>VWYI01007150.1:0-53173 GCA_013399455.1 Anthoscopus minutus | reverse complement strand
AGTTTTGACTGTGGTTCATTTTTAGAATCCTTTAGATACTCCTGGGTGATCCTCTGGGATAGTGAGACTTTCCCTCTAAGTACCTTCTGCCACCTCTAAGACTTTTTCTTTTTACCCTGTTTAATTTGTTCTATCTACGTAAGTCATAGGTTCTTCAGAGTGGGCACTATCCTTTTACTAATCCTTCTTTTACACACAGAACAACCCAAGTGCACCTCAATGAACATGAGAATTCAGAAAGGTGTGGAAATTATCTTTTTCCAATGTAGCCTCAAAACTGGATGACTTTGCTGAGTATCTAATTTAGCTACAGTTATCAGAATAAAAATAGAGTGAAACAAGCCGTTATATACAGGAAGTCAATATCCATGATTCATTAGTCCTCCCTATCCATGTAATGCCATAGTTAAAACAGTGTAACCCAGACACTCAATGAGATGCTGTAAATGACACCACAGTCAAAACTGGTGCTACATGAAGATGTGATACTCGATGGCACCTTAACTATTAAAAGTACTGACCTCAAAAGCATGTAGAGACAATACAAGTAATATCTTGTTTTGTCACATGCGATATGACAATTATGATTGATAAAATGCAATCAAGGAGAAGAAACTTCCAGTATGAATATTCCATGCATTTAAAGAAAACTCTGTTCAGCCAACTGCATCAGTCATTAAGCAATTTTATTTGTAATTTCTTTAAAACAAGTAATCCTATAAGTAAACCTTAAGGTATGTTAACACTCGAAGTGATTCTTTCCCTTTCAGTAGTTACTGCTGTGATTTTGTGCTTCTCCCACCACAAATTACATTCAAGGCCAAATTTTCTGAGGTAAAAACTATTTCCAAAACTATTTGGCTTTTAAAAGTAGGGCAATGGAACCACTCTTATCTCTTTCAGATGGAGTAATTTTGCCAGCAGATCTCATAATTATGAGGAACAGAGGTATGGGATCTTCATCTACGCTTTAACTTTTCTTTACGAGAAACAAGATTTAAAAATAAGCCAAACAATTTAATACATTTAACAGCTATAAATTATTACAGGTATAACAGGGAATACACAAGAAAAACCTGAACCATGTATGGATTGTTCAAGAAAATATTAGTATCCTTCCAAACATCATATCAGATATAAAAGTCTCAAGGAATTCAGTGGACTATTTACCACTTCCAACTTTGGGCATGTTAGGTGGCCCCAAACATGAAAAGTAAGAGAAGAAGTAGCTGCTTTGTCACTGAGATTCCCACCTCAGAGGAATCTCAGTACCTGAAAGAACAATGATGAAAAATGGATGGTGGCAAAAATGGCAGGAGAGGGGCCAAGACAAGGAGCAGATGATAAAAACAAAAAATTCTAGAAGGGAAAAAAGGTAAGACAAAACAATGGGAATGATATGTATGGTATTCATACCAGATAATTTCACATGTAGAATATTCACCTCCAAAGTCTTTGCTTTGGTTCTAAGATGAAAATCCTGAAAAAGCTAAACTAGACTTCACTATCAGTCTCCCTTTAAGGAGATTTGCTTTTCCACACCGAAAACAGAGTGAGACTACAGAAAATCATTTTTTGTGTTTGAAGTTATTCTTTGGAAAATTCCAAAGCAGCACTTAGAAACTACCCAGGCACTCAGTATCTCGTGGGAAAAGATTTAATCCAGAAAATAGCAATGACTATTCGTACTCAGTGAGGCCACAGCATTAATAGCTGAGAGCCCCTGATCCCAGATCTGATTTCCAGATCTTGGAAAAAAGATCCCTGTCAGTCCAAGTGTGCTCCAACAGAAGCACCTGTCCATGAGCATCCTGCCCCTTATATTTCTCACATATGGATCATTAACTTGGGGACTGTACCTCCCCAAGTTATCCCACATTCTGCTGTCAAGCTACATATACATTCTCCATACTCTGATTACTGAAATAAACCCACTATTAAATTTTTTCCACAATTGTTTATTCAGTCTCAACTGAAAGACAAAATGAAACATAATGATGAGGCATTTGGCCACTTAAAACCTACAGCACAAACAATCACTTTGTAGCTACCTGAAGAGCTCTTGTCTACTTTTAAAAGAAATCACAAGAGGAAGATTTATCTAGAAAATCAGAATATTCATGTCAATTTCAGTAATTACTTAAGCTATCACATATTCTAGCAATGTAAAGCAAAATAAAATGCAGCACCACAAAAGTTAGTGCAGCTTGATATTAAAAGTTTTTCCCTGTGGTTTTTTATTTATTTAAGGTAAAAAGAGCCAGAATATTCAAGAAAGAGCTTCTCATGTTAGAAGGATAAAAAAACACAACCTAGTTTGTAACTTTCTTAGTTGCAGATCAGAATCTGAAGACAATGTATGACAGTCAACAACACAGTTTGGACAGTATTTTTTCCCAGTGCTCCTCCTGCCCAGTCTCCCAGTCACTTTGAGAAGATCCCAAGGCTACTCTAGCATAAAGAGCTATACTCATCATTATGTCAGTATGGACCACAGGGCTACACAATGGCTCCACCCTAAGATCATGGTACTTATCATATCTAAAAACATAATGTCAGCATTTAGTCATTTTTTTCCCATAAAGAATACTGCTGTAGTTAAGAGACTGAAATTACAAGAAGAGTGATTTTGCTCCATGTGTAAAACTCCATAATAAACCCCATTAAATAAATAAAAATCAGTATAATCATTCATGGAACAATTTCTAAAGAAAGATGACTCTTTGAATCACCTTAAATCTCATTTCAAGCAATATTCCTTAATCCGCATTTGGGACTAATGTGAAAATAATAAATGGCGTATCATATGTAGTTATTGTGATACAGTTTCAATGCAAGATTTTTTCACTTCATCAGTGTCAGCAAAATGAAGAGGTCCCAAAGAAACAGGATTCTTGAAATTTAAGGTGGCTAGACTAATTCATTTACTGTTTAAAGTCATATAGCATTGAAAGAATGTTACCGATCAGTTTAACCATGTAAGTAATTTATAATCTTACAGTTCATGAATTTTAAAACAGTCATGAACGACCCTGGAATTAATCACCTGTTCGGGTACTTAGTAAAATATAGACTGTCCCATATCAGTGGAATTTATTCATATGAATAAAGATATCCTCAGTAACAAAGAACTAATTCTGGCAGAACAGGTCAGACATCCTATCACGCAGAGGAAAAAAGTTTAAAATGCTTGTATAGTGTAAAGACACCCTATTCTGAAGCTCATCACATCTTTCAGGAAGATTCATAATATCTAGGTTTTAATTCTTATATTTAACACTACAATGTTTACCTTGGTCATCCAGTGGATGTAGACCTACGTAAAACACCAAAAAAATTGCCAATCACCTACTATTTTCTATTGGTTATTGCCACTCTTTAAATCTAGGGGGAAAAGTGATTGGTTGGGTAAACACCAGAGTGGACATCCAAAGCTGCTACTGAAAAATCTGAAGCAAAGATCTGAATTCCACCCATTTGCACCATTCCAGGAGAAGTAGTATGAAAGGACCATATACAGGGAAACCCCATATCTAACATGCAACAAGAAAAAAATTATTTAAAATTACTGAGTGATCTCAGGTAAGGAGGTCACTCAACCTCTCCACAACTCCATTTTTCTGTTCACAATGTGATCCCACCCCTATCACAAGCAGAAACTGGGAGTGCTAATAAAGTTTGTAAAGCACTTGGGCTTTTTAAAGTGAAAAGTTGTGAAGATACAGATTATAATTTGTAGAGCCAAAGCCCACTGGAAGTAGTGCAACAATCTCATTATTACAGAAAATAAGACTGAGAAGTTGCATTTAGCTGAGAGATATGTAAAAAAAATATATAGCTAAGTGACTACTGGTGCAACAGCTGAATTGCTCAGAACATAAGTCTGCTGTTAATTTTCACTGGAAAAATCCTATCTAGATATGAGTTTTTATTGCCTTTTATAAGCATGTTATTTTCTATCATGCTTTGGTACCATGGCAATTGAGAACACAAGTCATCTGCAGATTCTGGCATCCCCAGAATTTGACATTTGCTACTTATAAAACACAGTTTGGGAATGTTCTGGAGTATTATAAGCAACTTTGTTCAAAATAAAAATGCAGCTATCTGCAGATTCATTCTCTTTGCAGAACAAAGCAATAGGGAGGCTTCTTCTCATATGAAACAAAAGTCTTGCCTTCTTCACGGTCCATCTGGCAGCACTCTCCATCCTCCTCAAGAGAGGGTCAGCAAATGACTTCTGCACCCACAAGCAGAAACATGCACCAGCTGAGAAGAGAGCTCAGTTGGTGAGAATTCCCAATATGGGAAAAGATCCATGAAGAACAAGAGATGAGATAAGGGAGCGGATAAAACTGTGAAAGGGGAAGTAGAGCATGTAATGCTGCACGACATCACCAGCCAGCTCATACCAGAGCTACCAGTGCAATCAGGCTCATACTTGAAACAGGTCCTTGAACCCTCCTGATGTAATCACCTACATCAGCCCTTTGGTTTGAACATTTGATGGGCACGGCTAAAAGAAGCTGAAAGAGAACTTGAGTAGGAGAGAAAAAAAAAATTAAAAAATAGGGAGGTGGTGAACAGGAAAATGCAAGGAAGAAATGGTTGTAAATAAGATACTTCTTTCCCCTTCCTGATGGCCTCTCTTTGTGTCCCAGAACTATAATTCATATTCTTGGATAATTATTTAACTTTAGTTTGCTACAGAGATTGCTAGCAATGCTAGATATGAGCTAGCAAATGCAACTGAAAACAGAGCTCAGAGACTGGAAATGGTATCTGGGGATATGGTATGCTCCTTGCTGTACCTATCACAAACTTACTCATACACCTCCCACAGCCCATCTCAAAGGCACTTGCCCAAAATGGCCGCTTTATTTCCAAAGTCAGAGCTGATGCTAAACCAACTGTCATTGTCATATGGAAGAAGGCGAATATAAAAAGGTCATTGAAGTGCCAGATGGGAGAATTTTTGAACTAGAAGCTCTGACATTAATTCTCTGTGTTTGTCTGAAACACTGAACTCAATAAGCTGATTAAATGTCTGTGCTGAATTGCCAAGTAAGAAAAAAGTCACTCTCAGAGAAAGAGCAGCTGATCAGGCCTGGGGTTGGAATCCCAGTTGCATAAAAATCTCAAAACATTTTTACCTGCATCAAGGAAAATAACATTTTATACTAGAAGTTAAAATTGGCTACACAATTCTTTCCTTTCACCATCAACATACCAAGAGCTGCAATTTAGTACATATTTATTCTGCTAACTTGATACCTAAATATTAGCATATTTTCCTAAATCAAACACAATCCTGAAATCAGAAATTATTGAAAATAATGGTAACATGATAAGGAGAAGCTGATCATTTCTAATTTTTTTTTTCTGTTCATAGCACAGCCTAACTTCAGAAAAGTGAGTTTCCAATCCATTAAAGTTCATGTTCTTCTCCTTGGAGAGAGATAAAAGGTCCAGTTTTCAAGGGAGTCTGGATTAGATTTTATGTCTATAAAAGCCTACATATGTCCTCAAAGCAAAACTCAAAACTCTGTTCTGTGACAACAGACGTCAGGAGGAGTCACCTAAGGACAGGGTCTCAGATAAAGGTCACACTGAAGTCCTGACAGCCTCTAACGTTCATGAAAAGAGACAGAAACTCAACGGAGCTGATCTGAAGGGGCATTTTGCTCTATTTCTGTACTGATGCCCCAAAATACAGTAACTATGTTAGTAATAAAAGTCTGGCAAATAAATTCTTCCTTTTACTTGCAGTGTTCACATTTGTCAAGAGTGGAATGTAATGCAATATGCCATGCAAGCCTTTCCTGAAATTGCAACCAGGCTGCTGCTTCCATTAACCTGGGTCCAGACTTGCTGCATCCAGAAGCAGGAGTGTCACTCCTCCAATAAACCAAATAGAAGGACACAGTTGAGGATCAGCAGAGGTGTCAGTGTGGGAGAGGCAGCTTCCAGTGCCAAGCACAAGCCAAGGATGCCTTGGTAACCAGAAAGGCAGTGGAGAAAGTGTCTGAATATAAACACTCTACTAAGAAATTGTGACAGGTGGTTTTTATACTCTTTTACTCAGTTACCCACTTGTATCTGTTGTCTATCCTCCTCTGTAACCATATGAACAGGATTTAAAAATAAAGAGTAAAAAAATATTTTCAATCCCTTTTCCTTATCAGCCTCCTGCTTCAACAGATGGCTACATGTGCCAGTGCTAGTTTATACAGTTTTCTTTCCATAAGTGCATTATTAGTGGTTTTGTGTGAACAGTATATTAAGTCTTTCTGAGTTTACAGGTTTATAATTTTATTCTATCCTCCAAAACTCCCCCTGATCATGAAGTTATCAAAAGCATATCCATAAATGCAGTAAGTCTTCCCACTGCTAAGTTCAAGTGTGAGAAATCTTGAGAGACTTGACAACAAAATGCCTATTCTTGCTAGATTCTGAGGCTGTCAGTAAGGTTTTTAAGAAAATAAATTGTAAACAACTCCACGCCTTGGAAATAAGTTCTAGCCAGCTCCTTTAGGCTCTTTTGCCTATCCCCAGCAAGCCTCTTAATTCTTTCACACTTATCATCAAGAACTTCAGACTAAAACTAAAAAAAAAGTCCTCTTACAAGCAGGGACTGCAACAAGAGCATTGGTGTCAGTGAGATCTGGTCATGCAACTGACAGCATAAGACTTAAGCCCAACTACTCATATCTTTCACATATATGCTCTTCACATAAATGCTGAAGAGCACTTTTTTAATTGAAGGAAAAGACAAAGGGGATAGGTCATGTGATCATCTCTGTGAAATATACACATTTGCAGGTGGAAAGGTTTTGAAGTTATCTTTTGTCTGGTGTGATGACAACCTTCATTGCAATGAAGCAGCATGCGTGGTGCATGGACATTAACAAATCAATGCCTCTCTGACATTAGCTTCAGCAGATGTTTTAAAAGTGCTTTGCAAGAAAATATTCAAGACTAGAATGTAAATTAGTTGGGCTCTTTTTCCTCCAGATAATTTCCTTCATTAAAAAATAAACCTACTTCCTTCATTCTTTTCCCTGTTTTCTTCATTTTTCTTATTTTCCTTTTCAACTCTCTTTAGCAAAAGCCAGATAATAAACTAGGTAATAAGAGTCGCTTGCTTCATTCTGCTAATGCATTTCAAAGTTTCATTTTAGCACCAAGAAATAAATCTCTTCTTCTCTTACTTCCTTCATCCCTGAGGTCATCAACCCTACAGGTTAAGAAATGCATCTTCCAAGGCAGATGAATGTCACAAGGAAAGACAAGCTCTCTAAGTGTTTCTAGATCTGCTCCTCTACATATTATCTTCCAAACCACTGAATTTGACAAAGAATCCTCTATCAAACCAGCACAGTATAAAGGCAAAGGCAGAAAAAGAGCTTCAGTTTTGTCATTATTCTCTTGTGTGAGGAATCTTCCAAGATGTGAATAACCTACATTCCAACTCAGTCTCCCTGAAATCTTGGTAACAGCCATACATGACCTTTCTGCCATTGCTTTCCTTTATGGAAGTTTGAGTTCAGATGAGGACGACAAGCCCAGTTTCACAAATAATTGAATGAAAAGTCCTCATTTGTGTGTGGATTTCATATACACCTGACTTCTATTTTTTAACTCATTCTTTCTGGTTTTTTCCCCTCACACAAATGACCTGGTTACAGAATTCTATAAAACTTGAATGAAAAGTCTCAAAGGAATTTTCTAGCAGCTACTGCAGGTTTGCCAGACTTGCAGCAGCACAATAACTTTCAAAGCAAAAAGGTGTAAGGGAGCATAATGAAACTTGCTTCTCAGTGCATAATGTGCTACACTGCAAAACATGCCATATCCTACAATTTAGAATTTAGTCAGGAGCATTATTGAAAATTATGGCATATTAAGTTACTCAGAATATGAAGAACACTCCAGTATGTCTTTTCTTGCCAAGATGTATAAAACTTAAAATGAAGAGGTTTCAAGCTTATACTGAGAAGAGCTCATCATAAGAAGGATGGCTACAATTTTATAATGAGAATTCTATCAACAGCATAGAGATAATGCTCATTTTTAAAAAAAAAACCAAACTATGTATTTCAACAGAGAAGTGAAAATCATTGCTGTTTCTTTGATGTGTTCAAGCCAAAACATGTGCTGTAGTAGACTTATGAGTGCTCAAATGAATTTTAAAGAAGAAGTTTAACAGTACAAAGCAGCCAAGCATTCTGCAGTTGGCGGCAATTTGCACCTCCAAAGCTGTGAGTTCATCATGAATCACTTTCAACAAGCAACAGACTTTCAGAATCAAATTGGTCAAAAATCATATCTATCATTAGTACCTCTGTGTGAGAAGTCCTCCAATCTTACAGTACATGAAGCCTCTCATGAAGAAATTTTCACAAAACTGAGAGTGATTGGAGATATTTTGCATAGCTTACACTGCACAGCTGCCTACCAGCAGTAAAATAACATTTTATAATTATATAATTTTATGTATCTGGACAACTTTGCCAAACACAGAAAATTCCTTGAAAACTTGAAACTTAGGGGGCTGGTCCCACCACTTTCCTAGGTAGCAGCAACACCAACTACTCCATTAAACTGTAGAACTTTTCAAGACAACTCTTCTGCATTACATTGAAATAAAATTTTCATAGTCAATATTTAACAACAGAACCAATTTGTTCATTAAAATCCCCACTATTTACAGGGAAGTCCAGGAAAACCTATTTTATTCATACTCTTTACTGGTTTAAATATATTTTCTGTGTACTTAAACAAAGATTTAATAAAATAGAGGACATCTTCAAATGCTCTAAGCCTGTAGACTGAAAAGCATCAGAAATGAATTAAGTGAAGCTGAGCTTTTGCAATATATAAATAGACATTATGCCTTTTCCTAGCGGTTTTACTTTCCCACTACTCACTTGGCAACATTTGGTATTTTCGTCTTCAGGTAAGTTGTATACAATTTAATATTAAATTATAAACATCCAATACAGTAAAACTGGAATATATCTGACATAAATTCTATTCAATTTCCTGAACAGAATGCAACAGACTGGATCAAAAAATTGCTGATATTGTATTTGTTACTATCTTAGGTTATTTTATATTTACATAACACCTAGTTAAAGTTTATCAAGTTATTTTTCAATCAGAAGCTGCAACAGAACTAGTCAGCAGGATGAGATAGCAAATTCAGCTCTAGAATTAATGTACACAAATTCCAACAATAAATCCTACAAATATTTGAAAAACAAAATAAAAATCTCCACTCACATGTTTCACACCATTTCTGACTAGCATACCAAAACAAAGACAACTAACAAATAAAACTGCATGTTTCCTTGTCCTCTGCAGGTCAGTCCAGAACTGATACAGCAACTTCAGAGAAGCTTATTCACCCAGGAATATGATAAACAAAAGAGCAAGTCACCAGCAACAGAGAGGAAGCCCAGAAGTTACTTCTACAAAGGCAAAATGATGTGTTTATGGGGTTGATTCAAAAATTTTATAATACAAAATCACCTCCCTGAATTCAGCATTCAGTACTATGTTAAATTACTATTTCACTACTTGCTTTTTGCTAAACTGCTACATATAGAAATATATGTAGGTTTATATTAGGGAGCAGAATGAAAGATATCAGTGAAAAATATATGCCACATGTCAAAGAGATGCATATAATCAATGATTCTGGCAATTTACAATACTTATGTCAAAAGCAAAAAGCAGTTACAGAAAGGTATTTACTGAACCATACCAAAACACAGAAGTCCCTGTGTAAGTGGAAGAAGCACTTAAGGACTGATGGAGTTGCTATTGGGAGAACTTGTCCTGACATTAATATTATAATAACAATATTAAGAAAAATGAAGTCCTTAAGGGTCAGATTCTTCAACATGATCACTACATTCCTTCCTAACCTGGTAGCAGAAAAAAAACTTAATCAAAGATTCTGGAAGCCAGTTCTGACCTAAGTGACCTCAAGTTCAAAAAATAGTAATTAACCTGTTCTTCCCAAACTAAGAACACCATCTTCTCTTTGCTTTAGTTCAGAAACAGGCTTTGGAGAACTGATATTGCACAGGCTCTCTGTTGTTTCAGGTAATATTTGCTAGGATACCCCATTTCAACAGGGATTGTAAACTGTAGTTATCATTAGAGCAATACCTGAAACACTCAGGAACATTTTAACACCAGTATTATCAAACCCAATTTACAAACCATGTATAGCAGTCTCTGACAGCGGAGTATTTTTGCCTCTCTGGGACTTCAAAGGGAATTAACCCCAACAGAGCTGTCTGGATCTGCTCAGCAGTCCCTATGACCTTTAAGGGTCACATCAGCACTCACATTTATGCTGAAGTTGCCAAACATGACAGCCCAAATTCTCACTTGCCCCAGGCTGAGTACTCACACACACTCTCAATCCAGCAAACTCCTGCTGACCTCAAAAATCCACCTAGGGCAGCTAGGTCTTCAAGGGCAAACATCCAGTGGAAGCTTGCACCGTTCAAGGATTTCCCTTAAAAAGCAAAATAATCCCTTGCACCTTCCCTCCACATCTGGAGCCCAGCAGAGCTGCCCTGTGGGACCAGCCAGGCACCTTTGCTCTTCAGCCTAACCACAGCCCCTTCATGGCTCTATCCATGTTCTCCTCTCTGGGGGCTCTGGGCGACACCAGAACTGCGTGGCTGAGACAGAGCACCTGCTCAGAGGTCAACCCTCCAACCAGCCCAGCAGTGCTAACAGTGCGAGGGGAAAATGTCAAAACCTGTTGGAGCATATCTGGTTTTAGAGATTTTAGGTACTGGTTTCATTTAAGATTTACACAGCAAGACAACAACAACAACAACAAAAGTGACAATGTTTGCTATAGGACACCAATGGCCAGCCAGCCTTGCGCTTAGATGAGACCTCATTAAGGAGACTATGGCAAACACTCCTCAGGTAATCCCTTATTTCCTGCTGTGACAGACCCCACCCTTAAAACTGATTCACACAAAGATCTATGAAGTCAAAGAGGACCTGGCAATTACTGCCTGTCAAACTACATATTTCTTCCCTTTCCTATCTGTGTTCTTAAGTTGTGGCCACATTTTGCACATTTTAAGTTTTCCAGCTAGTTAATTTGGGATCTGTGTTTAAGTATTATCATAGGGAATACTATTTATCAGTAAAATATGTCAAAACCATTATTCTTTTCTTAAGCTCAGAAAATTAAAATGTGAGAACTCTAGAGATAGTAGTAACACAGCAAGCAGAGATGATGACTTTAGACTTGCGGAGAAGAAACACTTGGAGCTAGAAAGATGATGGAAGCAACAAATTTCACATATATAAAATGTGAAAAGATAACACTAAGACACAATTTAAAAACTGCTTTAAAAAATCCCTCATGCCTGGACTTCCATTCGTTGTACAATATGTGGGCAAACACAAGTGGTTGGATTACTTCTATGCATTAAACAATGGTCTGCAATTTATTAATAAGCATGAAAATATAAGCAAAGGGAAGCTTCCAAAAAATCATAAAAATATAATACAAAATGGATGATAACAACAACAACAAAAAGGCATCTCTACTTTCTGAGAAAAAATTATGTAAGTTAAGGCTGTATATAGTGTGAAACTGACCACCTCACATCACTTCCATCGCAGCATATACAGCATTTTTAAAGCAGGAACTCCAGCAAAATAATAATGAAACCTTCAGAAAATAATTGATGCAGGACTGAATCTTTACCTTTAATCATATTCAGTGACGAAGAAGAAGAACCCTTTAATTGGCAAGTACAGAAAAAGAAAACATGAATCCCTGTCAAACTAGTTATTTGATCCCACACTGATATACAACTGATCTCTTCCTGGAATGTAATTCACATGCTGCATAAAGATAAGCATTCTCCTCCAGAAAAAAGCCCCTCTGCTTTTGTTCTTAACTAGTAATAGCACAAACCATCTCTCATCACTCTACCATTACTACCACAGCTCATTTCCTTTAAATAGTAGAACATATGGTGAAATACTATTTTTTTTCCCAGCTCCAATGGATTTCGGTTAAGAGTTAGTTTTCTATGGCTTGATCTACAACTGAAACACACTAGCTGTCAGTTATCAGAAATAATTCAAATAATTCCATACTATGGCCACATTTTAATCTTTCTTTCTTGTACTAATGGTAACTGCCGCTCTTTTCTTCCTCTCTTTCCCTGAACATGCTGCTGCTCTAAGCTTTCATATGTTGAAATATTCCACTAAGATCCAAACCGCTGTCAACACACTCCTACATAAGCATTCAAGAATGACTACCTAAAAAGACTACCTCACTTTTTGTTCTATTAAATAAAGACAGCATGCAAGAGAAATAAAATTATGACAGAGGTTAACAATGCAAAAAAATATTCTGACATTCATGATATAGTATGTATCTATAAAGAATCATTTTAATTTTATCTTCTACCATCCAGCAAATCTGTAACTGTTATAGACATTTATTCAGATATAGCAAGATGCACAGACTTGTTAGCAGAGATGAAAAAGTGGCTGATCACGTCCTTCACTCACTCATCCCAGAGGGCGTTCAGCCAAGCATGTATCAGAAAAAATTGCCCAGACTATCCTCTTAATACAATTATAAATAAGGCTGCCAGAGAGAGAGATACAAAGCTGTACCGAGAAAAGCATTGCTTTTAAGCCTTCCCCTACCTTTTCCCTGGTATTTACAAACCGCAGGCAGTACTGCTGGGGAATCTCACCAGGGTGGCTGCCGAGAGGTCTCATGTGGCATTCCCAGCTTCCCACCGCCTCCCTCTGCCTGAATGCTACGCATTCCTGAGAAAACCCACCCTGACATGCACAGAATGAATCCTGCTCAAGTTGGAAGCATGTGATAACTAGGCTTCAGGTTGAAACAGGAAACCCCAGCATCCAATTAATCCCAGAGATTTAAACAAGCCCCATCTTACCGTTTTGCTGTTGCCCAGATCAGGTCAGATTCACCTGCAACTCTTTGGCATCTCTCTAGCAATGTTAGTGTTTGCAGTCAGGCCGGGCTCATTCAGCAACTGAATTCACAACATCTTTCTGCACTAGCAAGCTGAAATGGTACGGCTGTACTACAGCTAAGAAAGGGGGAAATCTAAAGCAGCAAACAAAGAAATCCCTCAAGACAGGGTAATCCCAGTGGAGTAGAATATAAAAGGTACGGATGAGCACCGAGGGTACAATATTTCTCTGTCTAAATTTCATCAGCAATACTATGCTCTTTCTAAAAAGATTTTTTTTTTTAAAATATATGATGGACTTGCCTGTGGAGTTCCCAGAAAGGCAGAGTATCCAGGCTCTGCAGCAGCATTGCAGCCAAAGTAACCATGCATATGCTATCTAGGCAATTTACAGCAGTCTTTTTGAAAAGATATTGATTTACAGTGTAGCACTGCCTCAACCCAACATAGAGCTCCAGCCAAAATAGCTAATGGTGATTTCACAGGAATTAAGGGGGAAAACTCAATATTCAATAAAAGGATGAAACTAATCATTCCCAATTCAATTCTGTCCCAGTCCTGAAAGATATCAGCAAGTTCTAGAGTGACAAAATGACATTATAGAAATAATCTACAGGCCCCTGGTAACATACACTATGAATATCACTATCCACTTTTGCCTAAACAATAAATATTTATTAAGTCAAAATACAAGCTCGCAAGTTAGTTTCAGCATTTTAAGGATGAAACTTAGTTTTTAATTTATGAACATATAAAATACACAAAGCTGTGAGTAAGCAATAGACACCTACACTGTGCTGGGAACCTCATACTCAGCCCAAGCAAGCTTGAGCATGGTAGGAGGGAAAAGAGGGCAACAGGAGCACACCCTGGCAAACCCTGAGAGAGAGCTTCTTCAAAAAGGAGGCAGTGCATCTTCTCTATCTCCTACTCCTACAGCAACCCCTGCTGGCCTGTGCTTCAGATGGCTCTTGGCTCCCAGAAACCTCCTGGGGTCGGGGGAGAGCTGGGCAGAATATACTAGGACAGGGACTGTAATGTGTACGTCAGTGAAATATTCAGGAGGAAAAGCATGCAGCTCAGCTGAGATGACATCTTCAACATCCTGAAATATTTTTTGTTTTAATGTAATGATGAGTGACAATGAACTAGTAGGCAAAACAGAGCCCTGGCTCACTCTCTGAGCAGCTCCAGTGACCCTCATCACAGACCCACTGGAAATGGGCTCCCCTGTAGAGTTCCACTTTGAGGAAAGCAGAGTGTGCTCAAACTCAACTCATTTGCCTAGGTCCCAGCATAGTCACCAAGACTTACACATGTTGCCATACTTCTCAACTCCAGGCTCACTCCTGAACCTAGCACCAGTAGCTCCAGTGACATATAAAATTTGACTGGCATAAGCAAATTCTCTAATTACTATATTCTATTATAATTCTACAATTCCAAAATTACGTAGTAGTTGTTATCTTTTCTCCTCATCTATTTCCCAACCTTAGTCACAGGGGCGTCTCCAGACTTCTCAGTTTGTCAGCTTGGTTTCTAAGCAGGTAGGCAGCTTCAGATCTCCTGAAAAAATATGACTTCCACTATCTTGAACAAAATTTTCTTCTCCTCTCTATCAAGTGTGAGGCTCAAAAGAAAACATGAATAAGAGCTTCCAGTTGACATTATGAGAAAATACTTTCACCATGTTTACAATTCTTGGCCTTATTCTGTCAACAATAAATTTGTCTGAGGCTGAGGGAGAACAGGACAGAAGGATGATCAGGAAAAAGAAAAAAGGATAGTGAGTCACCTGCAGAGACCAATATGTGCCAAAAGATAGGCACCATGTTAACAGAAAAGTGGTGGACAGCCATGGAAAGAGGAAACAGAAAGCAAAAAAGGCAAGCCAGAGAAACAGGGAACTGCATTCCAGAAGTAAACAAGGTGTTGGGCCAAGGCAACTGAAAGCAAGTCAAACAGCCTACAAAGTTATAGAATTACAGAATATGCTGAGTTGGAAAGGACCCACCAGGATCACTGAAGTACAACTCCTAATCAGGCACAGGACCATCCCCAAGAATCACACCATGTGTCTGAGAGTGTTGTCCAAGGCGTCTTGAACTCTGTCAGGTGGTGCTGTGGCCACTTCCCTGGGGCGCTGTTCCAGTGCCCAAACACCTTCTGGGTGAAGAAACTTTTCCTAATATCCAACCCAAACTCCTCCAACACAGCTTAATGCCCTTCTTTTGGGTCCTGTCACTTGTCACTACAGAGAAAAGATCAGCACCTGCCCCTCTGCTTCGTCTTTTGAGGAAGTTCATGAGGTCTCCCCTCAGTCTCTTCTCCCCTCAGTCTCTTCTCCAGGCTCAACAAACCAAGTGACCTCAGCCACTCCTCATATGGCTGCCCCCTAGATGGCTGTTCACCATCTCTGTAGTCCTCCTCTAAAGAAGGACATTCTCTAATACCCTTATATCCTTCTTATATTGTAGCACCCAAAACTTGCCCCAGCACTCGAGGTGAGGCCGCCCCAGTGCAGAGCAGAGCAGGAAAATTCCCTCCCTTGCCCAGTTGCCCATGCTGTGCCTGATTCCCCTCAGCTGGCCCTCCTGCCTGCCAGGGCACTGCTGGCTCATGTTCAACTCACCACTGACCAGGACCTCCCACGTCCCTTTCTTCAGGGCTGCTTTCCAGTCATTCTCCAGTCTGTCCATACTTGACTGACCCACTCCAGGTGCAAAACCTGTCACTCACCCATGTTAAACTTCATACAGTTTGTTATTGCCAAGGGGTCTTAATTTGTCTAAATTTCTCTCTGCAGGGCTTTTCTATAGTGACATACAACTCACATAAGCCTTCCATATTTTTACTGTATTGAAAAAAACTGAAAAAAAAATAATTTATTGCATTAAAGCCCTTTTTGTTGTCTTTGACCTTCCTCAAAAGATCCAGTTCCAGGTGGGCTTTGGCTTTTTAAGTGCATGCTTGGAAGACATCTGTATTCCTTCCCTATTACTTTTTCTCAATTCCACCTTCTATATAATTACTTTTCACATTTGAGTCTCACTAGGAAGTCTTTGTTCATCCATGCAGGTTTTCCAGCATTTTTTCTTGACTCCCTACTATTCTTATCCCCCTCCTTCTCCTCTGCTAGCCCCATCCCTTGCCCTGCTCCTGACCCCATTTGCAGACTGTGGTTGAACATAACCAGCTGGAGCACAAATATGTGTTCTGCTGCTGCCTGTGGCACCACAAGAGAGAACTGGGGAACCTGGATGGAAGGCAAAGGCTATCGGGAATTAAGAAAGGTGTTGAAGGAACACACAAAGACCCCTGTAGCATGGGACTGGGTTTTTTTCCAAAGGGGTGGGAGACTAACTAACCTAAAAAAAAGTTTCAATACAATAACTAAAACAAAAAAGTTAAATAACGAAAGAGTTCAATTTAGATTTTAAAACTCTCCATGGAAGCCAGCTGCAAATACAAGTTTCACATTGTCAGTTCTTTAAGTTCCACCAGGGCAGACTGCAAAATGTTTCCTCCCAGGGCAGACTGCGAAATGTTATGTGGCACCTGGGAGCAGTTCTTCACCTATAAGGAGGTATCTTTGAAGCTTTTCAAGATAATAGCAAATTGCTACACTTAAAACAGAGAAATTACACAGTGTCACAGCTCTGATGGTCAATTAAGTAAAAATGCAAACCATCATTTATTAATATGGCATATTTTTAAAATGTCAGTAGTTACTTCTAAGCTATGTAGTCATACTATACACTAATAAAATGAACTTGTAAGTAATGTCCCATTTCCATTAGTCTACACTGAGTCATCTGAGAGGAGGGGAGACAGGGAGAAAGGGAGAAAGGCATCTAACACTTCCCTCCTCTCCAAGAGGTAATAACCAAATGCAGTAATTAGTAAAAGTTTCATACATCCATATGAGCTCACTTTCTCCTCATAGAAGAAAATGCATGTCTAAGTAGAGCTACTGCTTCTCAACACAAATACTTTCATTTTGACAACTGCAGAGTCAATGTACAAGGAAAAAAATTAACACTTTTGAGAATTTACTCACTTGTGAGAGTCATTTAGACATCTATCTAGCCAGCCACTTCACAAGCCACTGATAATATTTCATGAAGAAAATATTTAACAAGACACTTTAGAAGCTGTGTCCAGAAACTGAGTCCTGGATGGAATACCAGTCCAAGTCCAATTCAGATCCTTACTATCACAGGTGACCATAAAAATGACCCCCTTCCTTAAACTGAGAAGTTTGAGTTTAGTTTGAGTTAGAATACATAGTGTTCAAGAAGACATGACCTCAATAAAACAATCCAGTAGTGATACAAATATTGAATATTAAATGCAAAAAAAATAATTTTTATCTTAAGATGGCAAGTGAAGCAGTGGTAATATTGCACAATAGAATGCATGACAAGTTATTCCAAGTACAGCATACTGTTAAACTTGCTTTGCAATACCATTATTTGCACTATACCAGATGCATTATCTGATATAAAAAGTCACTGTCTGAAACAAAATACAATGCAACATAATGCAAATTAGTTTTGCAACTTTCAAGACAAAAAAGAGATTTAGGGTTTAGAGACAGATTCTATATACAGTTTGCATTACAAAGCCTCCTGTGCTTTCTCTACCAGCTCTTTCTGTTTCCCAATTTGTCCTTTCATAATCCACAGTTTGGGGAAGTCCTCGTAGTGCTTCAAGGCTTCCTCACAGAGCTCCTGAGCTGCAGCAGTGTTCCCAAGCACCCATTCCAACTTCACCGATTTCATGGAGACCCTTGCTGTGGGGGCACTGCTGTGAGCCTTTGCCTCCTTGATCTTTCATATTAATTGTTCTCTAACTCAAGCTTCATGGCAGCCAGCCAGATGTCCTCACTGCTGGGGCTGGCCTGGAGAGCCAGGGCCAAGATGATTATGGCTGCTGGCACATCTTCCACTGGCCACTTAGATGAGGCATGAACCACAGCACCTCTGCTTTAGGACAGTGAGCAACAGCTCTCTGCAAAAGAGCCTCCAAGGATTCTCTGGTTCCATGGCTCTTTTCAAAGTAGGCTACTTGCAGTCACACATTCTTCTTGCCTGGGAAAACTTGCAAGGAATAGGCATAAATGGCTCAGGCACACTCCAGAGCACTATGAGCAACACAACTGTCTGCTTCTTCTATCCATGTTGTTTTTGATCTTCTTCCAGCCTGATTCCAGTCACAGCTCACATGATTGCCTGGCACGTGGCCATACTTTCAGCTTTATACATTGCTCAGCATCTTGTATCTGGTGCTTCCTGTTGAGTTCCACACTGTTAGACTGGAGATATGATGGCTCTGGCAGTGATTTTCTTCACCATCTGGGTGTTTCCATTGGCTTCCTCCAGTTTGGCTGCAGCAATCCGGAAGTGACAGAGTGGAATGATGTAATCCTATATACCATAGGATGTTTTGGGCAATCCTTGATGGCCTAGGTTACATCTGCCCAGTGGGGCTGTTGAGCCATCATGGCCCATTGGCAGAGAGAACCCCCTTAGGCTGGGTGTATTTATCAGGTTGAGTCAATTTGTGAGACACAGAAACACTACCTTGGTACCAAGGGTTTGCCTCTTTCCCTTATCAAACACCCAGCTTGCAGCCTGAGGGCTGGGTGTGCACTGGGCAGCTGCAAACGACCCACCACTAATAGTTCATCAGGAATAATGTAGATGGGAATAGAATACATAGTTTGGTTACACCTCACAATGTAACCCAGGACACCCAGAGAACTGACAATACTCATGGTTTGCAATCCAAAAAACGGTAAATCAAAAACAAAAACAAACTAACCAGTAAAGGACAGTAATATTTCTGTGACACACATTTTAATGATGACTAGAGAGAGAGTGTTTTTTCTTTAAAGAATTATAAAGAATTAACCATAGCTTTTAATATCTACAAGTATAAATCCCAGGTATGGATCCCTGAAAATCTTTTATTTTTGAATTACATGTATTGCTACAGCTGATCTCATAGAGGGACAAAATTCAGTGATATCCTATTTCAAAGTCATCCACAGTATTTTAGCTAGGAGAAAAAAGCTTTCTAGAAATGAATTAAAATGTTACACAACAATGAGTTCATCTTCATCTCTTTCTTAAGTTTATGTCATGCACTAAAATTCTCATCATCTTTGAAAGCACTTGAGTTTAGCCTCCCTTCATTTTCACTTTGAGATACTCACATGAAAGACTTTGAGTTTGGGTCCATATTGGGACCAGTGTTATTTAATATCTTCACAAATGACATAGATGAAGGGGTCAAGTGCACCCTCAGTGAGTCTGCAGATGACACCAAGCTGAGTGGTGCAGCTGACACACCTGAAGGACGGGATGCCATCCAGAGGGACCCAGACAAGCTTGAGAAGTGGCCCATGGGAGTCTCATGAGGGTCAACAAGATCAGGTGCTGGTGCTGCATCTGGGCTGGGGTAGCCTCCAGTATCCACACAGGCTGGGGGATGAAGGGATGTGGAGCAGCCCTGCCAGGAAGGACCTGGGGGTACTGGTGGATGAGAGGCTGGACATGACCTGGCCATGGGCACTCCCAGCCCAGAAAGCCAAAGGTGGCCTGGGCTCCACCAAAAGCAGCGTGGGCAGCAGGACAGGGAGGTTTTGCCCCTCTGCTCTGCTCTGGTGAGAGAGACCCCACCTGGAACCCTGCACTCAGCTCTGGGTACCCAGCACAGGAACGACATGGACTGTGTCATTTCTATATTATGAGGCTTAATATTTAATATATTTATAAAAATAGTATTCCTACAATAACTTCATGACAGCTATGGTTTTGTTCTCCCTTTCTTTTCCTATTTGTTTCTGAAGGTTTACCAGTTTTTCAGAGTACTGCTTAACACCTAATCACTATCTTCACACTATCGTCCCATGAGCTTACAATGCTTATCCAGGAAAATGTAATTTGTTTAGACTTACCATTACACATGCATAGCTGCAGTTAATTTCTTCATCTGCATTGGCTTATACATATCAGCATGAAATACCACTATAATTTTATCATCCAAATAATATATATTGCAAAATCCCTGGGTAACTTTTGGCAGCTGAACTAAATAACTTTTTTTAATATATCAATTTTTCATCCCTCTTCTATGTCTTTCCTTTGTACCTGGAGGGTTAATTGCTATTCCCCTTTAAGTCTCAAAATGGGTATTTTGCCAGTTCTGCATGGTATACACAGCACACGTGACAGATACATAGCCATCATGCAAATCACAATGACTGGAGAATCTGATGATAGTAAAACACTGGGTTAGATGGGGGCACAACATGAGATTAAACAAGTGGTTGACAAACTAAATAGAAATATTCAAGCAACCCTTGATTTAAGACTATTTTTGGTTCTCGTGATAAAATATGAGGAACAGCTATGAGAATCATCATCCCTCCTTCCAGTTTTATTTGTCTAGAAGGCTGCACTACCTAATGGACAAGGGTTTCATTGCAGCCACTCTATTTTCTTTACTAATTAAATTGGCGTAGAATGATGATCAGCAAAAAGGCATGTCAGATCTCAAAGTGATGCAATGTTGAGTCAAGTACCCACAGGAAATAAGCATCAGAAGTGCAGGTATTTCACTAATATTCATCTGTTCTTCGGTTAAATACAAAGGGTTGGTTTTGACCTATAAAACTCTTTACTGTCTGGGTCACCACACCCTTGCAGACTGCTTTCCTTGTCCTCTTTTATCTCAGTAATTCAGAAAAGAGGGTTGCATTCACCTGGGCATTCTCACTGAAGGGCACTTCAGTCCAGAAGCTGATAAAGCTTTAATGCATGTTGAGCAGCTTATCTATTTTCCCAGGACTTCTTAGGTGAGAAATAGAAAGCATCTCGAGAGGAGTGAGCTGCTGAAGATAAAAAACTTCAGAAAGGACAAGAGAAAAAAAAAGCTCTTCCACATACTAGTAAAAATACTTCTGTGAAATACAGTTAGTGATGGCACAGCTGCTGCAGCTTAAATGTTCACAGAGCACCCTTCCTCACAGAGTAGTTCCTTCCCCAGACCATCTCTTTCCATACCTCTAGAGCTGAACCCCATCACTATGTTCTAAAACAGTGTCCTATTGTCCTATGATCTCATTAAGTAGAAGAACATGGATTTTCATGTGGTGAAGCACAGTGGCTATAGAGGACGGGGATGGATTTATACCTCAAGAGATTTATTCAAGATTCAAGAGCACCTATGTGACCTATAAGAAAAAATTCAAGAAGCCTCCAAAGTTTAAATAATTTTAAAAGGAGCAGAATTCTGATTTCAGAGGGGGAAAATAATTTCCTCACTTTGTTTCAGATTTTCATTCATTTCTTGAAAGGAAATTTTAAAGGAAACATGCTGTTTCATTCTAACATTCAAATTCAAATGAATCTTATTTTGGTTAAATGACATGGAAAAAATATATTGATTAATTTATCTAGCTTATATCTATCTCTCTTGTATCAACTTGAAGAATCCTATTACATGAGGAAAGAGAAAAATTAAGGTTTATGAAAAATAAGGGGAATGATTCCATAGAACTGACAGTTTGAAGGCTGTGAAGGGACATCTTCCACTTTAATCACTGCTACAAGATTTACAGCACAACATTTCAAACCAAAACACTTCATTTAGTTTTGCATGAGAGATCTCTGTAGTATTGAGGTGTGGGAGGGTTGTGCTTCCAGCAAGAGAAATTTGCCTCGAGATGGCCTCCAAACTGAGAGGCTCATAACCTTTGCAGGGATTGAGGTAAGGCTGACTGGCTGGTATTTCCCTGCATCCTCCTTGCGACCCAAAGATCTTCCAAAGGTCTGGATGATGTTTGCTTTCCTCCAGTCTCTTGGACTGATTATCATGACCTTTCAAAGATGATCATGAGCAGCCTCCCCAAGATGTCCACCAGCTCTCTCTTCCATTCACAGATGCACTAAACCCACTTGCAAAATCTTCTGGGGGGAAAAAAACAAACTTGCTACTATATATAATTTGTGACTGATTTAGCAGATTACTATGAAAATTACTCTTACTGTACCACAAAACAAAGTCAAACTCTCTTAAAGTAATAATTCTCACAATCTAAGATGTCCCATGAGTTTCTACACATAGTTATAATGATAATAATGTACGCTTATCTTTTTTTTTTTTTAAGAAACCAATTCTCAAAAAAATGAGACAACATGAGCCATGCAGTTCATGGACTAAATTACGTAGCAGTGAGAACACTTTCTTAGATACTTCTTGCAAGAAGCAGAGTCACCAATACTTGATTATTTTGTTGTTCTTCCAAACAATAAAATGTCTTAATTGATACTTAAAAATAAAATTAGCATTGCCCTAGCAGCTTAATCATTAAAATAGGTCTTCACACTACTAGACTCTTAATAGACAGAGCAGCAATTTTTTTGTTCACAAAACCCCTTACAGCATCAGGAGCAAAACAAAAGTTTTACCATAAAGACCAGTAGTGCATTTAATTATGAATGGTAAGTGGAAAAAGAAGTCTAAAGCAGGAGAAGCATCATAACATTTAAATTATTATTCCCCTAGAGTGTTTCAAGGACAAACTGCAGCCTGAAGTTTAACTGAGGAAAAGTTTGAAGGCCTCAGAAATGTAAATACTGCACAACCCCTCTTTTGAGGTATGATTCCAAACAGGAGTGGGAGAGCCTTTTTGCAAATGGTACATCAGCATAAAATTATGGCTGCTGTCTAACAAAATTTTAACAGAAATGACTGAAAAAAATCCTTAAATGCTTTTAGAACTTATAATATTGAGGGCTTATATGTCTAATATAATATCTATCTATCTATCCCCAGAAAAGGTTGTGGAAATTAATAAAATGTAAAAAGACAGTACTAGCAGAATTAATTTCTATGGCAATAAAAATTCAGACAAGAAAAAATTCTAATAAAGATTCCACTGAAACCACAGCGGCATAAAAAACCCAACAAAAGATCGCCTTAAAATGTCTTATGGCTGCCTTTGAATTTCATATGCCAAACACAGATCTGACACTGCCAAAATAAACAGCTTCTATTTGAAATGTTGCAATAAAAATACACATCTCATACTCTACACTTATAGCAGGGGTGTTTATATTCCTGGGGAGTCTCATTAACCTCTGTGCAACCAGTATGTTGACAGATAAACATACAAAAGGCTGGTTGTTCTTTAACTACCCATGACAGCACGAACCACCAATTACAATATATGCACAGATGGCTAATTGGTTTCATCACCATTTTCACAAGTCTGGGAAGGGGAACATCACCTTTCCCAATTTCTCTGAAGGTTGGTACCATCAGCACAGAAACAATTAATGTGTTGAGGACCCTCGGGTCTTGTTTTCCTACTTGGTCAAACAAAAAATAAAAACGTGTATAATAGTTTACATGATATGCTCAACACCCCTGATTATATTTCATGTTGGTCTTCAGTACATACATGGATTTTATCTCTCTTAGCATTTATGAAATGCTAAGAAGACTGTCACATAAATAACAAATTCTAAACATTTCAGAATAAGTAAAAAGTTTATAAGGCTCGCAATTAATTTGTCAGGAGTGGCAACACTGAAAAACCCATTAAAATAACTGCAAGAAATAGCCTTCAAAGCTAAAGGTAAATTTTAACTGGGCATTGTGGTTCAAATCTATTGCATGTAATATTATTTCTTCCTCTAAAATTCCTGATGATATAGATCTCTCTCATCTTTACTGTTAACAGGAGGACTAGATCACAGGCTTCTGTAATTGAGTTCAAACAGTGACAGCAGTAACAGCTTCCATCCCAAAGTCAGCTCAAAGTTCTGCATATCAGTGAATTTCCACCTGTTTGCTGAAACAGAACAGGGACACTGAGTGTGGGAACCCAGGATGGAGGGAATATTTCTCTGCTTGTCCTGAGGACTCCTGACCCTCAGGAAAGCACCCCTTTCAACCTCCATCCATGGACAAAGCTTCCAAGGCTTTCTGAGGAGTTGGAAACCCAAGCATGAATTAGATAGTAGTATAGTTAGTAGTTATAGTTTAGTGAAAATGTAATCTTTAGGTTTTATATACTATGGGTGTAAATGAAGGCTCAAGATGGCGGATTGTAGGTGTTGTCTCAGTTTCTCNAGCAGAGCCTGTACCATCCATGGCTCAGAACTTATGATAAGATATAATAGACAATCCTGAAGACCGAAAAGAAGTTCCTCTGCTTCATTCATAAAACAAGGAACAAGAACTCAGGGGGTTGGCCTAGTTAGGCCACCCCACATGTTAGGTATAACCTGACAGCTGAGGACCCCACACAGAGAGATCCGAATTCCCTAAGGGACCTCCAAATAGAGATGATGATTAGAGATGATTAGAGATCATCTTCTCCCACAGTCCTAGACTCTTGCCCATCTCCCTAAAACCTGCTTCTCATACTGCCTTTGCTCCTAGCCTCCACACCCACTCTTACGATTTTACCCTCAATACATACCCATACGTGCCAATGTGCTTTTCCAATATCTTCCTGAATCCTCCAAATTCCTTATTAGGCTCCTTTATCTTGGAGGTTATTTCTTATTCTATGTTTCATATATTAGAAGCACTGAATATATTCAGGGGAAAAACAGTATCCTTGCCCTCACAGTCTCCAGGCACCTCAGGTTATTGCCTGAATCCTGAAGCGATATGTTCAGGAGCAGTCTAATTCTGTCCCTTTCCAGACAGAAGTTCCTTTTTGTGCTTTAGCACATGCACGGGTAGGTTAACACAGGTCCTTTAAGGAATTGCAGTGTGTTTGTACAATAGGAAATCCTAGAAAATTTCAGTTATGCTTTAACAAGTCTCCGACATGCATTAAGAGTATTTTCAGGATTCCAGTTTCAGGAAAAGCTGGATAAAATGACAAAAGCAGAAGAAAAATATTGGGAATGAAGTCTAGCCCTTTCCAAACTTTAAGTGCTTGAGAAAATGAGGGTGTACCATTTATAAAATTACTCATCATTCCTACACCTCCTTAACTTTCCTGAAAATTGGCATCTGCATAGTGATGCTGCAAACAGTGTGGCCTGCAGAATGCACATGCTGTCAAGTCAGGAGAATAGTTCTGTCTGCCTCAACATGGACTCTGGGATGCAGCTGTACTCCATGAACATGTAGAGAAAGCAAGCAGAATAATTTCAAATTTTTTTCAGCATAAAGAATTAAGAGTGCCCTCCATCTCATCCTCAAAAGTCTATACTCATTTTAGGCTGAGGTATTTCTTCAAACAAGCACTGAAACAAAAGTGACTCAATTTTTTGATAGGCGTTCTCATGACCATGTATTTTTAAAAAACAGCCAGCAATTAGGGGTCAAGCAATTCAAATCTATCTTTATAAAGTAGAGTTTAATAATGCTGGCTCACTGAGGACTGCTTATTAATATGATTACCAGCAAAGGCTCCTAGTATTGTATGAAATAAATTCTTGTCCTATACTGGAATTGTTAGACTATCCTTTTCTGATCCTTGTTCTCCCCTGCTAGTAGCAGATGTCTTATCGCTAAATAAATGAAACAGTCTTTGCAGACAAATCATTCCAAGGATCAGGCCAGAGCACTGCCATCTCCTAAGCCATTTCAATGGAGATGAAAGTAAGAAATGCTCTTTCAGAAGACAGGGGGAGTTTAGTACATGAGAGCATGTACCAGACTGGGAAATGCAAGTTTCCAAGTTGGTATGTTTTATATGACCTCAAACTTCAAGGGGTTTGGACTTGAGATTTGTTTGTGCTAAATTATTATTTTAGCCTCTCTTCTGACTCTGCCAACTGCATTCCCCTAAAGCTCAACTTTGGAGAGGGCAGGGGGCAAGCTATCATGGAATATTAAACTGCATAATATGGCATAAACAGTAGCAAACAACACAGATCAAATGCATCCCTAAGGTCACTTTTGAGAAATATTCATTTACATTTTTTAATTGCTGCTTTTAATTTCAAACCCAGGTAATATAAACAAGATTAAGCCTGCCCTTATCAAACAGATGTTCTTTAACCAAAACCTGAAGTTAAAGTAATAAAAATGAATACCAATTAAAGGTATGAATCCATTTCCATACAATGCACTAGGAAGCCTGTATATTAGTACTAGGAAAAAACACCTAACAGGAGATTTCTAAAAATGCAAGTAAAAATCAGACAAAATAAAAAAACCCACTTTATTATATAAACATAAAGTTAAAAACTCACAAACTCAGCTCTTCCTTTAGCAGAGGCCAGTCCATGAAGACACATGAAACAGAGCCTTTAACACATACATAGTGTGAAAAAAAAGACAAAGCCAACCATCGGAAACCAACAAAAAATCCTCAAAACAAACATATAAGAATTTATATCTGAAGTTCTACATGCATTCTCTGGATCACACATTACATATAATTGTCATACTTTAATTCATGTAAATCCTTTCTGAAATAACTGAGATAATTACATAAGTTTGGCATAAGTCCAATTAACATATTAATATGATAAAAAATCATGAATACTCTCCTTGTTCTTAAAGAAAACAATTACAGCTAGGGAAAAGGTAGGGTGGTGCACAGTTACCTGTTAACTTGCAGTGCAATGTCATTTTACAATAATAAAGTATCTTTAGAGCAGAACCAAGTAGTAGAAAAAGGGTTTTTCCTTAGACTGTCATAAAAGCCTTTATACTTAAAACATCAGAAATAAAGTGCTCTTTCACAAGAAGGTGCCAAACTTTAGTGTTGGCAAAGGTTCATTTCATTGTTCTTGACCAAAAGCCTAAAAAAACCACACAAATCCAAAAAACACATTAGAAAGGATAAAACTTCTTTGTGCTATGGGAGCAAAGGAATGCAAGCAATACTGAATAGCTTTTCTATTACTTCATCTTTGTATTTTCAAGGCCATCCTCCCTAATACTCTAATAATCTGAATATCTTCAAGATGTGCTAAGAAATCTATCTTCAAAATCCACTGAGAAAAATACTAATTTCCTTCTCCGTCAGATGGAAGATTAAGGCTCAGATGTTTAATAACTTGCTAAAAGCATTATAGCTGCCAGAAGGAACTGTATTTGAATACAGGTTGGTCCTGAGGTTAAAAGTACTGTGAAACCTAATGCATTCATTTAGTCCTGGCCTTCTATACAAATTTTATACTGCTATCAGGTTGTCAAATTCCAAAGAAATTTCCTTGGATGTCACCTTAACGTCTTCCACTCAAGAGAACAACCTTAGGGTTTTAAGGTTTGCTGTTAAACTACTACTTTGGCTTAACACCATCATCAACAATTAGTATTAAAGACATGAAATCAAATTAGATCTGAGGCATTGTGCACTATACCATAAACATGTCATCTTTACTATCTTCTTTTTCATCTCCCTTCCGAAAACATTGCCTTCACTGGCTGCAATCTATTAAGATATGCTGCTATCATAACATTCCCTCTAAAAGAGAAATAATGTTTCTTAGCAAGCACTGAACTGCAACTGATTGCAAGGCAGCCATGACTACTGAAAATTAGCAATATTTTAAAAGCTGTAGAATTCACTCATGCCACAACTAGAGCAAACACTTCAAACAAAACATGCTGTAATTCACTCAACTTAATGGGAAAAGTAATGCCATTATGGAAATGTGTGGACACTGCACATAGCACAAGGTCAGTCAGCAGTGCTTCATCTCCATAATGTCTTGGCTCCTTGTAGGCATTTTTAAAACACATTTCACAGAGTGGAATTTTTTTTAAATTTGTACCAGAAAAATATTGTAGTCGTGATATAGAACAGAAATATAGAAAGCAGTTTCTTAAATTTAGCTCAGTCTATGAGCTTCTTGGATCCCTACTCAAGTGCATCCCTAACTGGACACACCTACAGACTCAGACACAATGACATTTGCAGACCAGCACACACCAGCCAGCTCAGAGGCTCACACTACCCTGGTTCCACAGCACTTTACACTCTGTGTCACCTGTGCTCACTGACCCAACCATCAATTGCTACAAAACTGCATGGGCACATTTTGCATGTGTGATACCAAAATGCTTCTGAAGCAGTTTTAGAATAGGCAGTTCCAAAGTACGGCCTCCTAAGCTCCAACTTTATAAACCTACATCCAACAGTCAATCAAATTTAAATCATTTCAATCTCTCTCATATTTCATGTTAAAAATGTTATGAAAAAAACTTTTTCCTATCTGCTTACAGAACCAATACTGCCCTTTCTCCCAAAATTTTCAGCAAGAGAACATGAACATTGCCTGCCTTAAAGTCACCAAAACTTTAGCTTCGCCTTCATGAGTAGCAACTGCAGGAAAAACGTTCCAAAGGTGCTGACAAATCCAGACAGAAGTAATATTTTCATGGTTACTAATGACAGACAGAAATCAGCAGAAATGCATTGCATTGAGTTCCCAAGAATTAGCATTAGTGGATCAGCATTAATACAGGCAATAAATTTGCAAAGTGTAATGAGGTTTCAGAAGACAAATAGGAAAGTCAATGCACATGACTCCAGGCTTTGTTTCACCTCCCTCACAACTGTAAAAGTCATGACTTTACTTATCAGTGTACATTTTATATAACCTGCATGGTAGACTCAGTTCTTAGGCATGAGAGGGTTGTGTTTTCTTTTTTAAAATTGCTTTTATTCATGTAGGGTTTCTTGTTTTTACACAAACAGAAACATAGATCAGACACGGTTACATAAGAAGTGAAAAAGGTCGTAATGGGAAAACATTTTGCAATAAATACATGATTTTGTTGAGAAATGGCAGCATTGAATGAATACAATTAAAACCATTTTCTTTACTTTGTGCTATAAAAAGAAAATTACCTCCAAATGCAAATTTGGTGACCTATTCTCAGACCCATCCACTGTTGGCTTTTTTGACAAGCTCAACTAGACCTTTATTTACACAATGTTAGATTTGAGATTTAAGCCCACAATCTCCATGCAGGATTTTTTTACCTTCAACAATAAAAGCCATTGGCAGATACACAAGTTTGCCCTTCTTATTTCCATGGAAAATGAACTATAATCATCCCTTTTAAGGGAGAAGCAGAAAGTCTTATTTTAGAACTTACAGCAAGTTTGTGCCAAAGGATTGTCCTTAAATGGCTATATAGTATCATATGGTAATAAAATAGCCAGTTTTGACTAACTGGTAGTGTTGTATCAAGTTTGCTATTTCTTTAAAGAAATATTCAATGATGAGCTTCAGCAATTACGTATATATTCATATTTTCAATTTATGCTTTACTATTAAAAACAAAAAAAAGCAAATGAAGTCTAATAAATAGAAATTATTTCCATATCATTTGTCTTAAGCGGCAGAAGGAAACTGGAATTAAAATGGATTAATGATATAATTTAAGATGTTTGAGTAAATAAAACCATTTTAAAGAGTAGACCTGAAAAACCACCAAAAAAAATTGTCTTTTAACAAGTACATTATTGTCTGCAGTTATTAGAAATCAGAAAAGCTCCTCATGGTTATTTTTTTGGTGACTGGTACATGTCATCGCTCCAGGCTCATATTTGCAGATAAACTGAGGATGAGAACAAAGGATCCTGATTTTCAGCTACCAGCTAGCTTCCAGTTTCTGAATGAACTAGTTGCAGAATTAAAAAAAAAATTGTTGAAAATTTTAATTCTGCAGAAATAACTATTACTGTCAAAAACTGATTCAACATTCAGAGGTTAGCAGTCTGACTTGAAACTTCAGCATTTCCTACCCCACCCAATTAAACTTTCAACTTTCTTTTTCCCAGTCAAAACTATTCTGAATCACAGTGCTTTAAAGGTTGTCATAACATTAAAAAGATGTAAAATCTAGACCTTTTTTTACTCATTTGTCTTTAAAATGCTTTTCAATCATCATATCTATTTCCATAATGCTATATCAGTTTAATTGTATAAGAACATACATAAAATACTTTTCTGTGGCATGTTTTGATGCCACCAAAAATACAGAGAAAATCTTCTACTGCTCCACTGATTTCAATGCAGTACCAAATATGCTACATTCTGCATTAGTCTATTTGTCATATCAGTGCTTACCATTAAAACACTAGCTCCACTTTTCATAATCAAAATGGAAAGTTAATAATGGAAATTAAAAGTTTAAATTTTAATATAAATTTAAAATTCCAGTTAGTAATGGAAGTACAGAAATACTTGCTGTAACCATTGCAGCCAGATGAGTGTTTACACTCCTGTGTGACTGTGCAGCCCCTCTGTCCCTGCTCAGGGCTGCCAACTGCTCTCCGGCAGCGCTCCAGCTGCTTCCCCGCCGCACAGCTGGCGCAGTCAAAGCCCTCTGCTTGCATTTTACCCACTCAGATGGCTGGCATCCCAGTGGATTAGGCTGTTCCTGTCCACAGAGCAGACAGGAATTTTTCAAAGATCTGATACCTTCCAAATCACTGGGTCAAGTCGTTTATCCAGTCTCCTGCTCAAAAGCATAGCGACCCACCATTTGATGGAGTGTGCCATAGGAAAACCGTAACAAACTGGGAACACTTATTTATTTAAATGGACTAACATGTGACGAGAGCAGTCTGTAACACAGGGAAGTGGATGGCAGTAGAACTAGCAAAAAAGACAGGATAGACTAAAAAGGGTTGAAGCAATTTTAGCAGATGTTTACTAAAGTAAAGCTCAAGGGACAAAAGCAGCGAAGGTAAAAATGCGAAAAATAATGTGAAGAAAGAAATTAATTTTAAAAAGGAAGGCAACACTTTTGGCAAGGTGAGGACTGATAGATGGATGCAATGAGGTTCTGTAGACCTCTAAAGCTAAGACTTTGAGGTTTAAAGTAAAGCAGGAAGAAAAAGGCTTTATCCTAAAACACACCCAATGCCAATTTCCTTCTTTCACCTGAAGAAAGATGCTGCAATGCTTTATCAGAGAAATCAAAGCCCAGCATCATATGTATGAACCCTCTTTATCTGCAAGACTTAAAAGACTTCAAAATTGGCCTGTGTCATATAAAGGTGACATTATCAGCAATTAGACAAAAGTCAGCCTGTGTTTAAGGCATGCAGACTGCTGGAAAAGGAAAATTTAGCTGCCACAGAACTCTGTCATGTAATGAAATTTCACCATTAGGTCCGAAAATGTGCAGATCTGCTTTTCCATTATTTTTCTGAGTAAGAGAAAGAGAAAACAATATACATTATGTTTCTTTCCTTCATGAATATATTTAAAAGTCATTCTTCAATGAACAATTTGATATACTATATTCTGAAGCTTTAAGAGGTTTGCTTTAAGTGGATTTAGCAAGCAGAAGGGCCTTACTGTGGATGCCAAAGAGGTTTTAACCTGCATGAAAACAAGCCAGAAAGTCACTGTGACCACAAAACACAAGCAGCAAAGAAACTGTTTATAAAGGCCCAGCGGTTTTCCATATTCACACATCAAAAATAACACTTTAAACCATTCCCTGGTAATTAAAAGCTGAGTATGACATACTGTAAACACTTCAACAAAAGGCATTCTAAACACTTCTATGGTTTCTATCATATAGCAGATACCTGAAGAAGAAAAATGTCCTTTTTACTCACACATAGCCTTTAAAGAAGTCAGCCATTTGCAAAATAAATTTTGGCAAATAAAATACTACCTACCCACAAGGTAAAATATTTGTCTAAATATACAACCTAAAAGATTTTTATGCAATAGGAAAAAAAGATATTTTTCTTCTAAATTTCCCCAATTTGCTCAACAGACCTTTCCCGAAATAATTTTTGTAGGATATATTATTATCAACCAACTTTCATTTCTGCATCAATCACACAGCAGGCAGTATTTTAAGAGTGCCCAATATAAAGCTTACTTAATTATCTAATTTCCAGGTGCACTCCTATAATACATCATTTATCCCAGTGGAAAACAGTGTCACTGAATGGTCTACAATAATTTACTTACTTTCTAAGTAAGCACAGGAAGTCATGAATACAAGGTATTATTTGCTTACCATCTGCATATAAGGCCCTCTATGCACATCCCTGTATTGCACAGAGAGGGAAGGATGCAGTATGTGTACACACCACAAAATAGGGCTACATAAAGATAAGGCTACTTATTTAATAGCCTGCACTTGCAAGTATCATTTATGGTTACACATCTGCTTCTCAGAATAGTGACCACACTATTGTTGGAGTCCCACCACACCACTTTACATGCTAATAAATCTGAAATAGCACAGTGTATTCCCAGCTGTTTATAACAAAAAGACATTTTAGGCGTCTTGTTTTTATTTTATTCCACACGTACCTAACTACTAGTGCTCCACATCAGAGGCATGAACAGGTGGCTCTGAGCATGAAGCACCCAAGGGTGGGCTGGGGGAGCAGCATGCATGGAGGCAGCCCACACCTCCTTGGGCAGGGCTGCTCCTCTGTTCCAGCACCACGAGGCTCACCTACATCATCAGCAGAGCTGAGTCACAGGCAAATGGTGACAGTCACCCTTCCTAGGCAAAGCAGAAATGGGCATGGTTTGTGTAATGATAAATCCATGTGCCTTGCACAGACCCAACCTAAAATGCCAACCTTTCAGGTTTTGTGCAATAGTCAAAGAGCCTTTTGTGGAATACTTGAAGGCCACTGCTCATATTAGTCAAAACAGAGATTAAGATCTCCAAAAATATTTGCTCAGGCATTCCAGACTCCTGCCCCAGAGTCTACTAAGAGCAACAGGGTTAGTGAAGCAAGTGTTCAGCCAAATGAGCAATGCTTGGACTCAAGAAAACAGCTGGACAGACACAGATGTTATCTAGGTTGCTCTTTTAGAAGAACAAAACATTAAGGGCTCTGATTCATACTTTGCAATAATCTCTGTCAGAAGACCAGCTACTGGTGCTGAAGACCCAGGTGATGCTAGAGAGATCACACAGTAAGGATCCAGCACACACAATTATTTTCAAAGGCACATAAACCTCTGATTTTAGGCATTTATGTAACAGCTTCTCTGCACCAAAAATAAAATCAGTACAATTTTTCCCAGATACTAGCCAACCTCCCCTCCAAGGACAAGAACAGGGAATGCTGTCAAACATCAAACCCCACAATTTTCTTTAGTATTGTGATCCTGCATTAGCACTTGGCATCCTCATCTAAACAGTTCATGGCAACTACAGTGCCTCTGACAAACTGGCTATAGAAAAAAGACTGAGGTATACTGCAAAACAATTTCTGAAGTTTCTAGGTAATAATGTGGATAGATGCATAAGCAGATTATCAACCATGTTAAAAATGTGGAAATGCCTTCACTGTACTTGAAAACACCAAAAGAAATGTAAACTTCATTTTCTGTAGGGACCAGAGAATTAGGGGGGAAAAGAACCGCACCTGAAAGAAACTAAAAATATTTTAACTTCTAGAAGAAATAGTGAAAGGATATTTTTTTCTCCTTCAAGCATTTTCAGACAGCCTGAAGTAAGAATTCAGACTTGCAAAGTAGACAACCAAGTACTGATACATTCCTGAAGTAGCTTTTGGGCGACATGATCCCCTAGAAATGGAGACTGCAAAAGGTTCCTGATGACCAAAGACTGTTGTACCCTTCTTCAGAAAAAAAACAAAAGGACAATCAAGGAACTATGAACTAATCACTGTCACTTAGGTCCCTGGAAAAAATCATGGGGCAAATCCTCTTGGAGCACATCTCCAGCCACATAAATGGGGTAGTGACTGGCAACAGATGGCATGGATTTAGCATGGTCAGATCTTGCCTGAATAATAAAATTGTCTTCTCTGCTACAAATCTTGACTGGATTTCTGGACATTAGAGTGATGAACATCACTGACTTTAACTAGGTTTTGACACTCTCACACAGCATTCCTGTGTTCAGGTTAAGATGTTACACTCTGGATAGGTAGACAACTAGTTGGGCTATAAAATCTGTAGCTAGCTGTGCCAATGGGTTGTACTGTGCCTGCAAGCTGGTAACAAGTGAGGTACTGGAGGGATTCATCTTGGACATTAAACCCCATCAGGGTTTAATACCCTTATCAACAGCTGGTGGAGATGAGGGAGGGCACTCTCTGCAGCTCGTGGGGTGGGATGTTGGTATCCAGGGCTGCTATCCAGAAATACCTGCACAGGCTGGAGAAATGCCCTGATGGAAACTTCATGCAGTTTAACAAGAACATACAAAAGTTCAGCACCTAGGAGTAAAGATGTCCCAAACACTGTCTCCTCCTTCCAATGCTGTGGATGAGTGCATGGGCCATAGCTGCAGACACAACCCTGAGGAGGGTGGCAGACTGAAGCTCCACAAGAAGAGCCCCGTGCCCACAGCAGCAATGGGGGTCAACAGCTAGAACAGGAGCCAGGGAAGTGACCCAGGACTTCTGCTCAGCACTCCTCAGACCACAGCTACATTGCTGAGACCAGTTTGGGGCCCTTCAGTAGCAGGCACTGACAAACCTGTGAGTTCCATGGAGATCACCATAGGTTGGGGGCTAGAGAACGTGTTCTGGGAAGGGGGGTGTGATGGCCCAAGGTTTGCTTAGCCTAGAGACATTTTCAGGAGAATCTAATAGCAGCTCTCCAGTACTCAGTAACTACAAGGTAGTTATGAAAAGACACATGAACCTTTTATGATAACGTATAGTGGGAGGAAAAGAAACAATAAGCATAAACTCGTTTATGAAAGAGAGGACATAAGGAGAAACTTTTCAACCCTGTTGATAGCCAAGGATCAGAAAATGTTATCCAGAGAGGTTGTGCAGTCTCCATCTTTGGAGGCTTTCAAGATCAACTGGGAAAATCTCTGAGTAATCTGGTCTAATTTCATAGCTGATGGTGTTTTGAAGAGGTGGTTGTACAAGAGATTTCCTCAGGTCCCTCTTGACCTGAATTATCACACAGTTCCACAGAATTCTTTCTACTGCTGCAAAGACCATCCCTGCAGTAAAGTGCTTCTGGTAACTCACTGGAAGCTGAAGACCACAGTACTGAGTAAAATGGTGATGCTAACTGGACTACTCAGTCCAATTCATCCACTCATACTTGAAAATTTTCCAAATGAGATTTGGAATCTAACAGGAAAAAAATCCCCATGCTATTTCTCAGTTAACTTGAATGTATATGTTTGTCCTGCTTATAAAATCACAAAGCAGCTCTAATAATCCCTGTTTAGTTAAAATATGATACATAGCTTTTATTTTGCTTTGTAAAAGGTTTCAGCATCTACAAATAAAAGTCATTGTAAGTCTAGTAATTGATCAGCTCCCAAACAGCCTCACTGCAGAGGCCAGTCAGGAGAAATGAATGCAGGATAAAGCGAAGGTCCCTTCCCACATGTGGAAATACTATTCAGAGATGTTCAACACTCAGCATTTCAAAAGAAGAAATTAAATATTTGCCTATTCAAGTTGGAAAAATATGTCCTAACAGACACACAATTAATTTTGGATGGAAAATTCCCATCTTATTCAACCTACCATGATGAAATGCATGTTACACAACTGAGAAAGTTTTCATTTCATAGCACACAAATTAGCCAGCTACTACACTTCTTAGAAGAAAAATAAACATGTAGCTTTTGGCCTATGCTCCTAATGATAGGTAATTTTCATTCCCAGAACAGGGTGATGCTTTATTAAAATTTTCCCCAAGGAAAAATCAAGGTGTTGTTGTGTCATCTTTTTATACAGCAATTCAGCAGCTGAACATTTGCATTAATTGAGTATGATACTGGTGATGATTCTCTTCTGCAATCATTGGATATGCCCCGTTTCTCCTCCAGATGGTCTTCTCCCAAGTCCACAAAATTGTCTGGGAAGCTGATAACCTTGCACAAATTGACAGCTATCCTAACAGTAACTATAGCTTCCTGACATTTACAGAATATATAACAAAATACTGGGGCCCAGTTGTTTTTATTGTATATTTTTGGACTGGGGTTGTTATTTTGGGGTGTGGTTTTTGGTTTTTCTTTTTCTTTTCCTTTTTTTTAAATACATCACCATAATCAGGCTAATGAAATTATTAGTGATTTGAAGAAACTAAAGAAAGAAAAAAAACAGGGAAATCATGTCCCAGGTGTCTATCAGGGCAGATGCCTCACTTGTTGGGGAGTGAAGTTTCACACTACCTAAATATGCTGAGCATCACTTTACTCCAGATGGATGGAATAAAATCCCAGCACTGCAATGGTAGCAGACATCCAACCACTGGAGTTAACTGCCCATTGTGACATGGCAGGTCAACAGACTGTTAAGGATTAACACTATCCTCAAAAGAGAAAGCTGAACCGAAACAAAGAAAGGGTTACAGAAATTTTCAAAGCTCATTTGCACTTAGCTGCCTTTTACATGAAATCCAAATATTTTATCAGTTTGTAGGTTTTTTTCCACTCACCTATGTAACAGAGAAAACAACAGTTGACTTAAAAGCAATAGCTGGTCCCACTGAGCGTTATGTTTTTATTGCTGGTCAAAATCTAGAATTAGTTTTATAAACACTGTGTAATTGACCTGTGAGGTTCAATAGCTCAGAACATATTGAACAAAGACCTTAGCAGTATCCAAGACGGGATTGAACATAATGATTAATAGCCTCTGTAACTAGACTAAAAATTGCAAGAACCTCAGTCTTCATGCTCCAGGGCACAGACAACCAGCTGAGAACAAGCATAAATTTCTGCCCACTATATTACTGTGAAGTTATATGCATGGGCATAGTTTACAGCTTCAGAGCCTTGCAAGGCTTTCAGTTTCTTCCACTGGTTGGAAAGCATCTACATTCATCCTTAAACAAAAAAGCAAGACATTCTCAGAGAATGGAAAGCAAGACATTCTCAGAGAAGAACTGCCTAAATTGAAATAATTTTTGACAACTGAATTTTAAACTTTTTAAAAATAGCTAATGATTCACAATATCATTAGAAAACTGACTGAAAATCCACTACTCTTCCTTGGTGATTGGGAAAGGAAGCCATTCCACAGACAACCGCAGTCAACATTCCTACACCCCCAAACACACACACACACACACAAACACAAAATAAAACAATACCAGCCAAATCATTTTATAGTGAAAACTGGTTGCACCAGCTTTCTAGATTGTTCTGCTCTTATGGGAAAGAAGCTGATTTTTCAGTAGAAAATAACCAAGAACATTACAGCCTTTCTAGTTTTCACTCAAAAACTAATTCTGTTTACAAAGGACAAGGTTGTGTTCTACCCACATTTTCTTTCTCCAATTCATACTTCCATGGGTTGTATTTCTTATCTGAATTAGGCTTTCTGCCACAACTGTACAAGGAATTCCCATAATCTGTTTTCCTATTGCAAGGCATCACGTTGGAGTCAGACTTGGCAGTCCAGGAAAGAGATCCACAGGCAACTGCCCTTTAACTTGGGTTAATGCTGCACTGGCACTTCCAAACCCACAAATTTGGGAAAATACCGTTATTTATCCAGACTGTCTAAATAGGTATGAGTTCTCTCAGCTGTAGCATTTACATTGACTTTATCATTCCTTTGATTTTCAACTTCAAACATTTCCATATTTATTATTTTGAACAGTTGTCCTTCCATATCTATCCTAATGCAATCAAATTTGCCATAGCTTGCCACAGATGGTTGCAGTTCCAATAATATTTCATTCTTTACTAGCGGCCTCTGAAATCTTTCCTTTTTTACCAAAATATTCCACAAGCTAAAAGATACTGCAACACAATGACCCATTCTAGCAATTTTGCTACCAACATAAACACTTGGTGTATGGGTTTCTTGACTTTATGACTTCAACAAAGATTAAGTTCTAAAACAAGAAAAAATATTTTTATTAATCAATAAATATATATATACAAAACAAACTAAGTATATTAATACAATGAAGTAAAAAATAGAATTAAATGAATCATGGACAAAACGTGGGCAGAAACAACTTCCATTGCCATTAACATCTGAAAAACCATACTGCCATACCACAAACAAGAAATTATTCTTATGGCAACAATGATACAACAAAATCAGAGTAAGAATGTGGGTTTTTTCATGCAGTCAGAGACAACTGCAAGCTACCCATCACTCTCATTTTAGAAATCTGGACAGGAACCTTCTTGTTGCAAGCCAAGATTATATTAAACTGACAAGATATTTTAATATCTCTATTATGAAGAAGGTGCAAAGCCTGAAGCCTGGGACATAACACTTAAAATGTAAAGGGAAAATAAAAGCAGAATATTTGAATTCTTAAAGAAATTCAGAACAGGTGAGACAAAACATGGAAAACATGACAGAAATCAAACAGCGTCTGTCACCATGCAGGAAAGCACTGGAAGGAAAGGAGGACATGAGAGATAAGAAGTTAAAGGACAAATGTCTAACAATTTGATTTTCAGTTACTTACAGTCACACAGACTTTGCAGATGTCTGACACTCCTTTATTCAGGTGAGGATAATAAGGTATCCTCACCTAAGGGTGGTGAAAAATAAAGTCTTAAGGGGGAACTGGAAGTATTGGGACAAGAAAAAAAAAAAAGCTGCAGGAAGAACCTCCCAAGGTTCAAATACTTAATTGGAAGACAGATTGATACACAGGGCTCTGCAACTTTATTGTGCATCACAAGTCACAAAACCAGCTGAATGTGTCTTGTTCCCACTCTTCTTCTGCAACATTTCAGTCAAAAGCCATAATATCCACTTTTTTGATGGTGCTATGGGCATAGTTAAATCTCAGGGGGAAGGAAGTAAGTATTAAACACTTTTTTAATTGTCCTGTTTCACAAGGGTCTAAATCAATTTGAATGCAAATGTGGAAACAAGATACTCCATAAAACAGCAGTAACAGAACCTAGGCAGCAGAAACACCATAAAATGCAGTGAAAAATTATTTTTCCTTCCACATTGTCTCCTACATTTCAACATATTCAGGAAAACAAGATAGAAGAAATAGCCTAAGCTTTTGTGGTTTTGGTTTTTTTGTACTGTAGGATCACTCAGTGAGTTTTCACCATTCATTTGTCTTCCTGACGGAATTTCTCCCAAGAGACCAAGAGCTCAAAGCTGCTCTAGTATAAAACAGAATGAGAAAATTAACATCACTTTAACAGCTTTCAAAGCAGATCCATGTTCTGCCCACGTATATCCGTGTTCAGTTCTCAGTACCTTCAGCAGGCACTGATCACAGATGCCAATTCCTGGCCTCTACAAACCCAAAAAGTGAATGAAGCCCATGAGGAACGTGAGCAAGTACATCAACTGAGCTCATGAGGAACAAAAGCAAGTACATCAAGTGCAAGCACATACACCTTACAGCACACAAGCTGCAGCCCCCAGACCTTGGCATGGAAGATGAATGTATTGCCCTCCCTCCAAGAGAGAAGACAAAACAAAAATAAATCACTACAATGTAGGGAATTCTGGAAGGCCAAAATCACCATGTGAAGTAAGTGGTCTACATCCTACATGCATCTACAGGATGAATGGAGTTAACAGATTTGCGTTTGTTTTAAAGACAAAATTAGAACAAGGCTGTCTTTTCCAGAGTCCAGGAAAAAAGCATGAAAGCAAAGTGGGTCCCAGTTCTTATTCTGGCCTAGGATAATTACTAAGAAGAAGCTGGAATGTTTTACCTGGAATCTCTTCTAAACAACTCAACTGCCCACAAGAATTTTGGTCCTACTATCGTTCTGATGCCTCAGTATCAAAACTTGTTTTAAAAAACCTCACACATTAAAAACTACCTTCTCAAACAAAACAGCTGTGGCCGGAGCTTTGCCAGTCATATATAAATATATTAGTTTCATATATGATGCAAAGTCATATATGTATAAACATGCTGCATGGCACTCATGTAATAAAACTACATTTAGTGCTGCATATTTCCTGGACACTTCATTTATGAAAGGAAAGATGGGGCCCCCAAGAAAACAACCAAGATCACCTAAATATTTTCATGTCTTACATCAGACTTAAAAATGTACAGAAGAGGAAGTAATTTTTCACGTGATTCTTTGAATAATTTCTCTGTATTTCTTGAACTACTCATGACCAATGCCTGGGCATTTTTCTGGAATCCAATCACTAGCTGTGAGGAATGAAAGTCTGAAAATACAGACAAAATGTTCTGTACTTTATTAGTTGTCATGAAGTGCATTTCTGATCCTCACCATTTTGGACTATTACAGGCTAGGACAGTGATGTGACATTATGCTCACACACACACAGACACTAAAGTTTAACTACATGTTTAATTCTCAATTACGTCTACATGCAGAAGCCTTGTTGTTTCAAATATCTGTAAGCATGTTCTATAGAATCACTTCTGCTCAGGATTGCATTTGAAATACAAAGTGGCCTAGTCCAGGAAAAAGGCTGAATTGGAATTCTCTTAGAATTTTTCTTTTTAAAGCTTTCAATCTGACCCAGCCCAACTGTACACATCACTGCAGCTTTCATTTTTCCACTCTGGTGTGTGTAAATTACTAAAACATCACCAAATTTACATAAAATTAAAAAGCAGTTCCAGTTTCAGCACAGTGGGCTGGTTGCTCTGTGCACACAGTTACTTCTCCCAGCTCTCTCCACTGTGACTACCAGCTTGCTCTTTTCTTACAGGAAAGAGTTTTTATTTGTCCTCTTTCTTCTTCCTCTAAGTTTACTGTACACCACTTGGACACAGAGATAGGCAGTAGAGACTTCACACTTGCAGACCCTTGCCAACCATTCATTAGTATTTTCTTCGCCCATTTTCAAGTGAAAATGGCTGTTACATTTACTAGCACTGTACAGATGTTACAGTCACTACAGCTAAGTACAGAATGATACTATGAACACCTACTTCTCAGCAGAAAAATGTCACTTGCACTGCAACAGCCATCTAAAAAAGCCATCCATCTCCGTGGATCAGTTAATAGATTCTTAGCTGCAGAGCTCCTCAGTCACAAAAGGCCAGCAGCAGAGATCAGAGCAGGTCTAACAAGCCAGAACTGCAGCCCTCACGCTGCCCCAAGTGCAAAGCAAAGCTCCTGGCTGAGAAGCATCCCTTTGGTACATGGGCTTGGCCATCACTTTCCAATGAAAATTCCACCCCATGGATGAGCATTCTTCTAAATGAATTGCAAATTATACACCCATGGAGTGCCAGCTGGTATTGTTTCCCTGCAGTTTTCTCTCGGTTTCCCTCTCTCTCTCCCCTCAATTAATACAATGATATTCATGCCCTGTCATGTCTTACTGCTTAATTATGTACTTTGCAGAACAAAGCTTTAAAAATGAGACTATCAAGCTGGAGGGGGGAAGGAGGAAGAGGAGGACAACCAGATGTAAAGAGAGAGAGAAGGAAACAAAGGGCATTTTGAAAGGGGAGTGAGAAAATTAGGATTTGTGTGAGAATGAAAGGTTGGGAAGCCAGAAAAAGAACAAGATGCACATAAGATTTATTGGTTCATTCACTTTAATTTATAAAAAGGTATATGCTGTATTAAATAATTCATCTGCATTTATCTAAAATAATTTAATAAATAGTTGGTGATGTTTATTATGAGATTGCAACCTGCTTCCATTTCATGAAGTAATACACACTTCTTGCTGACAGAGAAAGAATGCTGCATTGTTTTATAAAACTGAAAAAAACCCAAAGTAAATGACAAATATATTGGCAAATCTTGTGTTAGAAGGCATATTTTAGTCAAGTGAAACAAGTTAAACAAAAAGATATTACAAAGATCTGCCGCACCAATATTTACTTCATTCACAATAAGACAGATTTTCACACATCCATATTATCTAAACTTTCTTTATTGAGTGTACTGCTAAAATTTATTTTGCATACAAAAGAAGACAATTAATGAAACAGCTGTTTTATCTTCTCTTACAACTTGAATGTTGTGTATATTGTGGTACAACAGGCAGTAGGGACTCCCAGAGCAAAGTTCTGGAATCAGTTTTAGGTGGGACACAAATACTGGAAACTAATTTGTTCAAAAGCATTTAGGCTCGCTGTAGTCCTAAAACAGTCTTTAAAAAACAATTACCAACCATTGCAAGTATATTCTATTTTGGCACATCAAAAATGTTTTTTACCAAAATGAAAATAAATTCAGGGAAGGAAAAAGACTTTTTCCACATGAATAGGAAGGGACCAGAAGAGCCCTTCAGATCCCCACTAATCACAGTTTTACAGCACAATCCTATGCCCAAAGTGACCATTAGGGGAAATTAGGCTTTTCTAGTTTTCCAGTTTGTACAAAATCATTTAGAATCCAGCTGTTGCCTCCTACCAGTGCCAAGGGAGCTTGGTGGCAAGAGGAGGTTTATTGATCATGAGTTACTATGTCATTTGCTAACTCTCACATGGTAACATAATAGTTTGGAGTTGGATATCTTTTTACCTCCCAATATATCACAGAGAGAAAAATAATTTTGAGGTTCCTATTTCCTTTACAATTTTGAAATCCTTTATTCAGCTACAGTATTCAGTTCTCAGAATTACTGTGTAGGCAGCAAATTCTCCCTGATCCTGTAACACAAATAAATTATTCCACATCCACTTCAATTCTATTTGTATAAATATTTTGCAGGAAACAGCTTGCTCAGTATTGATCTACTTCTTCTGGTTTCACAAACCATACACAACAGTCTTCAAATATTTGCAGAACTTGATTCTTCTGTATTGAATGCAGACAGAGAGAGGTGGATTTTCCTTTAGCCTCTTGCCGATGCTAAGCATAGAAGGAACAGCTTTACAAATGAAACTGGCAACTTCAAGACAATTTGTAAAACAGAAGTTAATGTTCTTTTGGGACAACAGAGTTAACAGTAATATCGACTTTTAAGCAGTGATCAACTTTAAAGTTAAGCACTGACAGTCTCATTTCATAGCAGGAGTCCTCAATATAAGAAATTGTCTTTTCTGCAGAGAGGGGGCAGAGTTCAGCACTGTGTGGGCAAGGCTATATTGTTATGTATACCACCCACATCACCATGGAGGGGTTTCAGGGGAGAGAAAAGCAGCCCTGGAAGTGCACCCTTTTGTCTCCTCTCCAGCAGACAGGTTGTCAGGATCTGCCCTGTGGACTCCATCCGCAGCCAACGATGCCATTCCCTGCCCGTTCCTCTGCGGCACGGCTCCACGATGGGCTGAGAAGAGTGTGTGGGAATGGTGTGGGAAGCACCGCGTGGAACCAAGAGGTGGAGGCAAGCCTGAGCCCAGCTGAGTCCAACCTGAGTAAAAGGAGCCAACCTGAGCTGAAGGGAGCTGAGCAGAGCCAGGCAGAGCAGTCAAAAGCAGCCACGCCGAGGCCAGAACTACCTGTGTGGAATCAAGTCCAGCATCTGGAGTGGTGGCGTGGTGAAATGTGGACAGTGTCGCCTTTGGGGATTTGTCTGCCACTGTTTTCTGTTGTCTTGGGCTCAGGGAGAGGGAGAGTCAGCTGCAGGAAGCGGACACAATCCTGTCTTTGTCCCAACTGCCACATGGAACTAAGGTGGTGAACACCTTCTGTGCGTAAAGCACTTTCTCTTTTGCATATTTTTGTTCCTAATATTGCTGCTACTACAGTGAATTTCTTATTCCATTGATTTGTGCTTCCAGAAAATTGTTATCTCATCCCATACTCTCTGCCTTTGTCCCTCTCTTATCAGACAGGGCAGGAAAAAGAGGACTGGCTTATTTGGAGTTTAATTTCCAGCCAGTGTTAAACTACCACAATAAAAATCAAAGAGCATTCATTTGCTTGCCCATATTTTAATGTAATATCCTCTAATCTGAAGTCACTGAACTTGTTCCAACAATAGACTATTCTACTGCACTAAAGAAGTCCAGTACAACTGAAAGTTGATCCACTGAAAGAACTGTTTCAGTTTGTTTTAAATCAGATTAAGAAACAGCCTTTTAAATTTTCTTTTGACATACTCTACTTTTATTACCTAGCTGTCTTTGTGAATTTTAATGCATTGAAAAACCTAATGTAACAGAGCATGAATGGAGGTTGTGAGAATCAAAATTAATGCAAAGAAGCCCTTTCAAAAAGGGGATACTCAACATGAAAATTTCCAGTATAAAAAATGAAGTAAGCTTGGCTAAACCTCTATCGCAAAAATTAAGATATAGAATAATCTAATCATAGAATCATTTGGTTGGAAAAAAAATTTAGGACCATACATTCCAAGTATTAACCCAAGACTGCCAAGGCCACCACTAAACCATGTCCCCAGACATTACACTTTTAAGTCTTTTTTAATGTCTTTTTTTAATATACATTTAAATTTTTGCACCTTTTAAATACCTTCAGGGGTGGTGATTCAACCACTTCCTTGGGCAACCCATTCCAATGCTTGACAACCCCTTCATCTGAAGAATTTTTCCTAACAACCAATCTAAACCTCCCCTGACGCAAGTTGTGGTCGTTTCCTCTCATCCTGTGCACTTGTTACCTGGGATAAGAGGCTGACCCACACCTGGCCACGATCTCTTTCAGGTAGTTGTAGAGAGCAATAACATCTTCCCTGAGCTTCCTGTTCTCCAGGATAAACACTCCCAGCTCTCTCAGCTGCTCCTCATCAGACTTGCACTCCAGACCCTCTCCCAGCTTAGTTGTCCTCGTCTGGACATAATTTCAATGTTCCAGAAACAAGCCCAGTATTTGAGGTGCAGCCCCACCAGTGCCAAGTACAGGGAACAGTCACTGTCCTGCTCCTGCTGGCCACACTATTGCTGATCCAGGCCAGGATGCCACTGGCCTTCTTGGCCACCTGGGCACATGCTGGCTCAGGTTCAGCCATCTGCCAACCAGCACCCCCAGGTCCTTTTCTACCAGGCAGCTTTCCAGCCACTCATTCCCAAGCCTGTAGCACTACAGGGGGTTGTTGTGGCTCACATGAAAGACCCGGTACTTCGACTTTATAAATATGACCTCACACCACTGGCCTTGGCCCATCAATCTAGCCTGTCCAGATCCCTCTGCAGAGCCTTCCTACCCTCCAGCAGACCAAAACTTCCACATAGTTTGGTGTCATCTGAACACTTACTGATTCCCTGGTCCAGATCATCAATAAAGATATTAAACAGAACCAGCCCCAATACTGAGCCTTGGGGTACCCCATAGTGACCAGCCACCAACTGGAGGTAGCAGCAGTCACCACCATTCTTTGGGCCCAGACATCCAGACAGTTTTTAACCTACCAAAGAGTATGCTGTCCAAGACATAATCAATCAGTTTCTCTAGGATAATGCTTTGGGAAACAATGTCATAACTCCAGAGATCCTAATGGCTAGGAAGTTTGCACAGTCCATAGCCACATGCATTGGGTCTGGCTGAGATGGACCCCATTTTCCCCATAGCAGCCCTCATAGTGCTGTGCTTTGTATCAGTAGCTAGTGAGGTGCTGATGAACACTCGTGTTTTGGCATCTGCAGAGCAGCGCTCACACAGCATCCGTGCTGCCTCTCCACCTTCCCAGCCCTTCTTCTACCTGTCAGCTGGAGCTGGGAAAAGATTTTGGGAGGGGACAGAGCCAGGACAGCTGACCCCAACTGACCAAAGGGATATCCCATACCATATGGTGTCTGCTCAGCAATAAAACCTAAAAGAAAGGACAAGAACAGGGGGGTTGGTATTTGTCAATAGGATGTTTGTCATCCAGAGGAACTGCTAGGCACACTGAAGCCCTGCTTCCTGGGAAGTGTCTGGACATCACCTGCTGATAGGAAGTAGAGAATAAAGTCATGTTTTCATTTGTTTCCATGCATGTGACCTTTACCCTAGTAAATTGCCTTTATCTTGATCTTCACATTTTTTCCATCTTATTTCCCCTCTCCTCCATTCTGCTGAAGATGGGTGTGATAGAGTGGATGGTGGGCAACTGGCACCCAGCCAAGGTCAACTCACCACACTGTACAATGTCTCTCAAAGAGACTTTGCTGAAACACCATGACTAATCAAAAGTCTGGTCATCAAACACTGTATGACTAATCCTGCCAAAAGCAGCTTAATCCAACAGGTTGTCAAATGCTTTAACTCATGCTGCACCTCATTCGTCAAGTCATCTTTTTTTCCTTGGGGAGACTTGCACAATCAAGAACAGAATGTCCAAAAAAATACTCTGCATAAGATAAATGGCTTTTGCCTACAAACTACTGCTGTGACAACACTTTAAATCCAAAGGGGATATGAGGAAGAAGAAAGAACTACTCCAGAGACTACAACTATTTTATATGGCTGAAACAAAAGCATTCATTTTCAACAACAGATTTCTATGGTCAATTCCTCTGTTTCTAAAGGCAGTTCCTACCATATAAAATACCCCAGTGCATGTCAGAGTTTCAAATGTCAAAATGTCATACTTAAGTAATTAGATCACTGGATGTTGTACGCAAAAATTTTCCAGCTTTTTCAGTCACAGTGGAAGGTTCCAATTCATTTTGAACTCACACCCAGTCAATCAAATACATGCAAGACACCTATTTTCAGGGTTCTACTCTGACAATAAGAAAAATAATATTATTAAAAAATGTTAATGTCGTGCAAAATCTATCTTACCACACTATAGTAATGCATCAGTGACAAATCATTGACTCCTGGCAATAACTAGTATACAACAAATACCATCCCAGTTCATTTGAATAGCCTTTACTTACAACAAATACAGACAACTTAATATCTATTTACCATACTAAAGCTCTTTAAATCTACTGTTTCATTAAACTGTGAGCTTGATGCATTTTTACAATTCCTTCACTCTTCCCAAAAAAAGTAACTGCCAGAAAAATTTTAAAGGTATTTATACAGTAAAAAAGCTGCTGTAGAAGAACAAAAGGCATATGAAACATTCTTGCTAAGTTAAAAAATATTAAGTTATGGAAGTTAGATGCTACAGCTTAAAGCCTTACTTCCAGAGCTAGAAATTTTTAACTGGCTGGACTAAAAAATTTCCTCAAAGCATATCTACACTCAACAACCACTAAACATAGTGGCATTGCTTAGCCTCAGCCTTATCTACCTGTACCAGAAAGAGAACACCAATGTAAGCAAGTTTTGGGTTTACCTCTTTCCAGCTTCAAATACATGCTTGCACTTAATACATTTTAAGCTCTGTAAAGCCATCACCCAAATGTGGAACCAGATGCATTCAAACAGTTTAACACCTGAGATATCCAAATTAGTCCTAAAGTCCTCAGCTTAAGAGACTTCCCACAAGACAGAGGGGCCAACCTCAAAGAAGCTGTCAGCATCAAGAAAAATTGTGTCAAAAACCTCCAAGTGCTGTTGTTGGGATTGGTTCCTAACCCCAGCAGCAGTGACACAAACTCTCAGGCCCCAGGCTTCACCTGCTTCTCACTCTGGTGTGAGCTTTGTGCCCTGCAGTGGTGGCAGTCTTGCCTCTGATGGTACAGTAATTTTCAAGTCTGACTTCAAAACAAGTATTAGAGGGCATAAAATTATACAAAATTAAGCTTATCATTTCCATAAACTGCCCTTATGTCAAAAGCTTTCCAGGCCTCTTCACCCCTTTGCTTTTTAACCGTTTACTGCAAATGAAGTAGTTTCCTGTACTTACAAACATAAAGCAAATTAAAATGTCCTCATTTTCATACTGACTTCCACTACCTTTTATTTGCATTCTCGCATACCTTTTACCCCAATTTAAAAACAAAAATAGTATTTCATTAAAAAAACAACAAAATGCAATGCTTTTATATGTATCAGGCACTGCATATTAAATATGAGAAAAAGAGTAACTTTTTTCAAAACGGATTCACACATTTGCACCTTAGAAGCAGTGTAGCCTGCTCCCCAAAATTAAAGCATTCATTTGCACAGAACACAGCTACACATTTCTATATCTGCGACTTAAACCAGGAGAACCCGATACCTACACTAATGTCTGCTAGCATGATTTTTAGAAAACATTCTGTGCCAATGACAGTAGCCTAGGTATTTACAGGTATTGTATGTCTATATCATAATAAGCTCTACTATATGTTTATTCATTTACTCTCACCTAGATGTCCCATCTAAATAGTTAAAAGACACACATGAAAGATTCATACATCAATTGTAAGTGCACTTTGAACTTCCCCACTATTATAGGACTGACTTTGCAATAACAAATACTGTACACTGAGCTGCTGTTGTGCAGAGACGTTGTGAGGTAATCAAACTATTTTGTCAAAAAGTATACAGAATTTAAGAGGCAGCTTAAAAATACCTAAGTATTGAAACAGGCAGGTAACATTAGTTTCTTTGGCTCCTTGACAATCTCCTCATAAGAACAGCTCTAATGAAGTTTTACTATATCAGTATTATTTTAATAAGTATAAAAAAATTTTAAAATCAAATAAGTATGTCCAAATCAAACATCATAGTTTTGATGAATTCTCTCTGAATGGATGAGAGCTGGCACCAAAAAGAAACTCTGAGTTGTACATAAAAATCTTCCTTCTTCCTCATTTTTATGAAGACCTGAAAAACTCACTTGCTTCTTTGACTTCCTGGCCCATCTGCAGAAAAGGCACTCACCACTCTGCTCCCAGCAGCAGGCAAAAGATACTTGGTCATCCAAAGGACTCTTTATCCTAAGTGCCAGTGCAAAAAAGCTAAACAAATCTATCTAAATACACAGTAGACAAGCACAGAGACTGCAGAAGTGGAAGACCATTTCTAACATCACTGCACCATCACTCCAGGTTATAATGCAGTAATCAGCAAAAAATAACAGCTTTTGTAATCACAGTTTTGTGCATCCCAGTGCCATTTTTTGCTTTCAATACTAGAATGAGAGGAGGGACCTCAGCCAATTTTTTTTTTATCATCTGGATCTTAATGAAGTTTATGTCCCTGCTTGCTGTTAAATTACACAGATTAGTAACACATGAGTAAAATAAATACAATCCTTCACATGATTACATTTTAAATTACCACATCTGAGAGGGAAAGCACAAACAACATGTACTTGGCATGTATGGAACATTTGCTGCCCAGGTTTGAAAGCAGGACTTCTGTTCAAAAGTCTCTACCTCTTCAGCCATAGAAACAATTTATTCAGATGTCTGCCATTACAGACCTCTCAATGGCAGAAAGTACCTTCTAACACTGTACAAATACGGTAGCAATGAAATAAAAGAACAAAGAATTATCTGGCCTTACTGCTCATCGAATGCTTCTGAACATGTGGCCCCAGCCAACATTGCACAGATGCACAGAACCTAAGGATGCAACAGACTGCAACCCTCCACATTTCCACCCCAGCATTTAGTCTCTGCCAACCAGGTATCTTAAAGGATTTTATATATTGCAGCTCCAACCACAAGTTTATGAAATGCCTATGAATGTGCCTGATCTGTGCATTTATGGGGAAAAGAACATGTCACTTAACCTCCTCTGGAGCACATCCCGTCCATCTCAGATCAGACACCAGTTTGCAGCAGCATACATTTATAATGTGCTCCTATCAGGGGCTTAATATATATCCAAATCCTACTGCTAACATCATTTTAGTAGTTAATCAATCAAGCCTAAATGTTCCCAAGTTCAAAGCCAGCAGCTGCTGTTGGTTGACACAGATCCAGCAATGAGCAGTTTGTTTAGGACTACGTATCTGATTCACCTCCATACCTAAGGATGCTTGTGCTGCTGTGCAGCAAAGGTCTCAGCACCATTTTTCTCCACTAATTAATTAGCTCATCAACTGAAGACAGCTCAGGGGTCGTGGGATTGAAAATCTACCATCCACATAAACTACTTTTACTAGCAATCACTGGTGGAGACAATAAATGGCCTTGCCAAAACACAGTGTGTATCCCAGTGCTACTTGAACAGATTAACCTCCAAATAGGAATGAGAAGCAGACCATTTGATTAGATGGGGGAACACTGCGTACAACCTCACAACCTACAACCCACACCACAGACTTGGACAGCCATCAGATATCGGGGTCTTTTGAAAGACAGCCATTTTGATTCTACTTCCCTTAATAACATGGTAACAGTATTTCTTTAGTACTTAAATAAGGCACTGATTTGATACATTATGCGCTTGAAAGACACACACAACACCACAATCACAAGAACACCTTTTTCAAATAAACTTTTCATAAAGCAATACCAGCTCCATTTTGTTCAATCTTTGCAAGCAATTCAGAGGCAATTGCTTTGGACAGGAGAACAGCAACCTCTGGCATGACTCCCACCAGCTGCCTCCATTCACATGTAAACCACAAAGGTTGGAGGATGTTTTTCCTCACAGACTTGTCCATGAATGGTATGACATGATTCAGAAAGGAAAAACTCGAAGAGACATGCTATTAAAAGCCTCTCTACACATTCCCAACTAATAACTCAGTTTCTAAGTCTTTCCCTGTGTTCTCCATCATTTTCCTCTCCTGATTCTCTTACTCTGGTAACACTGCCGGGCTAGACACACTTTTTTTTTTTTAATTCCTCTTACTCTGCTTTCTGTCTTCTGTGCTGGAAAGGAGGCTTTGTCCTATTTGTTTTCCAACATGCTGAGCACAGCTATAGGAGAATCTGCTATTGCTCTGATGGGTGAAATAAATAATAGTGTCTTGTTCCTTCTCTTTCCCACACTTTATTCCTTAGCAATGCAAAACGGAGTCTTTACATCAAAAAATAAAGCATTTCTTTGGAGTCTCAGTAATGCTACAAACCTGAAGGAAGTGACAGTAAATATCGCCAATCTTAGATTTTCTCTAAGAGAAAATCTAAGTTTAGAGTTTATTTGTACAGTCTGCAGAACTACTTTGGCAAAAGTTTTACTTTCTGAGCATGCTGAGTTCACTTCAGATGGCTGACATTCCCCAGAAGAGCCAGGGAAGAAAGAAAAAGAAACATCTTGGGACTTCCCACTTCCTCTCAGTAAGACCCTGTCCCAAACCTCCTGCCCTCAAAAATATGTAACCACTATATTCTGTGTTATTTCCAGTGACAGAAAAGTGCTCCAATCTGCTTTCCCAGTTTAAAAAAAATGGATATTTGTGCTTAAAGGGGAAGAAGTAGAAAGAACAAGATGAAATTTGTCAAAAACCATTTTAAGTATCACTTTTAAAAGCTCTATTTTGTAACTATTTAGTTCCTTTCCACTACTTGCTTTTGACATAGAAATACAAATGGTACTGATGAAAATCGAACAGAAGATTATACCTGTCTGCATGAAGGATTTTAAGCTAAAAAGACCTCAGAAAGCCAAATTAACTATCTTCCCTCATCAGATCTACCAGAGACAAGCTCTCAGAACCACAACTAGTAGGAAATTACACTGGTGAAGTGGCATATTCTTACTCACTTTTGCTTGAATCTCACAGGCCAAAATATAATGAAAGCAATTTTATTTTATATTGACAAAATTACCCGCTAAGAAAACAAAGACAGCACTGATGATCAAACTGCTGATAGAATTTACAGTATATGTTCATATACTAATTTATCCACAATAAGTTATTAAACTACTTCCTCACATCATCTTCTGAAAACTAATGAACTTTTTCAGGTATTTGACTATGAAGACCTTTTTCTCTAATACTAGACACTGAAACTGCCTGGAAGCCACCAACTCATGTGGCCCTCTCAACATTTATTTTGATCTTGAAAGGGATCAGATTTTCCTGCCCTATTAGAAAAGTCCACATGGGTTCAGATTTAATTTCTGAGAGGCAAGAAATCCTTTTTCCCCTCCACATCCTTATGCACCCCGACATTAATTCAGACACCTTCTCATACCTGTACTATCTATACACTATATCTGAAAAAAGATGTCAGTGAACCTGCAAAAACAACCCTGCTACAATGGCTAGCTTTAACACATAGATTTCTGATTATTCATGCATGTTTTGAAATTTGTTTAAATGCCCTTCTGGGGAGAGGTTCTTCAAATAGAGTCAACATTTCTTTCTCATTAATTAATGGGAGCTATTTTTTTCATCAATATTATTTGAATAGTAAATGTTGAAATGCATGTGAAATGAGTTGCCTTACAAAGACACAGAAATTCTTGCTCTTCTTCCTAGTGCACTGAACAGAAATTTGCTCTTGTCAACTACAGCTCCCAAATGAGATGGCTCACAACATTAAAATAATTGTAGGAGTAAATCACCGTAGTAGATGGAGTGCTGACATTGTTATGCCACATTCAGAGCTTCATGTTAAAAGCCCAATTCCTAGATCAAATGACATTTTTAAGCACTTAATCACTTTTCAATATAATTTTTTCTATGTACACTTACAGAACCTTTCCTAATTTCCTTTGCTTTTCCCACTTTTTATCTAGGAGGATGATAAAATTCAGATTCACTTCATCTGAAAGACTTATTTCAAGAAACAGATTATATTTCAGCAGACTACATGAGATCTAGGTTCTGTTTTAATTACTTCATCTTCTTGTATTTCAGTTATTTGTCTGAAGAGGATGCAGTTCATCTTTCCAAATGACTCTCCAAGTTTCTGTTTGTCAGTATGACCATCTAGTTGACCCCTCTAACCCAGCTTGTAGATCCTGATCCTTCAACTGGTATCTGAAGCCATCTGTGGCCTTCCCCATTCTACCTCCAGCATTGCCACTGACAAAAGATGCAGTGTGCCCGCATCTTGTGGCGCGTTTTTGCTTATTGTATTTGGTTTGATCGCTTTTTGTATTGTCAAATTGCGCATCACACCCCTTTTATGTTAATAGCTTAGTCCCAGTTATGCCCGCCTATCCTGGTTGTCAATCCACCCTAATACCTGCCTCTTACTCCTGAATGTTCCCTGTTCCTTCTCCCACTACCTGTCAATTCCTTTATATACCAAACCCGTTCCAGAGAGTTCCCCATCTATTCTCTGTTATTCAGTCCCTCATTGGTTTATTTCTCTCTCATTGGCTCATTCATCCCCTCCCCTTGCTCCTCCCCCATATATCAGTTGCTGGAGTCCAGTATGGCTTGTCTTTCATCCCTGTCCCTTCCATGGAATAAACTTCTTTGGAAATCACATAAGAGGCCTCTCCCTCATCCTTGCTCCTGCCCTCGGCATGGAACAATCTTGTGTCATAGAGCACTGGGCTCTAAAGCCAGATTGGGATTCACTATATCCCAGTCAATGCTGGAGTGCGACTGAGCTAGCCCCTAAGGATTCTGGCACCACATCACCCACTTCCAATTGTCTCCTTCCTTCCTTCCTTCCTTCCTT
>VWYI01007149.1:365-19716 GCA_013399455.1 Anthoscopus minutus | reverse complement strand
GGCTTTGGGGTCCCTTCCAACCTGAACCAGTCTGTGATTTTATGAAATTATTTTAATACACTCCTAGGTTTTTCTGATGAGATTCTTCAGAATTCTGCTTTCACAACTAGATGATAGTCCTTGTCCACTTACACATAATTGATAATAACATGGAGGTCGTTGAGTACTCCTTCATTTGGCTTGAAAATAGAGGTTGTTTTTTCTAAGAAAAATTGAAGCTTGGAGACCATTCCCATTTGTATCCTTTAACTTCTACTTGCAAACCATCTTAAATGTAAACTGTTTTGAAAATTGTCTCATGAACATGTACTGCTGCAATCACAAGGAGTTCCTAAATTTATGCATAACATTAGGATTTTGAAGTGGCTTTTTTGCAGTTTAATTAGACTATTGCTTTCCTTCTCATTTTGATATCTCTATGTGTATATACATAGATGTTTGTACACACCACTGCTGCGTGCATACCTTTTTTTACAGTTGTTTGCAGATGACACAGAACTAACATCCCGAAAGGACATTACAGTTGCTTAGATGGAAGAGAGGATTTTGCTTCTAAGTTTTCAAGTGGCAGAGAGACAGCTGAGTGGTGCTCCGGCTGTAAGCCATGTTCATACTGCTTCTGGTCTAAACTTGAGTGTCTTCAGCTGGACTGACCCATGCAATTGCTGAATTTCATGGTCATGCCAACAACTTAGTCCAAAAGCACCAGTTGCCTGCTGTTCTCTTGCTTCAGCCATTGCCAGGAAATCCTTTTTTGAAGCTGTTATAAGTAGGCTTGAGATTCAAGGGTCATTTTGCCCTGGTGTGCTGGAAGAGAAGACAGATCCAGAGCAGGAAGCAGAGTTTTTGCTTTTCTGGGGTGATGAGAAGAGCTCAGTACATGTGGAGGCTCTTTCATGTTAAAAGCAAAATGTGTCTCAGTCAGCATGAGATGTGCTTTGCAATCTGGATGGGCAGCAGTTTCTTTATCTCACTCCCAACATGCAGAGAAAGCAGCACTGCACATAAACTTGAGTTGATTTTTGTGTTTAGATTTAGTCACATCATATGTGAAGTTATGCAGAATAATAGAATCTAAATATTTTCCTTTTTGGCTACTGAAGTATTTTTAGTTTTGAAGTGAATCTGATAAGTTATGCATTGGTTGTGAGTATTTCTGAAAATGGGTGCAAAATAATGGATGTTAGGGTAAGGAAATAGAAAATGTTTTTAAAATCAGTTTGAAGTTATGTAAGAGAATATGTGTTTACATATCCTTGGCACATGAGAGAAGGGGACATACTGGATGTGTGCCCAACAAAATGCCATGATGATTGTCATAATGATGATGATGATGATGATGAGACTGGAGCATCTCTTTTATGAGGGAAGACTGAGAGAGCTAGGATGGCTTAGCCTGCAGAGGAGAAGGTCCAGAGGGGAACTCCTGAAAGTGTATAAATACCTAAAGGAGGGTGCAAAGAGGAGTGGTGCCCTGTGACAGGACAGAAATTACATAAATTTAACAAATTGTAGAAGTATTCCTTAACACTACTATAAAATTAGGAATGTGGGTTACTCAGATACCATAGCGATTTTTTTTGCACATCTACGTTTCTCTAGTTTCATTTCAGAACAGATTACTATGGTATTACTAATGTAATATTGTTGACCTCAAATTAACAGGTGCTGTCAGTGTTAGTTGGGGATTTTTTGGGAGATGAATCAAGGGTGAAAAAAGATATCACTTTCTGTAAGACTCAGAAGCTGATCAGATTGATTAAATGGGGGAAGTATAGGAACAGATTTGTTGGGAGAAAAATATTCCTGGTAATGAATATTTCCCAACCAGGTTCAAAATTGGTAAATGTTGGAGAAATTTCTTGCTCATTTTAACCTGTTTTAATTTTTTTCTATATCTCAGCTTTTGTGTCAGGAGGGAGGGGGATGTAAAGGGCTGTCACAGTGTGAGAGGTAATACAAATAAAACTCTTATAATGGAGAGGGAATTAATATCAAAGGCAATGGAGAAGATACAATCACCCAACTGTCCTTAAATGCCCAAATCCTTATTTGTAGCCTGGTTGGGTTTTTTTGTTTATTTTGCATTTACATTTCACAGTTTTCAATAAAATTAAGTGTGACTGAATTGCTATTTCCAGCCTAAGCCTTAGCCAGAGGAAATTCAATTAACAGCGAGGACAGAGTAAAAAGATAACAAATAATTACAGCTGTTCTTTTTACCTTTCTTTAAAAGTAGATTTATGTTCTGTGAAGCTAGATGTCAAAAAAAGATGTTGGATACTTGAGGAGCTTGTAAATAACATCTCCAGCTGGTTTGGCTGATTTGTGTTAAACAAATTAGGCTTTTCAATTTTATAACTGTAATGGGTCCTTTTTTGCTGATTTATTGAAATGATGCTCCTTTTTTGCTTTCCACATTTTTAAAGCTGTTATTTATGGTTTAAGTATTTTCAACATCAGGGCTATGTTTAAGTCTTTATGTTTTGTAGACCAGCTTTGCTGTCTTAGCATGACATTGATAATATGCATTTGACTGGCTTTTGCTTCTAGAAATGAAATCTGAACGAATTAAAAAGATAAACAAAAGACTAGAAAATGAGATTTGGCACAGCATGAAAAGGTGGAAGCTATTCTTGAAGAAGGCAAGAAAAAATGAGGAAATCGAAAAAAGCCAGATTACTTTGGCTGGAGGGAAGACATCAAAACTGTTAGTACATAAATGCAATTGCCCTATGATACAAGTAATCTGTTTTTAAAGATGTGACAAAAATTACTGGCATGAAGAAGCATTCACATGTTTTGCCAGGTCCTTATGGATGTTTTCTTTCTCAAGAGTGTGTGCTACTGACATTCTTATATTTGGCAGTAAGTATGAAATTTTCTATTGTTATAAACTTATTAAAAGTATGCTTGTGCATAAACTGGAGTAAAGGCTTAGAAGAGCTACAAAGTCATTAAGGATTTCATTAATTTGTTTGCAAAATAAAAGATTGGCAGTGGGATCTGTGTACTCTGCAATCTGGATTGGCTCTTGGGGGCTTCACAAATGTAGCAAAGGTTTTTTTTGGTTTTCTGGGGTTTTTTTAAATTTTATTTTTATTTACTTATTTTTTTTATTTTCAAGTCAGGAAAGAAATCCTATCAGGTTGTCTGCAAAATGGTCTCATAAATCTGGAGATTTAATTAGTAACTCATCCTACATACGCAGGGCAAATTTCTGGTGATCCCTTATCTTAGAAGTCTGAACCTTAAAAGAATTTTACTGACACCAAGGGAATTTTGTCAGATTAAGGGATGAAAATTGATTGCAAGCATAGAGATAACTATTAATTACTGCCCCTCTCTCTGTTTTTTTCTTTTTTCTTTTTTTCTTTTTTCTTTTTTCTTTTTTCGCTAAAGTAATTTCTGTCAGAAAATGTCAGAGAAAAACTGATTGGAAGAAACTGCAAGTCCTGGACCCTATTGTGAAGAGAAGTGATGGGAATTTTGCCAGTACCAGCAAGATCTTACCCCAAACATTAATCTTCTGAGAGGTCTGTAAAGACCTCGTTCTAGAGGTGATTCCTTGGATTTCTGATATTCATTGAAAATTAATTTCCTTAATTCCAATCTTCCTGTGGACAAGCATAAATTATTGCCATACTGTTGATTGCCAAAGAAATTAAGAATATTAAACTAACATTAAAAATGTATTTAACATATTACAGAAGATAAAGATTTGAGGTGGAGTCCTTGATCCAGTGGGAAAGGCAGCCAGTAGTATTGTTCATCAGTTTAATTCCTGATCCTTTCAGTGGTGTGATTTCAAGCAATGCCTGATCACTTACCTGGCTGCCTGAGTAAGTGATGATACTAAACAGCTCAGGCAATACCTAGGAAATGTGTTCCTCTGGAGTGTAACTGGTGGTATCTGCTTGGGCAGCATCACATAGCTAAGATTAGCTAGAGGCATGACCTCTGCATTTTATTTTGTTTCATGATATGAGAAGGTTGGCTTTACAATTTTATTTAACGCCTTGGTGAGTGACACATGGCCAGGAATTATGCTGTTTCATCAGCTGCACTGGGAGAAAAGGAGGGAGGAAGGAAAAGCAATGGGTTTGCAAACCAGTCTCAATATTTCGTCCTTTTTCCCACTACAAAGGGGAGAAGGGGTTGCACATTTTATGGAGCTTAAATGAGTTTGCTGGGAAATACATGAATGTTGCTTTGCAGACAGTGCTTCCTTGGCATCAGTGTAAATCATGCATGGAATCACAGAAGCTTGTCCCTGTTAACTGCAGTGATTCTCAGAGAGGGGGAATATCACAAATGGGTTAATTGTAATTATCTGGAGAGATTTCTCACCCCAGCCCCAGCTTTAGTTTCTTTTCAGAAATATGTTCTCTGTCTGCCTAATCCTTGTCTTTATTAATCTAGTTTTTTTCTTTACCACTCATGTGCACAGAGCACCTATGTCCACACAGGTTCGTTTCTCTGAAGATGGTGTCTTTCTCCTTCCTTTCTGCTGAATTTACATGGGACCAGAAGCTGGGATTGGTTCTATTCCATGCTGCCACACTGTTGAGGATGATCTTGGGTAGCACTGGAGGAAGGAAGGCAAACAGGATAATTGTCTGGCATGCAGGGGTGACAACTGTTATTGCTAAATAGTCTGAGTATTAAAAGCAAGATGATTTCCACTGCAGCAAGACCAGAACTAAACTAATGTACAGCTCTGTAAAGACACAAAGAGTTAGGTTTGGAGTACTTAAGCAAGGATCTAACTTTTTCATTCACAATATAGATTCAATTCCTAAAACATCCAATCAATCATTATACATAAATCACCTGGATACTTCCTGGTTCTTGACATTCATGATTGCTGTTGTTTGAGTAGATATCCCAATTCAGGGTGCCCCAAAAAATGTAAAAGAAAAATAAAATTTGGGAATTATTGAAAAGAAAACAAGAAGTCCAAGAAAATTAAGATTATGGTGGTTTAATTTCTATTTTTTTTTTCTTTCTTTCCTCTGAAGCCTCTTGTAACCTTTTGTTTTGTCTCTGCTTGGGAATTAACAAGATCTATAAAGAGAGATCACTTAGGGTGCCATCTAAATGCAGGTCTTCTGTTTTAACAATTATAAGAGAGTTTAGGAACACGTTAATCAAGTTTTATATGAGAATTCATGTAATTTTCCCTCCTCTTGGGCAGGGAGGTACCTTAGGTGGCCTCTAAGACTTCTTCCTTTTGCCTTCCTCAGTTCTGTGATTTACAGGGCAGTGACTCATTTCTTTATCCCTCCTGGCTGGCTTTAAAGCTCGTGATCCTTTTCAGGATGCTGTGATTTCTTACCTCACTCCTTGCAGGTCTGTGTTCCTGCCGGAGTTGTGGAAGAGCTTGCCATTGGTCACTGGGCTTTTGCAGTGCACAGTAATTGCTTGAGAGAAAAGCAAGTGGAAAGAAAAATATAAACAAGTTAGACATGACTAACTTGCTGGAAAGTACACATCGGTTACTTGAGATCTTAAAATCAGATTTTCCTCAGTTCTCAGTTGTGTAGTGGGGCATTTTATCTGTTCTTGAGTGAGCTTCAGCCAAGTGTTTGTGTCTCCATGGGACCAAGGAGAGCTCTGTGAAGACACTAATTTGGTCTGAAAATTATGTTTATTAGCCAGATGTAGTGCTTGAGCTAATAAGCCATCCTTTCATTAGGAGATATCCTTCTTACTTCTGCATAGTGACAAATTGAAATAGGGTTGTGGTGTTCAGCTGTGAATCTTAAAAACACCTTCATATTTTTGGTTTTTAGGCTTATTGATTCTAAACAACAACATAAATCATTTTAAAGTGAAGGAAAAGGAAACGTCCAGATTTATTTATTTTCCCAGTGACATATGTCAGTTACATTATGTAGTTTCCAGGCTCCCAAAGATATGATGATTGATTATATGTAGGCAACAGATTTCTTTCAAAACATCACAATGTCAGATATATTAATATTTAAAGGTCCATGTTTTTCTCATATTTTTCTCTATAATGTAAATGGCTTTCAGTCATAACAGTTGCTTTGATAGGAGTGTAAGATAACTTTGGAATAACATTTATCACTTTTTTTTTTAAAGTCACAACCTCCATTTTAATCCCTTTTTAAAGAAAATGAAATTTCTTTTTTAAGAAAAGAAACATTTGGGAACTCTTTTTCCAGTCACAGTTAAAGCAGATGAATATTTTTCTAGTTTAAACAGGCCAGTTTTTGGAAGGCTGATAGCATTTAATTTCTAAATGAGAAATTCTTATCTTATTTTTACCCATGACACTGTGATAAAAAACCTCCTGCAACACAGAGCTTTAATGTCCATATTAATGTGTTGGTATCAGTAAAGGTAACACAAACTTAATTCACCTCTTTGACTACAGTTTGTGAAGCTGGGTTCCAGCAACAGCCTTGCCCTTCTCCCCTCTATACTTGCCCAGATTTACCCTGGAATTTGCAAGCACTCAGGCAGCTGGCCCAATAGCACTTCCTTGTGGCAACCCTTCTCTGCCAGGTGTACCAAAGGTAAATGGTTTAAAAATGCCTTGGAAATGTCTGTACCCACCTTGCAGCAACAGCACATGCACTTCTTTCCCTGATTTTGTTTTCTTCTTCTGACTTGAAGATGCTGAAGAGTGGAAAAGTGTGGATACTTTTTTAGGGAGCAGGGACAACACTTTTTAAAGTAGGGATCTCATCCTTGTTGGAGAGGTGTGTTGATGAATCTAAACCAGTTCATATGAAAGCTGTTTTTGTTCATTTAATATCTTAGATGCTCACAGATTTGTAGGTGAATTCTTACTGCACCACCAGTCACTGGCTGTGACCCAGCTACATGCAGTCTACTTTTGGTGAGTTAATTAATTTGCTGTTCTTGCTGATGATGTCAGAAATGCTAAACAGACCTTACTTTACTTCTTATTTTGGCTGTAGCACAACTTAAAAGCAGCGGTCTATAGCTCTGTTGCTTTGCATTTTTCTGCTTGTGGGTTTCTGAGAAGTCAGATGTGCAGGAGTCTCAGAGCAAGTGCTCTAACTCAGCTCTTTATGTGATATACAGATGGTCTGCTTGTATGTGATCAGATATATGCAGCCATTCCATAAAGGCAATGGATCATATCCATGCTTTCAGGTAAGCCATGTACTCTTAAACCATCCAGTGCTGGGAGATTTGCTTGTAAAATAATTGGAACCTGAAAAGAGAAGTCTGAATTAATTTGTGTGCTGCATAGCATTTGTACCAGGCATGACTTCAACTTACACTGCCCCTCTTGGTGTCCTGCTGTATCCCTTTCTAAACAGAGCATGGTTTTTAATTTTGTAGTTCAGAATATCCCTTCCCATCAGTGGCAGATTCTAATTCTAAGACACATCTTTACAACTGGATGTGAGCTGGAGGAAGTTGAAGAAGCCAGCCTGTACTTAGACATGGTTGTACCAATGGATCTGTGTCAGTAACAGCCTCTGGCACAGCTGTGGGGCTTTGTAGCTGGACACAAAGTTGGAACACTCAGCTGAGTATTGCAGCAAAATATGGTCAAGAGCAAGATGGAGCTGAGCTCCAACGCTGCTATTTTGCACTGATACAAGCCAAAAAAAAATTTAGTTTTTATTTACCTTAATACTAGGTCGGGAGTAGTTCCAGACCGCAATATAGATAGCCATAGGCATCTCTTTAACCCCATCCTGCCAACTTGCAGCCTCCCTGGTTACTTTTTTCTTAGTTAAAGGAATGAATGAACCCTCTGAGAAGCCAGATTTGAAACACTGACTTTCTCTCTTCCTGTAGACAGACCTGGGCTGACCCATTCACCAAATGTTGCCTTTTTTCTATGTGTATGCCAGGAAGAATTTTCTGATGCAGCTGTTAACAAGTTTTCACATTTCTATAGTTTCTCTCTTGAACAAATGTATTCCTCTTCACTGTAATCTTTCCCTGGCTTTACATTTTGTATTTTCAAGGACAAAGACATAATTGTTTGTCTGGTTTTTCTTTTGTTCTCTTTTTTTCTCCTGAAAGGGAGGATTGTCAGTTCTTTATATCACTGCAATGCTACTTAAGCTGCTAGCAAGAAACAGAAGGTGAATTGAAAGGTACCTGTAGAGTCTGGGTGATCACTATGAACAGATTTTCTGGTTGAAATGTTGCCCTGATCTTTTGGGTTACAGATTTTTCTTCAAGTGTGTGATGAGGTCAGAATTCTGCAAGCAGCATTTGTTAAGAGTTGCTGTTAACCTGTGCTGCTTCTTCCCATTTTCCAGAAAGTATACAGGGTCAGAAGTTGCAGTGCAGGACTGTCATGTCATTTAAAACAACACTAATTCTCCCTAGTATACCATGAGAACTTTCCTCTTACCTCCTGACTCTTTCTACCCCTCCTGTTAGTGCAGTAGATGTTTTTATTTCACTATGCAGTGCTTTCCAAATCACTGGTTTTGTCACGTGGTACCTGATGAAAAACCTGGAATTTCTAACAGTGCTTCTGGCTTTTTATAAACATGTTCTCAGAGACACTTGAGTGTCACCATATTCATTATGTTTGTAGTGAACAGCATAGATAAGAACTGTGGAGACTTTGCTGCAATATTTATTTTGAAAGGAAAATATAATTAAAAGGGAAGATACCAAGAAATATTAAGAAAAGAGAAATTTTTCATAAAGTGTGTGTATGCCACAATTTTTATCCCTAGTCAGTGAGGAAGAGTTATTGTTATTCCTGGTCACAGATATGTAACTATGTTGGTATTTGTGTCCACTTGTACAGGAAGAAACTTGCTTTCCATTTCTGATCACAGAGTGAGTGAGACTTTAGATAATAATAGAAATCTGTAAAACTGAATGATGAAGGTAGACCAAAAGGATATTTTGAGATAAAGGATGAAAATGGGCTTTCAGAAAAGCATCCAATTATTTTTTCCAGTTAATTTCAAACACTGCCTGGATATGAATTGTCAGCCACGTGCTGGGCTGCATCAAATCAGTGTAAGTAGAAAGTTGAGGGATGTGATTCTCCCACTCTGCTCCTCTTTTGTGAGACCCCACTGGCAGTGTTGCTCTGGGGTCCCAACATATGCAGGACATGGAGCTGCTGGAGTGAGTCCAGAGGAGGCCATGGGATGCTCTGAGGGCTGGAACCTGTCTGCTCTGGAGCCAGGCTGGGAGACCTCGGGGTGTTCCTGGAGAAGGCTCCAGGGAGACCTCAGAGTCCCTTCCAGGGCCTGGTGGAGCCCCAGGAGAGCTGTAGTGGGACTTGGGACAAGGAATGGAGTGCCAGGAGCCAGGGAATGGCTGCCAGTGGCAGAGGGCAGGGCTGGATGGGAGCTTGGGCAGGAATTGTTCCCTGGCAGGGTGGGCAGGCCCTGGCACAGGTGCCCAGAGCAGCTGGGGCTGCCCCTGCATCCCTGGCAGTGCCCAAGGCCAGGCTGCAGCAGCCTGGGACACTGGGAGGGCTCCCTGACATGGCAGGGGTGGGATTGGTTGAACTTTAAGGTGCCTCTCAAACCAAACCATTCTGATTCCATGTTTTTATGTATGAAAATTCTCTAGTCACCTCTTTGAGTCAATTAAGCACTTAACCTCTTTGAAAATTTTGTCTGAAGCCAAAAGCAAGTAGATTTATTTAGAACATTAAGACTTTTATAATTCTGTTAATCAATTCTGAAGTGTCAACATCTAAATTCAGCTTGAAAACCGCAAAAACTTTTAATAGGTCCTTATCTTCCTTTTCCAGCTGATTTTAGCAAGACTGACTTTAGGAATTAATTATTATCCATGATGGTCATGATAATGATGATTATCCATTGGTCTGGCCTGCTTAGATGTTTTTTGTGGTCTTATGCAGCCCTGTGCATTCCCAAGTAAATATGAGCAATATCTTCCATGCACTTAGGTTTAGTGAAGAAGGAAAATGGATACAGTGTTTGAAATTCCAACTAGATCCACTGTATTGATTCAAGTAAAACCTGGTGATTAAGAGCACAGTTGACTGTCCTCTCTCAGATTCTCAGTTCAGGGTTTATTGCTGTATTCTAAAATGATATTAGAGACAGAATAATGTCAAAAAAAGATTTTCTCTTGTGCGGTCTTTCCAAAAAGTGAATTACAAAATTTTGAAGCTTCAGATTTTCATGTGGTTTCAGGGTTATATAGTTGTTTGAAAAGTTTTCCTGGAAGTGTGTTTATTGAGTATATTTCCTGCTGGGTATAGCATGATGAACCGCAAAGTCAAAAGTGTGTAGGTGTTACTGCAACTATTTAAAAAAAGAAATCAGTGTAGGTTTGGTGTTTGTTTTTCTCTTTTTATGAAGCTATTTGTATCATGAAAAAGCCTGTCACAATTTTGTACAAGTACCCAAAATAAATAAAAGGCTTACTTGAAGATGTAGGTAGGTGTGTGCAGGGGAGTACAAATGCACATAATGTCCTTTCACAGTTTAAAATGATTACTTTAGATCCATATGTTAGGTGTACGTTACTTTTTCATGCTGTTAACTTCCTTCTGCCACAGAAATCACAAATGAGAATTCAGTTGAACCATTAAATGGTAACAATTTCCTTCTCGCCATCTTGTGTTGATGCCACGTTGGCTCTCTTGGAACTATATTCTGTTTTGTCTTTTTCCTTGTCCTATCCATATCTTACACCTAAAAATGATGAGAGAGAGAGAGAGTATAGACAGGAGTGAGGAGCTGGAACTATGGAACAAGTTACTGGATAGAAAAGAGGGAGAAAGGGAGATAAATGAGCTAGGGAGATGCAGTTTTAAAATCTATTAAATACAGATGAAGAATAAATAAAAAGCTGGCACTTAAACTGCCTCAGCAGGCTACAGGAAAGATCATTTTTGATCCTAGATGTGACACACTTTCTAAAGTCTGGAGATAAACTGCTGTGCAATTTTATTTTTTTCTCTAATGATTTCTTTCAAGGTTGCTCTGGGTCTTATGTAGGAGTCACTTCTTGGTATGACATGCTTTTAGATGATACCTGAATGGCTGGAATTGGAGTTCAGTGATTACTGTGGCTCCCATCCAGCTCAGGATATTCTATGATTTTGTGAATTTTCATTGTCTTTGAAAGTGGAGACATGAAAAACAAATGACAGAATTATGATAATGAATACAACCTGTTCTAATTTTGCTAACAAGAAAAAAGGAAAATAAATTGAAGCTCAGAGAAGTAAAATCACTTTTCTTTCCATTGGTTAAAAGGAATGTTTTACCTGGTGTTTATTCTCATGCTGCCATGTGTTGAAATATTAACTCTTAAGGTTCAATTCTTAAGTGATATGATTAAAAAAGTATTGAACTAAGAATCTCCTGACATCCAAACCTCTCTTTGGATTGTTTGGATTTTCAGTGCTACTTTTTCAGCCCAGTGTGCCTGAAAACTCTCAAATCTCAGATGTTTTGCTTGCAAAGTATATATTTTCACCTTAAGGAAAAATTTGCAGTGTTAGTCATACATTTTCACATCCTTCCATCAGGAAGTACTGTGAAAGATGTGCTGAAGTGTTGTTTTATTTTATTTATTTAAATATAGAGATAAGATTTTATGTTAATTTACCTGTTGTTGCAAGTTTATCGAAGTCTTGCTTTGAAGGTATGTGATTGCTTAGTAGTTCTGTCAGGTATGAAGTGAATGAAAACCATGAATTACTTGTTTTCTTTGTGATGCAGTTTCCCCCCCAAAAAAGAACGTATTTCTCAAATCCATATATAAAAAAATATGCATGTTATATGTAGAGAAATATACACTGCCTTCATAGTGCACATGTGTCTAAGCCATGTGTCAAATCCAACATTACAGCAAACTATCTGTTTTTATTAGGTTAATGAAATGTATCATGTCCTGCTATTAGGGGAGAAATGTTCCCTGAAGTTAAAATAAAGTTCATGCTTTCTGATATTTTGGTGGGTATTTATCAGGCAAAGTTCTCTGAACAAGTGTGTGAAATTGATGTCTGCCTGACTGAAGAGGGCAGTGGTGCCTAATGTGACGGAATCTCCTCATTTTCAACCAAATACATTTTATTTTTCACTACACTTCCTTTGATAGATAACCTGAAATTCTTCTATTACCTTTTAGAAATACTTTATGCAATTACACTCCAGAGGATTGCACTTCTGTACATTATCTCATAGGAAATATCAAGGTTTGAACCACTGATGCATCAACGTTCCTGAGATAGACTGCAAAGTCTGAAATAACTTTAAAATCCTGCTGATTTTTTGTTGTTTTGCTCTGTATCCATTATAGACTTTTACTTCTTTAGAATCTTTACCAAAATTTCAAACTGTAAGTCAAACAACTGAAGTAATTCTAGGCACACAGTGTGAAAACTAATGATTTTGTGCCTTTGTTTCTTGAATACCCAAATATAATTGTTTTATCTTGTTCCCTTAATATCTTTTGATGCAGACACTTAAAACTGCAAACATTCAGAATCATGAAGCAATTCTTAAACTCATAACCAGAAAGAATGAAATATGGAAGGGAAGTGTTTTTTTCTCCCTAGAATAATACCTAAGATTAGAAGCTTACCTAATTTTTAGAAAAAAGAAAAGAGAATGAATAAGAGCAAAAAAAGACACTTTCTCCCAGGCTTATTCTCTTGCCAACATTTTGCTACTTACCACCTTTGTGTATCAGGAAATTTGCTAGAACTCTTGAGTTATTCATTACATTAACTAAAATGTTTTCCTTTTGGTTTTTGTGAAGTCTTTCAGTACATGTGCTTCTTTTGATCCAAGTAATGCATTTTAACTGTGGTACTAATGAGGTAATGGCAGAATATTCTAAATCAATTTGGAAAAGGTTTTTGTCAGATAAGCCAAGCTGGCAACTTGTTTGAAGTTCCTTTAAATAAAGCATATATCTTAGCTGAAATTCTTTTTAGTCTGTTGATTATCTTTACAAACAGCTAGCCAAATTGAAAAAAAACCCAACAAACCAACAACAAAAAATGTTCAGAGATCAGGCTAAAACAATTCATGTGTCCACGAAACATTTCTAATTAGATGGCCTCATAATGAACATGAGGTTGCTAAGTGCATGGATTTTGAGTGAATGGTCTGTGACTTTTAATTTTACCTTATGTGGTTCTGTTTTTTTCTCCCTGGGGGAAGTGAAATATAACCTCAGCTGAAAGTGAATGAATGCACTGAGTGCTGTTCATCCTGTAGGTTGGCCTGGTGATGGCAGGAGAGATCAGACTTATGGGAGGTGGAAACAGAAGTGTTCCCTGTGGCTGTTGTGTGCTGGTTTTTAATCTGAAGCTTGTGAAGGGAAGTTTCCCAGCCTTTCTGCAGTTTTCTTGCAGGGAGGGTGGGTGGTGTGTTTAAATTTCCCTTGGATTTTGACAGAACAGATGCCTTCCTTTCAGAAAAATGAATTGGAAAGGGACTGTTGAAAATGCATTCATCTGGTGGTTTCTTTTGCATTGAAACAAAAAATACCATTCAGAAGTCCTGAGGTCAAATCATTTGGGTACCCTGGATTATTATTTCTTTTGAATCACAAATTCAAATAATTAGTGTTTTAACAAGCCATGCTTTGAAGGGAGTTGTAAAGGAACTTTAGTGTTTGATGTATGTGTGGATTTGTTTATTTTTGTGAGGGACAGTTCAGTGTACAAAGGAATGGTCATTAAAGAGTAGGATCAGCAAGAAAAAAGGATGTATGTAATCCAAAAACGTCACATTCTGGTCACCCATGATGAGTTTTCCTTTGAACTTTGTTCTTCTTTTGGTTTTTAGAAGAAAAAGTGAAAATGATTGACTTGATGTGATACTTAGAGCTAAAAGTGCATAGCACTTTTAGTCTCTGTTCTGATAAATATACCCATGATAAAGAACCATTCCTTTAAATTCAGTTTTTATGTTACCGAAATAGGATTTTACATCAGTATTTAGCAAGAGTAGCCACAATGGCATCATTACCATGGTGGCAGCTAATAACTTGGGACTGAGAAAATAAAACTCTCCAGTTTTTTCAAAATGAATACTCCTGTTCTTGATCAAGAGAACACAAAATGCTTAAAGGAAAAAGTGGCAGCTTGGATTTATTGCTAGACAAACGTTTTTTCCCCCCGAGGTACTGTGAGACAGTCAAATTTTTGCTTGGATTTTTGTAGTTCTTCTAAGGGGTAATTGTGTGCTTAGATGTTAATTTCATCCTCTCTTTTGCTAGAATCATGTTTAAGCTCTGTTTAAGTTGCTGTAAGATGATGCCAATCAAATTTAACCCAATAATGTTTCATGGATTGATACAAAACCCACATGAAGTATTTGGTATTTTGCTATTGCACTTGATCCTAAGGAAGTCTGAGCCAGGTAGAGAGAAGGCGTGCAAATGGGTTTTCTTTGCTTTGGTTCTGACCTGCTTAGCTGCTCTTGCATGGGAACTGTTTTGAATTCAATTTTCTCCAAGTTTGGACCAGGATGAGATTATTTTCTCTTTTCCTGAAGAAGTCATACTGGCAGATCAAATGCTGGTTGTACCAGACTTGCATATTTAGTAACAAATGTATCTAACTTAATTTGTAGCACCTCCAGTGTTTTGGTTTGGACAAAATGAGCAGAGGAATCCATATGAGAGACATAGAATACTGAAAAATGGTTGGGTTTTTAAAAAAATCTTGTTTTCATTATTAATCTTCCTCTGCACAGACTTTCCCAACATTATTCTTGGCTACTCACTGCTGCTCCATGGGCTTTCAAAACAGCTAATATATTAAATCTTCCAAATACTTTGGCTTTTTTCTATCATCTTTGAAGTGCTTTTGGATAACCCATTGTCTGCAATGGGTAACACTTACCAAAATCCCTGCCTTTGGAATAATCTGTATCTTTGCAAGTTGGCCACAGATGAATATTTATTGATGTGTAGAAAACCAAGTCTATCAATAAGGTAAGTGATCCCTCTTTACATGGGAAAGCCTTGAAAGACCTGAAGCTTCATGGCAAATTTTGGAGGGAATTGTGCTTCCTTTGGCACAGGAAGCACTGGGATGTCAGCTTCTGTGATGGGAACATCTCATCTCTTTTGAGACCTGAGCCTTCCCTCAAAAAGCATCGTTTTTCACTGTGCTCTGTTGCCATGGCTCCTAATGAGAGAATGATATCAAACAGCTTTGATGACAGAGAGCAAATATGTCCTGCTAATCCACTCCAGGGGCAAAACATTTGTTTACTGAGAATTTCTTAATCTCTGGAACTAAGTGAATATATTCAGGGATAGAAAATAACTTAAACATGCTGACAGAAGAAATGCGATCAAGATCAGCTCAAAAGAGAGTTTCTGCCAGTTTTCCCTGATATTCCTAATGGGTATCTACTGAGTACATAATTGGCTGATAGGTGCATTTTATTCTGCAGTGAGTTTGGGATGTGAAAAAGCAGGTGAATAATTGAAATTTTGAGTATTAACCATCATATCTGTTTTTAATCTGTATTGCTTTTTAGATGAGAAAGAAAATATCAGCCTGGGTCTTTCTGAGGTCCACTGCTTCTCACTCAGCAGCTTTGTCTTCTCCTGTAACACCCCCAAACATCTGTCACATAATTTCCCTCAGAAACTGAAACCTGAAGTGTCTACAGAGAAAATGTAAGGATTTATATGCATTTTCATGGAAAGGTCTGTAGTTGGGTTTTATATTTTACTGCTTGTCCTTATGAAGAGATGACTGGACATCTTTTTGGATGCTGAAGTTTTGTCTAGTGGATAATCTTTAAATCTTAGCTGATAGATTTTGATAATATAATATTTTGAGAATATCATATAAATCATTCACTATATTTTATCTCTCAGTTATATGAATAAAACCTGGTAATTTTAGAGTGAAAATTGTCTTTTCCACAGTGTTACTACATTTGAGTGAGCCATAGTAGGGTTTAATGGAACCCAGCTTCATGTACCACCTTCAATTGCAAGTACAAAGTAGAAAGAGAGATTTCTGAGAGGGTGTCTCCCTTTCTTTATTCTTCACAAACATTTTTCAGAGCATTTATAATGATTACTGGCTTTTTCCCCACTCCTCATTATCCCTGTAAAAGGAAGAGCATCAGAGGAGAAGTCAAGCCACAATGAGTCTGATGGCTGATTTAACCCTTGCCTTCAGGGTCTGTGGGTCTGAGAAAAGGGTTAATGTCCCAGCACTCATTCCCATCCATGCACATAGTGTACTTGTATACACAGTGATTAGGAAATTGTAGTAATTATTACCTCCAGTTCTTAGGGAAAGACATTTTTTGCTGTTGTATATGCAATGCCATTTCTCTATAACCACAAAAGCTCTGTATTTATTTCGGCAAGAGCATTTTGGATGTAAAATGCAGAAACAAATAAACCTTTTTTTTTTTTAGGATGAAAAGAAGAACAACTTTGAGACTGAATTTCCCTATTTCTAAATATATGTGCACCTCAAGTTAATCCTTATGTATCTTAAAGGTATGGGAAATCTATAATGTTATGACTTCTGCTTTCCTATACATCTGAGCAGTAATTTTTTTTTCTCTTTGGCATGTAGATATATTTCTATGTTTTCATATACATGGCTCCAAACTGAGTGAGAGGGTATTTAGATATTGGGCAGGAATTGTTCCCTGGCAGGGTGGGCAGGCCCTGGCACAGGTGCCCAGAGCAGCTGGGGCTGCCCCTGGATCCCTGGAAGTGCCCAAGGCCAGGCTGGAGCAGCCTGGGACACTGGGAGGTGTTGGAATTGGAGCTGGATGAGCTTTAGCATCCCTCCCAACCCAAACCATCCTGGGATTCTGTGATACTTATTTATTATTGCAATGTATACTTGAGTGCATTCATATAAATAAAGAACCTTGCTAATAATTGTGTAAATCTAAATTGTCCCTCATAAGTACAAGGATGACATATATAAGACATTCTATGAATTATTACCATAATCTAACCCTTTTAAATTTCTCCCTGTGTTTTTTTCTGTCTCCATATATTTTCCCTACATTCTTCTCTTTGAGAGACGCTTTTTTACCACTGCAAATGCCTCAGAAACAAAATTTGGTAATTGAAGAAATGTAGCCGTGATGAGTTTATCATTAGCAGTATCAGAATTTGACAAAATGTTTGCCCAAAAGGAAATCCAGTCTTATGCTATTAATTTTATCTAACTCACCTGTCATTTGCTAATATTGAACTTCATGTTTCATTGAAACAGCCTCTTTTTTTTTCTTTTTTTTTCTTGTTCCCTTTTCTTTTTTCCTTCTGGATTTGAGAAGGATATTGCTGACCTGTTCTTTGTGAATCCTGTCAGCAAATTGTCTTAGGCTTATATCAGTTTATTCCTGTTGTACCAATGTCAGGAGTCTCACAGAAGTGAAGCATCTTCTGTGGTGTCTGACTTCCTGAGGAGCAAGATCTTAGCACTACAAAAAGATAACAAAGAGACAGGTCTTTAATTAATTTTAAAGTGCATGTTATGCTCACTTCTGGGCACTGAGGTGCTTCTCTTATGCACAGATCTTTAAATCTTCACCTTGGTTAATGCACACTGTTTCAGTTATGAATTTTTGGAAGATTCCCTGTGGGCCTTCAGATTATTCTGTTTAGTGTATTTTGCAATTTACAGGGTTTATTAAATTACATTTCTCTAAGAAATATCCAGGGTCTCTCAATTCCTGGAACATTCTCTCTACTAGTTACCCTTGGGACTGGATTTGAGCTTTTATATTTGTCTTTCATTTCCCAGTATTTAGCTACTGAATATCTCACTTTTATGTAAATACTGATTATTTGTTTCTCATATGTTTTTTAAAAAATCGATTAGAGCATAAATGCAGATTTTTTTCTTTGTTTTTAAAAAAATAAAGCTGGGAATGGTGACTATTCCACTGCTGTGCAGCTCTACAGAACTATTTTCTTCTGTAAGCCTAAGTTCAGCATAATTTCAAGTTGTTTGCCTGGGCAGTCATACATTTCCTACAAGAGCTCAAATGCAATGTGTAAATGTTGTTCTATCCCCGTTACAGTATTCCTGAAAAAGGAGGTGAAAGGGGTTTTGAAATGAAGGCTGGAAAGGTATATGAGTGATGGAAGATGAGCCATTCAGTGAATATAGTGGAGGAGATGGTTGGAAGGGAAACGAAGATAAAAATAACAAATGAGAGGAAAATAGAAAGGGTAAACCAGGACAAAAAAAAATACTGCTGTTGAAAGCCTTCACAGGGAGACTTAAAATATTCACCTGCCAGATGTTTTTAATAGGTGGGACCTGTTCAACTGCAAAAGCTTTGTATGTTCAGAGACTGAAGTGCCTCTGTCTGGAATTTGGTGTGACTTGGGCACTAAACACAGGGAGAGTTTGAGCTTTAATTACACCATCGTCCTTGAATTTCTGTTCATTATGGGCTTATCCGAAGTTCCTCTGCAAAATTTGGAGCGTGCATAACAAGGGGTATTACTTCTTAACTTATTGAAGCCTTTTCAAGATGCATAGCAATTAATAATAGTTAATAATTAAGACATTTCTAAAAATACTTTTAACTTAGAAGCTCATTGGGCATTCATTAAGACCCTTGCATCAGTGCTAATTGCAGAGCAGGTACCTTATTATCTACTTTCAGCCTTTTACTTATTCAAAACTTTTTTTTTTTAATACAGCTGTTGCTTCAAAGCTTCTTCCACTGCAGAGGTATGAAGTTTGTCTTAATTTGCTGAGGTTAGGTTAGTGAACAGTGGAGCTAAGTGGAAATCATATTTTGACAGTGTACAAGTCTATATTTTTACCCAATTAGGATATTTTTCTGTCTTTTACAGCCATAAGCCCAAGCTCTATTGCTCTACATGCCCTCATTAAAAACTGAGGAGAAAATCAATACATCATAGCAACATTAATTGGTAGGGTTTATAAAACCAAATAGCTACCAGTTTTGATAAATGTATTTTACTCAGCTTCTGTTCTGTTGGAGAGATAACATTTTAAGTAATACAAATGCAGTGCTCTTAGTGGTGTTTCTTGAAAAGGTGAGAGAGTTGCAATTCTGCAGCTGGACTTTCAGGAAATCCTGAACAATCACGCACATACAGTAAGGCTTTTAAAAAGGCTTATCTCATCAGAGACATCCAGAATTTGAAACAGCCAGAGTAATTCTCAGTTGTGAAGTATTTCCAGTAAACCCCAGTGTTAGTAAATTATACTGTGTAATAAATATATATAGTATAAGAAGCAAGAACTTGCATGTTGAGGACAAGACTCCCTCAGTCTTTAAAAATGACATTGTCCCTTAGGGACGGCTTTTATATATGGACTTTCTCTCTCTCTTTCTCTTTCTCTTTCTCTTTCTCTTTCTCTTTCTCTTTCTCT
>VWYI01007148.1:60524-89519 GCA_013399455.1 Anthoscopus minutus | reverse complement strand
CTGGTTTTGTTCTCAAACCAGTACAGTCTTATACAAAGTTCTGACTGTTTTGTAAAACTTGATGGCTGGTAGCACTTCATGTGGCATAATTTATTTAAAGTAAAACAGACAGTTAGTTGAAAAGAAGAAAAACAAAACAAGCTGGGTTGCTGAGGGGAAATAAGTTACTTTGTTTTAAATGAAAGGTTTTATTTTTTTTTAGTATGTTATCAAAATCTTTGACTTCAGTTGGAGTTAATATGTGTAATAGATTATCTGTCATGGCTTGATATTGCTGTATCATGGTTTATTATGTGTCTGTTGTCTCTAATAAATTCTGAATCCCTTGAAAAACTACATAAAAATCTGTCTTCAGGTGTACTGTTCTTAAAGGTGAAATCGTTGTGTATTTCACAGTTAGAACCCCTGTCAGGTGAAGGTCCCCACAGGAATCAAGAGTTTTACCCTGCACTTCTCTATGTGTGAGTGCATAAGCAGGAGGTAAACACACACACACGACTCTGCATGAAGTGAGGCAGTGAGCTCCATCACGTGTGTTGGAGCATGGTGCAGTGTGTGGTAGGAAAGCAGGCTGTACCAGTTATGTCAAAGAGTGACTTGTCAAAAGTCACCCTGTTAAGTCCCTCCAGAGGAAGCATTACAGAGCAAAAGAAAAAAAACAATCAGTAATTTTGCCATGCACTTATTTTGACCAGCAGTTTTATTTTATATAACTAGGGATAAAAAGTACAATAAAACCACCTGGTGAGTGCTTTGTTTGCCTTTCAGCATTCATTTTGGTCTTGTATTTTTTTCTTACAGAATCTGTAGTGGTTCTTTGGGATTGAGGAGAAGCAAATGAAATAATTTCATTTTTCCTTCCCTACTGCAGACTATCATTGGTTGTTTTCAACTGCCAGTGCATCAAGAGCAAAAACTGCCACTGTAGGCTTTTCTTTTGGGGGTAAAGAAGCAATAATGGCCAAAGTAGTATTTTTGGGGAAGGCAGGTAAGGGGAATGAGAAAGAAAGACGTGGATGTGCTCTGTCCTTTTAATACAAAAGGTCTCTATCCTTTTGGCAAGTAATGTCCCTGTTCTTATAGTCAGTTACCTGGTTTTGTTGTTCTTGTGTGCAATTTAAAGTAAAAAGTGCTTTTGCAATGCTTTACAGGAATAATGACTTTGAAAAATGGAAGAAGGAACAGCAAATTGGAATCTTAACGCCTCCTTGCAGAGTGGGGATAGGAGAAAGAGAGGTACTCTAAATGGCCTGCCTTTTTAGTCAGGAGAGGTTTTATTCACAAGACCTGGTATCATCATCAGATGTTAAAGTACTGTGGTTATAATGAAATATCTGAAGCCTACATTTAAGGAGTCTTAAGGGAGGTATTGAAAACAGATTGCAGGTGGTTTGTGTTAAAATAGATTTTTGTAACCTCTTCAGCTGATGTGATGATTCTTTGCAATAGTGAGGCTACTGTAAGTCTGATGTCCTGTCCTTCCACATTTACACTGGACCCTGCAAGGGGGAAAGAAATTACATTTTGGAGGATAAAATGCCCACCAACCCCTGTTGCTTCCTGAGTAGTAACAGTGAAGTGGTTCACTTGCCTACGTTCAGACCTGAAACAGTGAGAACACTGCATGGAGAAGAATTCATAGCTCATCTACACACAGGCATTTATCACTTCAGCTGTGTGTGGGACAGTCTTCTCCACTGGGAATTAAGCAATCCCCCAGGGAGTTAAATTCCAAATAAAATGCCTCTGTAGTTAGAAGCTGTGCAAAATTTTAACAGAACTGTTTGGAATTCCTTCCCTTGATTAAAGAGTGTCCTATTCATCAGTGGTGAAGGATGAGAAGGTGGCAGTTCACAAGGGTCAATGTTCACAACCGGCAGTGTAGGAAAGGTGATGAGAAGGTGTGGCTGAACCAGTGCTGGCACTCTGGGTAGCTCTGGAATCCTTTGTTCCGTGGTCAGGGAATTCAAGCTCCAGCCTATAGCCCTCACAGTGACAGTTAAGTTTACTTTCCTTGTCTTGTCCTGTGTTTAGATGTTGACTGGGTTATGTAACAGGATAAATCATACAGATACACATCCCAAAGGGACAAACAAACTGCTTTGTCTGACTTCAGTTATTAAGTGGGAAGATAATTTGCCACGGTTCTTTTTTTTGGTGTGTCTTCTTTCACTGGGCATCAGAATATAAAGATATTCGTAACCAAAGGGTTTTCTCTCTCATGTATAATTTAACATCTCTCACTGATTACAGACTGAAAAACTCACATTATGGGAAAATAAAGGTTTTTTTTTAAAGTGAGCTCATTTTCTTGCACAGACATATTAAGAGTATTCCAGCTGAAGAGATAGGAAGTAATTAAGTGGAATCTCTGCTTTTAACAAACCACCCACAAAAAACTTCTCTTTGAACTTCAGGTGGGGTAACCTAAGTTCCATATCTGGGTGCATGTATAGAGAGATGGCTGTGCATCTTGCCTACCTGATGGTATAAGATCTTGTCCTGTGTCCTCAAAACAGGGACAGAGCTTTTTTCCTCTTCCAGTAAATACTGGATTGGGGTTTTTTTCACCTTTTCTGGTGATGTCAGCTGTACTTTTTTGTGGATTCAGCTGTCCTGTAATTTTTCTAATGCTGTATTTTCATTAACTGACAAGAGAGAGATTTCTGATGAAAGCACAGCTGGTCTAGTAGAAGCGTCTGTTCCCTGAAGAAGGCATCTTCCACTTCAGCTGAAACTTGGAATTCTTCTCACTTTGTCTGTCCCTTCTGGGAGCCATTCTTAAGTAGATAACTTCCCTGATCCTGCAGTGAGGGACTCAGATGCTGGTTTTTCTGACCCCAGGGGATTCAAGGGGAGATGTTGGTGGGGAGATGGGCAGTGATGGTTGAGTCATTTACCAGCCTCAGGGAAAAGGACATAGGTGGCATGGCAGGAAGCTCTTTCTTTAATGGAATGATTCATCTGAGGTCTCTGGTCAGGTTCTGCTTTTCCAAGGGAAAGCACAATTGCATACTTTAGGACAGTGAAAAAGGTTGTCTTAAAAGCAAACTACGTGCAGAGACCTGACTATGGAGACCTGTAGGACCTGTACTTGTTGAAGTCCTGAATATGGGAAAAAATGTGGTTATATAGTTCAGAGGTGTTTTATGTAGGTAATCCACTAAATTTATTGAAACATGGTATGTTTTGGTATGTTTTCAAGAGTATTGGGCCATATTGCACTTACCTTCCAAGCTGCAGCTTGCCAGTAACAAGGTGTTGTGTGACATTTTACTCTGCAAATGAGATGACAGGTCTCAGCTCCTATTCTGCTTCTAACTTGACAAATGCTACTTTTGAAATGAAAACTGAGAGGGTCTGTGCTACAATCGTGGCATGTTGTCCATTGGCCTTGAAGATTTTTCACTTCTTGAACTTCCATTTCCCTCCCAGCTCTGTAAACTCAGTGGTGCAGAACCCATTTTTAACTTGTCTCACACCAAAGCTTGGGGTTTCAACTTGAGATGGATCTGGGAAGTGCTGTTGTAACTTGCCAAATAGCAGTATGTGTAAATTGCACTTTGTATTCAGACTTGGTTTATCGGCTTTTTGCTGCCCTGGGAGGTGCACTGGAGGAGGCCAGCTGATTTTTCCCGAGTAGGAAGGGGTGGTGCACTCTCCAGCACAGTATAAATGGCCCTCCAGGAAAAGATGGTTTCAGTTCCTAGTGGGGGCTCCCTCAAGCCTACTTGCCTCAGGACCCGAGGTGGTGAGGCTCTTCCTCCCTGGGGCTGCGCAGATCTCAAAGCCTGTGCACAACTCTCCACGATCCGAGCTCGGGCTGCAGGGCGAAGGGGCGATGGGAAGGCACTCAAGAGCAGCAGTTCGGTGTAACAGCAACTTTAATGGGAACAGCACCGAGGGCAAACTGCTCTGGAGAGCCCCGAGGAGGGGCTGAGCAGTCCCTTAAACACTGTGAAACAACAAGGGGTTGGCTCTCCAACTGGGACAGGGTTCAGGGTCTGGGGCAAATCCTGGGGGAGCAGAGAGGAGGGGGTTCAGGACTGACAGGGAAGGGGTCCCCTGGGGCATCGAGGGTAAGGGGATTTCCAGAGAGAGAGGGGGGTCAAGGGGGACGGGTGGGGGGCTGACAGACAGGGAACTCTCTGGAAATCAGTGAGGGGTGGAGGTTTGATGGACATAGAATAACCTGGAACTCATGGAGGCTAGTACAGTCATTAGCATACAAAGGGGCAGAGCTAGGGAAGATGGACACTTCAGGAAAAGGATAGGGAGAATTCCAGTGGTAAAGGGGAGAGGATGAACAAATTTCTTTAAAAATACGGATGGCAAATTCCAAGAAATACAACAACTTACAGAACATACCACAGGAAATTCTGAACAAGTCAAAAGCAAGCATCTCACCACAACAGCTTTTGTTGTTCCATACCTTTAGAGCTCAAAGGTGCCAGAAGAAATGTGTATTTGCTGGATCATGCTTTGTTCCTGTCAAACACTGTTGTAGCAATTCTCTCCACCTTTCTGTCTTAGAAAGCTCTAGTAAAAATAAGGAAAATTAATATATTTCTGTGCTTTAATTAATCCTGCAGTTCTGTACATACACAAATGAAGCTGTACATACAGGACATACAGGATTTTTTCAGCTTAAGCAAGCAATAGCCACAAGACACATTGTTAGGCCTTTTTATCAGTGTCCAATGTTTCTTGCATCAGTATGTACCTGATCTTGATTAAATATGTCATAACAGATAAATTATTTAATTCAGTGAAGAGATACAGCCAGAAAGATAGCTCAAAGCTGTGTTTTTTTCTTGTTTATCACCACATGGAATGCAAATGGGGCTGTACAAGAACAACTGAGAATTACGAGTCCCAAGGATTATTTTCTTATTTACAGTTTCAGACATATAAATGAGCAAGAACAACTCATTTAAAACTTGGAAATCAGCATAAATCAGGATGCCTACAGCTCAGTCTTACATCTCTATTATGTGCGTACACCAAAGGCCTGCTTAGCATATACTTTTCCACTATTTCATTATTTGGTTGTCCACGTTTATATCCCAGTCATGTACCTACTAATGTTCCTCAACAGTTTTAGTGTTGAGCCTTCTGTTCAGTCAATAAAGGTTATTGGTGTTGTTGCTCATACTGAGTTCTGTTGTAACCATTGCCCCTTTTCAGCCCCGGTGTTGGTACTGGGGCAGAGGCAGGCAGGCATAGCTGTGGTGGTCCGGTCACCAGCTGTCCTGAGTTTTATGCCTGCAGTGTCAGTCTTGGATTAGACTCTCTCTGAAGATGCAGTCACTGGTTAATGCTTGAATTCAGCTTGTACAAAATACTATAATGCAGGAACATGAAGGACGAATCTGAGGCCATTGCAGTTGCTGCCACACTGACACAGATTTGGGGCAATTACCCCTATTTTAATTATACTAAATTAAAGGTGCCAGCTGTATGCACATTCTGATCCTGTATGTTTCAGTATCTACAGGATGCTGGTCAGTTCCTGATTACCCTTGGCTAGCTGCTCAAGAATCTCTTCCCACTTGCCTTGCCAGACAAGCAGGTAAGGATCACCAACCTTAGCTTGTTATTTGGATCACAGATTAGGATTTCTAAAGGAGATCTGTTCAAGGTAGGTCCTTGATTTAACCACTATCCCTTCTGGATTTTAAGTATTGCACTAAAGAAGCATGGATTACCCATGTTTTCCATGTTGTCATCCTGCCATGACAGTCTTGGCTACCTTTGGCCATTTCAGATGGAACTGTGTGCTTCATTTTACCTAAATTGGATCAAGACCCATGTGCCTGCTTTAGTACAAGTTGATTCTGAAATGACTAAATTCCATTGACAATGCTGAATAGATTTCCATGGACCACACCGGGAACTTGATGCAGGTATTTCTGTGAAACTGAAATACACATGCAACAGTTCTGCTTTCCAGTACTGGCAAGAACCAAACAGAGAGTACTCATAAGTGGATATCCCAGCCATGGGAGGTTTGGACAATTTTAAGAGAGTCAGGTCCTGCTAGTTGTCAAGGCACTGGGCCATTGCCATATCTAAGAGGAAGTCATAGCCATAGACATGCAGACTCTGAGCAATAGAATTCACGGTGACATGTAGATTAGATGTGCATCCAGCCCATTTTTAGTCTTTAATTTGTTTGACTCTATAGTCAGACACCTGTTTTCCAAGAGGAATCATAGGTACAGGAATGTTCAGGAAAGGCTTAATCCTATCACATTTTCATCCAGCTTGTTACCTTTGTTTCCATGAGCCCAAAGATCTTTGTTTCCATGATCCCATATTCACCAGAAAGTGAGACCTTCACATACATAAAGAATAGAAGAGTGCAAGCCCTGTTACTGACCACTATCGTATTTTGCCTGCACTCACTGCCTATGGATGGGGCTTTGATTTCAGGAATCAAGACTTGACCACTGAAAATTGCAGATTGTAGCCAGCTGGGACACTGGGACTCATGGGGGGAAATCTCCTCCAAACCATGCATACCTGGTCAGGACAGATTCCAGGTATAAATAATCTGAGATACTCAGAACACCACAGTCAGCTTTTCTCCACTGGATTCCCAGAGGAAAATAGGACCCATCTACACCACCACTGGACCTTCTGCTGGATCACTGCTTCAATAGAACCACATCTGTTACTCCAGCAGGACTGCAGCCACCATTTAATGGGACTGGTACTGACACCCTGACCAGCGTGTCAGGTTGTATCCTGACCCTTGTCAGTGGGTTTGGGTTAGTTTTTTGAGGTTTTTTGGGTTTGTTTTTTTTTGTTGTTGTTTTTGTTTTTTTGTGCTATTGCATTTTTATTTCAATTTTCCTAGTAAAGAACTGTTATTCCTATTCCTATATATTTGCCTGAGAGCCCCTTGATTTCAAGATTATAATAATTAAGGGGAGTAGGTGGTTTATATTTTTTCCATTTCAGGGGAGGTTTCTGCCTTCCTTAGCAGACACCTGTCTTTTCAAATCAAGATATCCAGCATGACTGAGGATGAGAAGGAGAATTTTTTTTCTTATTCGTATTTATGTCAATAACTGAAGAAATGAGGTTTACTTGAATTTTAAATAATTATGGTGAATTCCTGCTGGCACAAGAAAGGACAAACTTCATCCCAGTGCTCCATTATCATGCCAGCTGTTTTCCATTTCACATGTATTAAGAGTTTTGCCAGTCTCTTTAAATCCCATACATACTGGCATAAGTTATCAGGTATCCAAGTGGTTTTTATTTTATCTGTTGCATCCATCTGTGCTGTCTTCTCTTGACCTTTCAAGTCTTCAAGCTCTTGTCGGCAAGGTTCATATAATTACATTTGCATAGTGATTATTACCAAAGGCCTGAAATCAATGAGCGTTCCTATAATATAAATAGTTATGGAAGAAACTAGCAGTCCAAGCTCGAATGACAAGGAATTTGTAAATAACATAGATCTGGGCAGTCAAATTAACTGTAAAATCAGAAGGGGCACTGGATAGCTGCATAAAAGCCTGTGAAGAAAACATGTACTTGCACATTTTCATTTTGATCATTCTGAAGATACCAGAAAACAGAAATTAAGGTTTTGTTTTCCAATTAACAGTGAGAAAAACTGTCTACTATTGGTTTTAAACCAAACTTTAAAAGTAAGAACACAGTAAAATCTTTTTAGTCAGATTCCTACACTGTGCCAATTGACTTCTGGTAATATATTCAAAGACCTTAGCACTACACTAGATAGAGCTGGAAAGAGATATCCAAATGATAAGCCTCAAAAATTTTTTGTTAAGGGGGCAGCAGTGCCTTCCTGTGACTGACCCCACACCATGAAGCTTTGTGCTGGATTGCAAAAACAGTTATCCAAGGTTTATCTGTAACAAAATAATGGAATGATGGAATAATTTGGGTTTAAATAGACATTTTACAGACCATCCAGCTCCACACCCCCTGCCATATGCAAGGACACCTTCCACCACATCAAGTTGCTCAGATCCCCATCCAACCGGACCTGGGACAGTCCCAGGGATGGAGCAGCCACACTGCTCTGGTTGACTTGTGCCAGGTCCTCAGCACTCTCATTGTAAAAATTCTTCCTAATATCTAGTCTAAAGTGACCTAGCTTAAAAGCATTATCCCTTTTCCTATTGCTAGAGGTCTAATAAAAAGTCTGTCCTCATCTTTCTTATAATCACTCTGTAAGTTTTGAAAGTTCTTCAGTGGAGCACCACCATCCACCATAAGAAAAACTGTCATTATGCAGGTCCAACTGAAATGCTTATTAAGGTAAGAGATTTCAGAATTCTAATACCTAGAATATGTTAAGGAAAAATCTTTTCCTGCTCAGCAGCAGTTAAAGAGCAATGGAACATTAGGATTTATTAGAATTAGAGAATGTACAGAAAACATCCTCACGCTGCTGCATGTGTGCGTGTGCATCCACACATTGAATGCAAGAAAAGCTATGGCTGTCCCATTGCAAAATGGATTCCAAAAATTGATTGAGTCTAGAAAATAGAAAAGATGAGTAAAAAGCATAAGCAAGGGAAGAAAATGCCTACTAAGACAGGACCAATAGCTGGACCAGAAAGCTTCAGTCTAGGGAGGAGATGAATGAGGGACGTCAAAAAGTTACTTAAAATCTGCAGGGCCATGTCCAGTTCCAGGCTCTAACAGCTTGCTGAGGAAGGGACTACACTGTAAGGAGAGGCTGAGAGCTGAGGCTGCTCAGCCCAGAGAAGGCACACGGTACCTTATCCAGATGCATAAACAACCAGTGGGAAGGAATGAAGAGAAGGGTCAGAATGTTCTCAGCCCTGCCCAGTGGCATGATGCAAGGTGTGGAAATGGTCAAATATGGGGACAGGTTGCCCAGAGAAATGTTGAAATCTCCATCAGTGGATGTGGACAAAACCCAACTGGACATCTGCTCCAAGTGCCCTGTTTTAGCAAAAGAGTTGGACCAGGTGGTCTCAAGAGGGTCTTTTATCATAAGCTATTCTGAAAACCCTGAGTTGTAAAGAAAAAAACAGTAAAGAAGAAATTACTGTATTTTTCTTAATGAACAGATGGTATCAAAAGGAAATTAACAAGACAAAGGTTGGAAACAAATAAAAGAGCTTTTTACACAGTGTGTAATTGAACTACGGAGCTCTTTATCATAGAGTTTGTAGATGCTAAATAGCAATTAGATAAATGCAGGGAAGAAACATTCATCAAGGTCAGTTAAATACAGTATTACTCACAATTTCCTGTATCTACCAGTCATTGGAAACTGAGAGAATAAACAGAAAAATATTCATATATTCTTACCAATGTAGTCTCACACTTCTTTTGATTTTCGTTACTTGTCACAGTTGAGGACATTATATGATACAGCTGANAAAAAGAGAAATCAGTGTTTGGCTTAGAAAACGAAAATACCTTAAGACAAGAAAAATTATTTGCATAGAGGTCCGATCTGTTCATCAAAAAAGCTCCATTCTTGTACCTGCTTTTGATGAGTGCCAAGGCTTTTTTAAAAAATTTGTATTTAATATATAATACAGGAAATTCCATACTGAAAACTACTCAAGTGTAAGTGAATATTTAATATGCTTTTCAGAGGCTTGATCTACTTCTAAAGCATAGAAGTTTAAATAAAATAATTTAAATGAATTAATGTCAAATGGGAATTAGAAACTATGTGACTTTTGCAAACCACAAGAGTGTATTAGGACACTGAAGATTTTCCTGTTTAAAAAGAAAATCTTACCGTTTTAAGATAATCTGAAGCCATATGCTGAAGAAGTATTTTATCATAATTAATTTTTAGGCAAATTAGGGAAGAATTGAATTTGCATAAGCCAGAAGACTGGCTATCTCTGTAATGGACTAAAATTGAGGGGACTGAACCCTGGGGTTTATCTTTAGCTTTGATTATATCAAATATGTTAGTAAGCAGCTACACTACGGGCCTGCAGTACGGAGAAGAAAAATTCTGGGTAAGAGTTTTCATATTTTCCTTTTGGCTGAAGACCTGTGTACTCAAAGAAGAGTAAGTGGATGTGACAGGATTTTGTGCAAAGATTCTGAAGGTTGAAAACGTTAAGAAATTGTACAGTGTGGGGATTAATTGAAGTCTGGGCAAGCAAGTTTTGTCTTGAAGATGGGAGCAGCTGAAGCTGCCTTTGAACTGATGTCAGTGGGACACTGCGATTAAATACATCTTGTTTTTAAAGCACTGGCAGTCCCTGCAGAGCAGTGATTATGAACCAGATCAATTATGCTTTAAGTATTCTTTAAGGCTGTGTTTTTTCCTGCTTTTGCCTCCACTCCAAATCTTTGGAAGGAGATGGCAGAAAAGGAGGAACTTGAGGTTACTAACTCTGGAAGGCTGTTAGTTTTGTTTGGGTAGGAAGAATCCTATGGAATATCTTCTCTTTCATCCTCTAAATTTGTTTAGAATATTCCAGTTTTAGGTTTTGGGGTTTTAGTTTTGTTTCATTTCTGTACTTACCCTCGCGCCCCCCATATCTGCCATGTGTGAGTACTGACTTCTATACAGCACCTGAGTCTGACACATGCTGTCTCTTGAAGCTGTTGTGAGCTTCATCTGAAGAGCTGAACACATCTGTAACTGGTCTAATTCCCTTTGTCTGCAGTTTGATTGCTTTGATAATGTTCTTCAGTTACGTGAGATGATAATTAATGTACATTTAAAGCATCGTACACAAAAGAAACATGTAACTGTGCTGAAAGCAGGATAAAAAATGCCTTACTGAGATTGTAGGGAAAGAAAAAGGAGGAACCCAAGTGCTTAAAACAGCTTTTAAACTGAATTTGAGTGTCTCTGGTGCTGACCCACTGAGTCAGATCACTTTGACAAATCTCTCAGTCACTCCTTTTGACCTTAAAGTTTGTGCCTTAGGTTGAGCATATTATGCCTGTTTTGCTGGGTTTAAATAGCACCAGCACTTAAATCAGGGCTCTGAGAGCAGGTGAGCCTCTCAGTTTGTGGCAGCCTCAATCTGATGGATTTGTTTTGAAGAAATATGAAAGAAAGTGCCCTTCAGGAGAATCACACATCACAGAGTTTCACTGGCCATGTTACAACAGATGTCAGCTACTGATGAAAGTTCTCCAGAAGAAGAGAGCCAAAGCCTGTGTCCTTCCTGGACTCCATTTCCCTGAGTACTGCTTCTTTCCATGGGCTGTCATTTCTCTTAGAAATCTCTGTACTGAGTGAAAGTCCCACCATACTCTAGGGACTAGAGCAAGGACATGGCCAGAACTTCTCGTGTGCGGCATAATCCCCCAACATGTTTGGCTCCTCATTCATTAGAGCTCATAAAAGCAGCCATTTTTGATTGATACTAATTACCTCTAGGATATAATCCCTCCTGTCTCTGACTATTTAAATACTCTACTGAAAAGCCAAGTGAGAAAAAGAGGAGAAAATCCCTCTTGGAAACTGCTTCCATATTCACTATTCTTAACCCATTGGCTGTAAATTATTCACTATATAGGAGCTCACATTGTACCTTGCAGAAAAGGCACCATGAAAGATGTTATAGATACCGTTTATGAACATAAAGAGCTTTGTAAAACCACCTTTAGTGCATAGTAGTAAAGACAAGCCTACACTCCAGTGAGTCAACTGCCTCTCAGATTATTTGGACAGACTTTTCTAAAACTCAGCACACAGTGATTTTGTCCTCTTTAATCACTTTTCTACAGAGGGACCAAGTATGAAGGCAAACCCTGGCAGTGCTGACAAATAGAAGTGAAGGTATTGAGGTTTTCTTCCTTTGCCAAAAGAAGTCAAAACTACAGATATATATTTTATATGTATGTTTTTTTAACATTATATTTTCAACTGGTGGAGCTGTTTGATTAACTGCAATTAACTATAGAATATGGAAATTGTATCTGCCACAGGAACAGAACCAGAGTGACACAGCAGGACATGAGAGGCTGCTTTGGAAGAAACAGTTTTCCCCTGAAGGCAGTAGAGCTCATTTTGGGATTCCACTTTAATCATGTGCTGTGGTCTCTCGGTATGTAAAAAAACGCCCCAATCAAAAGGGAATTACTGTCTGCAGATCACACAGTCCCAGACACATGAAAAATGATGTGCTGCTTCCATGGGGAATGATTTACTGCTCAGCACAGTTCCCTTAGAAAAAGGGCTTCTGTAATTTTGTTTCTTACCAAAGGATGAGGATAGGACACCTGTGCCTTTCAGGTCTTTGTCACAGTGAGTTTCCACAGGAGATTGTCTCTAGCAGCAAACCCACTTTAGGACAGCCTTTTCTTTCTATTGCCCCACAGCTAATTCTTGCCTCTGTGTAACACTGTGACATTCTATGCACTGAAATCATATTAATTAACCTGAAACACAGTGAAAAATCAGAGCGCTCCTGAATTAAGAAACTGGATGAAAAAAAGAGACGTGATGAATGTAGTTAAAGTATCTCCAGTTCAAAGGAAGATATGCATTGTTAAGACTCAAATGAAGATAAGTCAATTCCTGTGCACTGCTTAGAGCCCCCAAAAACTGTGGTATGAGTGAAAAAAGGCTCATACATGTTGAGGAATGCACATACCTGCTGAGTAGTACTATGGAAGGAAACAGAGACCACAGAGTTACATCTTTCATAGCCCTTGAGGAACAGGTCTGTGTTTTGGAAAGGCAGCTGAGCTTCCAGAATAACTCCAGTTCTGTCTCCATGATCCCACTGCCGTCTCTGAAGGGTTGAAATGCTTTGGAAAAATTCTGCTGTGGGCTGAGAGTGGTTTAGAAATTTGGTGCCCATTCATCTTGATGTCTGGTCTTTCAGACAACCTAGTGAATGGCAGAGAAACATTTAATGAGGTGGATTAAAATTCTTGGAAACAAGGGGTTTAGAAGTCATTAAAAATCATCAAGCTTTTTTAATTTGCCTTAGGAACACCAGCAACATTATTGGGGACTGCTGTGGAGTTTGAATAAGGTAAACTGAAGCTGTCTTCTAGAAGAAATGCAGATGTGAAGGGAAGTAAGCAAAATCAGAATCAGTTACAAAGGGAGGGAAAAAACACAGTGTTGGCTTTTCTTCCTTCTAGGTACAGGTCAAATCCAAGGGGGCTTGGACCAAAAACCCAAAATACTGCACTGGAGCACCAGGTTCCTTGAACATTGGAAGTTTGAAGAATGGAATAGACTGCTACAGGGTGGTCACTCAGCTGAATTTTCAAATGGTGACAGAATTTCTTGTTTTAGTTTCGGGTTTTTGTCTCCTAAAGCTAGGGAGATTATAAAAATTTCTAGTACACCTTCTCCTTTTAATGATTCTTGCTCTCATAGTGCAGCTGTTTTAATCAGCAAATTAATATGGTCTCCTTTCTTGATTAAAGATTCATTTCCATGAAACATGCATAAAATCTCTTTGTGACCTCCCCAGCCCACCATATATAGTTGAAACCAGCTGGCAGCTTCAACAGTTATACTTTGAGGAACCTCAGATGGATGAAAAGTGGTAACAAACCTTCCAGCCCTGAAAGTGTTCTCCTTAGCTTTGATGTCTGCCAAAGAAAATTATGCTAGCTAATTTCTCCTCTAACCAGTCCTCCGAATAAGAGACATTATAAGCTTGAATTTTTTATGAAAAAAAAGGAAAAAAAGAATGTCTCTGAACCTAACATGGTGTCTTACTGAAAAATGCTGTTTCATCACCTTGGATCAAGGGGCAAAACTATCACCTTTGTTAGAAAGCATTAGTCTTCACTTCTCATCACCTCTACTGAACAAGCTACTTTTTTAGACACTTTATTACTTCATTGCTACTGTTATATTTAAAACAATCCATATTGTCTGTAGTTTCACATTCTGAGTATGCCCTTCCCTCTATCCCTCAGTTTCCCACTGGGGGTAGACCATGGGGCAAAATTGGGCAGCACTTTTATGGGTTCAAATGGAAAATATCCATGATAAAATCTGGACCTATTCCCTACAAGATAGTTCTTGTCTACATTTTATTTCAAGTACCTTGAGCAGTCTGAGCCTGATGAAGGTTTTAAAGTCCTGTCTGCAGCCTGAGGAGCTCCTCAGCTTTACAGACAGCTCAAATGGGGGAAAGAGCTACACTTGGCTGGGATTACACAAAGTTCAGTCAAGGCACAGCAGTTATAACAGCCTTGTGCGGCTTTCTGATTTGGAAATTACTCTTTCTACAGCTTTGATGGCCTGTGATTTCACCTCCCTCGCAGAGAACCCATTTTTTCCAAGTTTCAACAACTGCAGAGAAGCTTGAGTGGCTGTAGGTAAGACAAGGAGGCAAAGGATGATCCCTCTGACTAAGGCAGTGATACAGTTAAGGAAGGGCACAGTAACCTTTCTCTCCTAGCAGTGATGGAAAAGCTCCATAATGGAGCAGACATTCCCTGAGCTGCTCGGGTGCCACATTAGTGCTATACTCAGGTGGACAGTGGGAGCTAATTGAGGCAATTGAGCGGGATATCGGAGCGTCGCAACCTGGCACGCGGGACCCAGGTGTGCTTCAGGAACAAATTGGATCAGGGACCAAAGGCAAGATGAGGCTTTGACAGGGGAGGCAGCAAGCTTGGGAGGGAAGAAAGACAAAAGGAAAGAATAATTAAATTAAGCAGTTTGTTACAGCAAGGAGTGGGGGTAGTGCTGAAAATAAATGCACAGCACGTGGCTTTGGGGGCATTCAGGAGGATTTGATGGAAACTCCCAATGACGCATAGGGAGAGCTGTTCCTCACCCAAGCTCCCTGCTGCTGCTGCATCAGCAGGTGCTCAGGTGCAGCATTTGCTTCCTTCCATGAGAGCCCAGTATGGAGTCTGGGGCGGGGGGAAGAACAGACTGGAGAGCTCCAGGGAAGTGTGCGCTCCACAATCCCCATTGTTGAATCAGTGAAGTTGGAAAATACCTCTAAAATCATCAAGTCCAACCAGTGACTCGGCACAAAGCTGAAACCTTTCCTGAGCAGACAGGATATGGATCCTGTGTTTCTAGTAAGAGTCTGATGTCTAAAGCACTCATTTCATGCCCGTTTTTTAGTCATTTTAACGTTTCATCCATTTTAGAGGCAGTCTGAAGGCTGCTCTGAGCTGCTGCTGCTGCAGAACAGACCTGTCCTCCATCCAGGAGGATGTGGAGAGCTGGGCACAACAAAGGCTCAGCCCTTCCTACCTCCAATGCCAGCTTAAAATGAGCTATCCCACCCAGGGGTAATATCTCTTTTTAAGAAAATTAATTTTAACCACTCAAAAACTTTGGTGCATGGGGCTCCTGGAGGATTTATTTGTCTGTGGAGTTACCCACTATAATCTTTGAGCTGTCTGCAGACTGAGCAAATGCTTTGTGCATATTAAGCTGTTTTACTGCTTCTGTATTCTGATGTAACTTAACAATGATGTGAAAATAGTGTCCATTCTGAGTTTCCCATGGAATTTGGCTTGTTGTGCCACCATCTGTCTGCATTACCGACTTTCAAAACTGTATGCTGCGAGATCAAAACTGATAGTTTATCAAGCCACCTTTCTGATGTTCAGCTTTTATCTGGCAGACTGATGAAAACGTGTCTTGAATCTTAGTCTTGTCTTAGAAGCAGAGAGTTAGCCCTAAAGAAATGAAGCTGAGACAGGGAAGGTTTAAACTGTGTATTAGGGAAAAAAAAAAAAAAATCTTCTCCAAAAGGTGTTCAGGCACTGGAACAGGCTGCCCTGGGGCAGTGATGGAATTACTGTCTTGGGAAGTGTTCAGAAATTGTTTAGATGTGGCACCTGGGGAGGTGTTTTCATGGTGAACCTGCCAGTGGTGGGTTAACAGTTGGATCTGATGTTCTTAAAAGGTCTTTCCAACCTTAATGATTCTGTGTTTCTAAGTAATAACTATTCTGTACTGCCCTAGAAAAAGCTAATGAAGTGGGTTAGACCTCAGTGCACTGGGTTTTGTATAGCTCTTTACATTCTTTAGCGAAGAATAGTTCAAAACATAATGTACCCAAAAGGCAGGGAGAGGAGGTTTTAAAGAAACAGTGGTTTCTTGGGGGGAATAAAAGGGTCTGTAGAGGATATAATGGCACTGTCTTTTTAAATTGGACCTCTTACATGATTTCTGACATGTAGTATCAAAAACTACATTCAGCTTCTCATTCATCATAAGCACCTGATGATGCTAAGCTTGATTGCAGACATGTGAAGTGCTCTGGGCTCCCCATTTTTAGTTTACAGAAGACCCTGTAAAGGTGAGTTCTGTGCTGTTTTATACAGGTGTGGAGTTCAGAGGGTAGGATTTCTAGCCTGCCCTCTGCTTTGTTGTTTGGGGAGGCACAAAAATGTTTCCGGTAATAAACTGAGCATTTATCTAATTCACAGTAATTTTCACAGCACCTTGTCTTCAGTCTTTAGGTGATTCTTCAGATTTGCACATCACCTGTATAATTTCTTCTCATTTAGATGCTGCAAAGTCAAAATTAGATTAGAGACTGTAGTTGTAAAAGACCATTTATGTACATTAACTCAGGGAAATAAAACCCCACCACACAACATTTTGGCACTGAGAAAGGTCCTAACTGCCATACAATCTCATTGAGCTGAATCTGTCCTAAAATATATTCTCCCCAGGCAGAATGGGCACAGCAAACCATTTGTCTGAATGGTTCCCCTGGGAGTAGTTATATCCTACATTTTTTTCTGCAGCACACAAAGTTCCCTGCCATCCCTTCAGCCCTGTTGATACAGCTGCAGTTTAAACCAGGTGTGTGGAATTATTTCGGTTACAACAAAGAGCAAAACCTTATTTAATGCATCATATTTATGTTTTTATGTTGTTCAGCGTCACTGTAGACTCTGTTGTGCTGGTACAGCAGATGGGAGGGGAAGGGGAAAAAAGGAAGGGGGAGNGGAAGTTCAGTTCAGGGAAGGGAAGGGAAGGGAAGGGATGGGAAGGGAAGGAGTGTCTGTACTTCCACCATTTTTGCTGTGTTCTTTTTCTTCTTGATAGGCCGGGGTTTGAGCTGGGCACATCAGTAATAGTTCCCTTTTAAAGGGGAAAAAAAGATGGATAGTCACCCCTAAATTAGGAAGGAAGCACAGGAATGTTCCGTAGTGCATGAATTTTCCTGGGACATGATACATTTCTTTTTAATACCCCCAGCATTTTGTAATTTGGACTGCTGCCTGCTATTTGTTTTACTTTAATCTGTGTCATTTCTCTGTGTTTATCATCTTCTTTCCCTCTGTCCCTCAAGTTCTTCATTTCCACCCAGGCTCCGACAATATTAACAAGTCTTTTCATGAAGGGAGGACTGTATTTGTGGTGAGAGAAAACGTCAATAAATTACCCATGCAATTTGTAACTGTCAGTGTACAAAATACAAAGTACTTTAAAAAAATAAATAAAACAAATGTTTGCATTTACATTCCATACTGGGAACTTTTATTTTCAACTAAAACTAAGCCCTTTATCTGAACTGTCAATGTTATAGATGGTGCCCTTATATATTTTAAGATTTGCATAGTTTTTATCAAATTGATGCACTTAGCTGATTTAACATTCCAGTCACTTATTTAGAAAGGGGAAAAAGATAATATTTTAAAAGAAAAATGAAAAATGGATTGCCTTTATTCAGGTCAGTTCATTAATCTGTCTTACATTAGCTCGCTTCAAGACACAGCAGCTCTTTCTGGTGTTTATTCAGAATATAGTGTCTGAGAGATGCACTCTGGGATTGATCATCCATCTTGGTTTTCAAACTATTTATAAACTGTCACTTCTCCCATGTTCTTTTGTTACCAGAAGTCCACACATGGTGAATTCCCTAACCAACAGTGAACATTAACTCAGGAATCAGTAGCTGAAGCAAGAAGGTTTGGTTTGGTTTAGTTTGATTTGATTTTTTGTAAGCCATATGTAAAGTTCAGGATTGCATTTTCAGATCCTGATGTCAACTTTAACCTACTGGCTACTTTGTGTTTTATGACCATGATGCACAGATGGTGCAAATCTACCGCAGTTCCCGGAAACTGCAAATTCCTCACAGCCTAACTCGATCTGTCAGAGCTGCCTTTCCCTGTCCCAGCCCTGGGAAAGGCCTGTGCTTACTGAGTTCAGGCAGCAAGCCAACAAAATCCTGATCCATCACTTTTATACTATTGGATTTCTTATGACTGAACTCACTGAACTGATTTACTCAATAAGCCCAGGAACACCAGGGGTGGTGCAAGTGGGACAGGGTATCTCTGCAGCAGTCCCAGTTTAATTTATCCTGACATGTAGCAGAACCTTTGAACTACCTCAGACTGTTGATATAGCAGATTTTCACACTGCAAGTGTCCATTTTGGTCCCTGGTGTCTGACAGTTTGTTTAACCGTCTTAACCAGGGAAATGATATTAAGGAGTGTTCAGTCCAGTGCACTAAAGCATAATAAAACTGGATAGCATGAATGTTAGGTCAAATAAATTCAAAAGGAAAAGAATGAATTCAGTCAAGGTGTTTAAGCACTTCATAAGCATGGCAAAGAAGGTGGTAAATTCATAATGAAGCATTTACACCAAGACTGGATGTCTTACTTAATGATCACCTATAGCTCAGCCACTAGCAAGTCATTGGGCTTGACAGCGTTCAGTGAGAGAGAAAGAAAAAATAATTCCCTCTGCCACAGTAGGTAAAATCCTATGGCCTGTGTTAAACAGCAAGTCACGCTTGCAGAGGGTTATGATCAATTCTCCTTTGACATCTACGAATCTGTGCTGGTAGGTGTCTTAGGTTTCCATTTGCTCTGTGTTTTACTGAATATGTGAAGTTCTGTCACTTTGATGTTGGAGACAGGGATGTGACATAAACACAGGGAGCACAACAGCCAACTTCACCGAGCGCTCTTTTCCTTACATAGATTTGAATGATCGCGCACCCAATCCCCATTGGCTGAACCAGTTACCACCTGGCCAACCAGCCAATAGCAGCCCACATCCCCAAGGGTCCACACTGGCCGAGTTACATAAGCAAGGTACTTCCATAATTAGTTACCTTTCAGTTATAAAATTGGTATTAATTGTAACTGTGAGGCCTTCAGGCCAGCTGTTGGCCACCACAATGAAGTCCCAGACCTCTGTGAAATTGGTTGCAGCTACGTTAATCTCTCAGAATCTCTGGCCTTTGAAAACCTACATCTCAACACAAATAGTGACAGACTGCAGTGTCATCTAGGCAGCCCCAGGTTGCTGAAACCCTAGAATTTGTGTTACCGTATAACAAATTTAAATCCTGTTTCTGAGAAGGAAGTGGAAATTGGACAAAGGCTCTTTTGAATTTAGAGTTTTGCGCCCCATTATCCAAATGAATTTTGGACCCTCAGTATCAAGCAGCCTGGATTCACATCTGGGAGAATCCAATGACTGAGAAAATGCAGCAGAGAACCCATAGCAGATGAAATGTGAAATAAATTGGCCAGGAGACGGACTCCTGTTTTATGCCTTTATTAGAAACCAGCCTTCGGGTGGGGGCGAAGGGTTGCTTGCACCGCTGCTGCTCCCACATAGCAGCTCCAAGGAGTAGACACAATTCAGCTTTGCAAACAGTGCAGAGCTGGGGCTTCTGTCCTCACAGGAGTAGCCAGGAGGCCTGTCTTACTTACCTTCGGTTTGAGGAGGTCATGGTGACCAAGTGCCATCTGATCAGGGCAGTGTGTGCCGCTGGCAGGTGCCGAGGATGGCTAGCCCAAGCCAGGAAAGAGGCTGGTTTGCCTGACCAGCCGAGTGTGGGGGCCTGGCCCGGGTTTGCTGTTGGCTTCCCATGGCTCAGGCTCAGCCCTGAGCCCTCAAATCAGAACTGATTTGAATTACTGAATTCTGCATTGAAAAATTTGTGCTGGGGGGCATGGACTGAAATTTGTCCTGTAAATCCTTCTAGAGCAATTTGCAAAAGGTCTCTTGGTGCTTTCACCAGGTGTTCAAACATCTCCTTCGTCAGTTTCACCAAGGACACTTGATTCTGGGAGAGACTGATTGGGAGGTGGTTGCATGCAGAATTGCAGCCAGCTAGTTCCATCATCTTAGTCCTGGCTTTCCTGACTAGTTGTGCCTTGAGTTCCTGAGGTCGGGTGATGTTTTTTTACCTCTGGTGCAGAAGGAACACCCACTTGATGACAAGAAGGGGGTCCTTCTCCTCTTTGTCCCATTGGAAAATTAACTCACACAGATGCAGTAACCTTCCCAGAATAATGAATTTAAATGAATAATGAATGAAATTAGAGTTTGCTCAATGCTTTTGTCTGGTTTCCACTTTCATGGCCACTTTCCCAAGTGCAGCTTTTGCCCCAGGGGTTAGAGACCTAGGAGAACATAGTTCTTCTCCCCCTTTCAACAAATTGAAAAGGGGGGCTGGGTCATCAGTTAAAATTGGGTCAGACCCAGCCAAGGTCTGACCCAATTTAAAGACCCACAGGGGGAGCGCATGTTAGCCAGGGCCTTCGGATTACTGTAAATTGCCAGTTTTTGAGGTACAGTGGACCTCACAGTAATCTCTAGGCCCAGATACCTCCAAGGATGCATCCTTTGCACCTTTTCTTCCTGTAGGGTAAACCCTGCCAATATCAAAAGTTTAATCACCTCGTCTTTAATCACCTGATCAAGTGTGGTCTGTAGTAGTTTGTGGTGGGGGCACACACCAGCACATCATCCATGTAATGTAGGATGATGGCATCACCTGCGCTGGCGCGGACCAGTGACAGCAATGAGGTGAGGTACCGCTGGCAGATAGTAGGCGAGTTCTTCATGCCTTGTGGAAGAACTTTCCAGTGATACCTCCTCACTGGCGATTCTCGGTTACAGGAGGTCAGCACCGAGAAGGTGAACCTTGGCATGTCAATGGGATTCAGAGGAATTTTAAAGAAGCAGTCTTTGATGTCTATCACTGCCATCTGCCAGTTCTGGGGGAGCATGCTGGGGGGAAGGCATCCCTGGTTGTAGGGATCCCATGTCTTCAATGACATCATTGCTTTTCCTGAGGTCATGAATGAGCCACCATTTATCTTTCCCTGGCTTCTTGATAACAAAAACCGGTGAATTCCAGGAGCTGAATGTTAGCTCGATGTTCCCTTGAGCCAATTGCTCATTCATGAGCTCATTGAGCACCTTCAATTCTTCTTTGTTCATTGGCCACTGATCCACCCAGATAGGTGAATCTGTGGTCCAATTAAGTCTCTAAGTGCTGTGCGCTCTATAGTGGTTGCTATTCAAAATCCCAGGGAGTGGTCATGATTTCGATTTTGACTCCCCATTGGGACATGACATCCCTACCCCATACAAGTACCTTAAAATCTGTCACGACGGGCCTCACATTTGCCAATTGCCCGTCAAGCCCCTTGATTTGAATAGGCTCTTTTGAAACCATGGCTAATCAGAGCCCTCCTATTCCTTGAATATTTCCAGCTAAAGATTCCAGTTCCCAGTTTGATGGCCATCTCTTTTCAGGGATCACCATCAAATCTCCCCCAGTATCAATCATCCCTGACATCCCAAGACCGGTGTTGCCATGGGTCAGGTGACAATGGAACACGGGTTTTTGCTCAGCCACCACTTGAGCCCAGTAGATTTGAGGTGGTGCATCATCTACTGGGCTCCCTGATATTACTGGGATGGCCTGTGCAATGATCTGTCCCTCATGCAGGGAAGTGAAAGGGTTAGCGCAACACGCCAGGAGAATGGGGTCAACTAGTCCATCCCGAATGGTGATGGGTGAGACCTTAATCTCAGCAGGTGTGTATTTCGTGCCACCAATTAAAAATACTTCCAGTTCAGATCCTCCAAGCCCAGACTTCCTTCCAGGGGATCCACGGACATTACTGTCCAGTTCCTGGATCTCAGAAAGTAGGCCTTCTGATTCACTAACTTGATGGTCAGCTGGAGTCTCCAAACTCTTTCTTGTTGGTCTGGATTCCCTGAGGTATGTAAGAGATTTATGTTAGCAGTGTTATTTGGTGATATTGTCAAGTCTGGTATTCTTGGTGTCACATCTGGTGGGAAGGTTCTGACCCTCTCCCCCTGCAAGCCCCACTCCACTTATATCAGCAGGCAGAGTGGGTTCGCGCTCACTCCTCAGTTTTTTTGTAGTATGGAGGCATTTTCTCCTCTCCTTCCCCCTGACCCGTCTCTGCCCGTTGGTAAGGGGTATCAGTGAGTAGCAAAATATGGCCACATGGCCCTGCATGCTACACCAAAAACATATCAAGGGACCCCTCAGCACCAATGCCAGGGGCGCCGGAACTTGAGCGGCTGTGGTGGTCTTCTTGTGGGATGGATGCGGTCCCCTCTGCTCTTCCAGTGGTGGAACTGCTGCATGAGACTCCATGTTGGCACAGGCCTCGATCAAAGTAATTAGGATAAGGGGAGGATCCTTGGGGAGAACCCTGATCAAGGCCCTGAAAGCCTCATCAGCATTGGAGCATGTGCCACCTCTAGCAAGATTTCTGTGTGCAACTCCACATCCATCACCTGCCGTTCTGCTTCAGCCTTCAGCCTCTTGACAAAGTCTATAAACCTTTCTGAGGGTGCTTGTCTGATATAAGCATAGGGTATGGGAGGTTCAGGGATGGGAACCATAAGGAATGCTCTGGTAGAACATGGGCCTGGTCTCGTGCCTGTGCCCACTCACCACACCGCACAGATGGTCCAAGGTAATTGAATTCCCACTCATATCTATCACACAAGTGGTGCTTTGTAAAAGATCAGTGCGGAGTGCCCAAAGTGACCTCTTCCAAGTGCCCTCCCAAAATAGTCCCCTGGGGAAAGCAGGCATGCAAATAACTCTTTGAGGTCATAGGGCACTAGGATATTTGACAAGATAGTGGCTTTCAGGAGACCCCTGAAGAACTGACTATCTCTACCAAATTCTTTTTGAGCTTTATAAAGCTCTTCTTTAGTTTGGTAGGAGAAGGGTTCCCAAATGGCCCAAAGCCCTTCTCCCCTACGATCTCTTCAAACGGGCCTGGCTAGGATAGGGGCTTCAGGTTCTGTGTTCCGGGTTCCCATGCCCTGCCCATCACATCCGGTTCTAGGGGCATGGGGACTGAAAGGAGTGAGAACTTCTGCCTTCATAAGTGTGGGAACTGGATGATGGAAGCAGATAGGTGGGGCTACAGAGGGATGAGGCAGTTTCTGGGGGAGGTGCATTGGGAGGGGTAGGACTCCTGATGTCATGGAAGGAGGGGTCTGAGGAAGTAGGAAAGGGAAAGTCAGAGTTTGGGAAGGGGTTGGGTGGAGGGGAGAGAAAAGGATTGTGGGAAGGGGAAGCCCAAGAGGGGGGGCCAGCTACGTGATCCCCACCATCTTGGACCTTGGGGAAGCCATTTCAGGGAATACTGGGGGATGGAGGAGGATAAGGGTGGGAAACAGCGATTTGGTCTCCACCATCTTGTCTCCTGCGGGAACCATTTTGGGGAGACTTCGGGGTCATCAGAGAACGGGAACAAAAATGTAAAAGAACATTAAACCTAACTGACTAAACTGAATGGGGGGCTTGAATGGGGGAAGCAGGAGTTAGGAAAAGTTCTCCTGCAGTGTGGCCAGCACTATGGGAGGCTGGGGACTGGGAGAGACGTGGCGACCCAAGGAGACGAGACCTGTTACCAGTCTGGCTGCCCTGCGCTGAATGAACAGATCAGTGGGTCTCTCTCAGTGTGGAGTAAGGGACACAGGATGACAGGGTAGGGGTAGAAACTGAGATTAAATACTTTTTCTGTGGATCTTTCACCTTTTCCCCTTGCTCAATCAAAGCACTCCAAATCAAAACAAATAAGGGAATAAATTTTGACACTGACGTGTCCCCAGCATTTAACATCGTGTTTAACTTCAGTCCCACAACAGAACTGAACTGAAGCCCTTTTGGTGGACACTCAGGGAAAATGAAGAAAGATCCATCTTACTAAATGCTTTAAATCTGCCTTTGAAAATTTCTTCCCACCTCCCACAAGGGTACCCACAACTTGGATACAGATCCCTCTCTGCTCGACTGACAGCTTTGTACCCTTGCTTAGATTTTACAGTCATGCCCTGACCGACGAGCAGCCAAAGGAGAACCTAAACAACTAAAAAGAAGGGTCCAGAAAGGCAACAGAAAATTGATACCCGGGTTGGGACTCTCCACCCACTCCCGGGCACATCCACGATAACCTCTCCCCCTGTGTGAGACTCACCACAAAAATGCCCTCTGCACTGGAGAGGCCGTTGCTGTTGTCTCCACCTCCGGAGCAATCACCAGGTACAGGTGGTTGCTACTCCAATCCCCAGGAGCACTGACCACTAAAACACTGCTCGGTTCTACAGCAGGGTAGATAACATCCATGAATGTGAAGTCCAATTTTCTGTGGGGTCCCTGCCTCTCCTGGAGGCCCACGTTGGGTTCCCCCTGCCACTGGCTGGCACTGAGAAGAGCTAGCTCAAGCCCAAAAGGAAAGAGGTTGGCACGGCTGACCAGCGGAGTGTGGGGGCCTGGCCCAGGTTTGCCATTTGCTTCCCACAGCTAAGGCTCAGCTTAACCCATTCCACCCGAGAGAGCTAGGCTGGTCTCCAATTCCCAGAGAGCCACACTCTCCTCCTCAGGATCCCGTCAGCACAGAGTGGAGAAGCAAAGAGTCAAGAGGGAGACTCTAGGTGCAGCAGTTTGGCTGGCAGGTTTATTGTTCCCAATGGGGGAGTAACAGGGACAAAAAAGCCTAGGGGAGGCTGCACTGTGAAGCCCTGGAGCTAGCTCCGGGAGCTAGCTCAGGTGCCAACTTATAAAGTGGAATACAAACAAGGGGTGGATACAAGCAAGGCGAGGGATACAGCACAAGGTAGTAAATCATACCTTAGGAAATATGGGGTGATATTTGAGTGACAAGGGGACATACCTACCACTAAGGCATCGAGATTTACGGGATTTCCAGAGTAGGAGGGGAAGTATGGGAGTGGACTAGGGAAGACTGACAAGGAAGACTCTGGAAATAAGGGCCGTGATAAGGGAGGACTGACATATGAAGATGCAGGGGGAGGGTAAAAGAAAAAACTTAGAAGAGGCAGGGGTTACTGTGTTGGGCAAGAACAGGGGGCTAAAGCATTTCAAAAATTTTAAAATATATGTAACTTGGGAATACAATACAATTCTGGGGAAAGGGAGGAGGAAAAGTACATATCCAACAAATGAAACAAAGCCTCATCTAGTAGCTCTGGGGGTCTCACTCACTCATTGGTGTAGTTTAAAGGCCTGTTGGTCATTGACTCACTGGCCTTAGGGGTCTGTAGTTGTTTTGTCTGTAGTTGTCTTGTCTGTAGTTGTCATTCTGCTGTATGCAGGGTCCTATGGGATTCTCTTTAATTTACGTACGAGCCGCCATTCAGAGTTTTCTGGGAGCAGCAGAGGCAATGCTGATGGAGACAAGGTAAGTACAAAGGGACACAGGTGGGGGGGCTAAAGAGGGTACAGTAATACGGGACTGAATCATTAAAGAAGGGGTAAACAAGGGGCACAATGAACAAGGTCAGCAACTATTGGCAACAATTTATGAATGGCACACGAACGCTAACTGTACACAACTGAACACTTGCAGTATTTTAACTGAGCTGTACTTCTTGGAACAGTTTTTATTCATAACAAGATGTGTCTCAAAGCACTGGACATATACATCTGTGGAAAGTTCAGCTCTAGGACTAATTTTTTTTTAACTTCATGAAGTGACAGTTTCCATTCTTCCACCTAATACTCTGTGTTATGTCCCTCAGGAATGGGAAGTTCAAGCTCTGCCTGGCTGAGCTGGTGGAGTTTATCCAAAGAATTAGGCATCATGAAATCACTCAATATACTGCGTTGCAAGACACCCACAAGGATCATCTAATTCAACTCCTGCCCTCAACAGGGCAGCCCAAGAACTCCCCCATGTGCCTGAGCACATTGTCCAAACACTTCTTAAACTCTTATCAGCTGTCACCATTCCCTGGGAAGCCTGCTCCAGTGTGAGGGGGACCAACCCGATTTCCTCAACATACCCGATTTATGCCTCAACATGTATTTTTATGGGGGTCATACATGTGCTTGCAGCCCTGTTCTCAACAAGAGCTCTCCTGGCAGCCAGTGAGGGCAGAGAATGCCTCTGCCATCGGATTGTGAGTTATCCCCGCCACTCTCTTGTGGAGCAAAATTCCCAGATGGCCGCCAAAAACGCCCGCCAAGTCGGGCTGTGGCAAGAGTCTTAGCACATAAAAGCAGCACTGCGACACAGGAGGGCCATAGTCTTGAGTTATCTTGGAAGGAGCTGAGACTCACCTGTAGGGTCTGCTCAGCCCCTACCCATTCTCCTGCCTTTTCCTCCCTGTGGTCCTGCTTTCCTGCTTCATCATTCCCCGCAAACCATCGTGACTGCTCCGCTGCATCCCTGACAGAGCAGATGCCGCTGCAGCCAGCCACCTCTGCTAGGCTTCCTGGGTGGGCACCACCGTGCTTCCCGGGCACCACCGCCAGCCTGCACGTAGCCGAGCTCATTGGCACCCACACCGCGACCGCTGCCGTGTTTCCTGCGCTGCCTGCCGCATCAACCTGCCTCATCACCAGCCCGTAACACCCAGCCTCTTGGCGGTGAGAGGCTGCACTCGGTTGTGCCCGCAGACTTGGTACCCCAACCCTGGGAACCTGCAGCTGGCTGCTCCAGGACTGCTCTTGTGGCTGTGGCAGCCTGTCCCCCGCCGATGGAAGGAACACACAGCCTGCTGCTGTTTGGAAATTGTGCCCAGAACACCACGGTAGCTACACAGACGCACCGCATTTGGTAGCACACATGATCCTGCCCATTAAACTGATGAAGAACCTTTTCTTGGTACCCAAACATAACGTCCTCTGACACAGATTCAGGCCATTCCCTGGAGTCCTATCGCTGTCACCAAAGAACAGAAATCAGTGCCTGCTTTTCTTCTCCTCGTAAGGATATTGTAATTGCAGCGAGGTCTCCCCTCAGCCTCCTCCAACTGAACAGACCAAGAATCCTCAGCCACTCCTCACACGGCTTCTACTCCAGACCCTTCACTTCTGTCCCTTCCTTTGGACTCTAGTGGTTTAATACCCTTCTCATACTATAACACCCAAAACTGCCCCAGTAGTGTAAATGTGGCTGGACATTTTGATAAAATTAGAAGTCAACTTGTTTATTGAAAAACAAAAAGGTATCAGTGAAAGTGAAGGCCTGAAGCCCATGCCGCACTCAGCGAGTCGGACAAACAACAACAGCTCAGCTCTCCCTTAGACATGGTGTTTCGCAGGCAGACCCCTCCACCGTTCTGTCCCAACTTTTATACCCTATTGTTGGTCTCTAATTGGTCTGTTTCTCAATCCTCCCTCGGATTGGTTCCTTTCTGGGGTTGGGATTGGTCCATTACAGGAGCAATTCTGGTCCAATCATTTCTCCAGGGCCTCAAATGATTGGTTGCTTTCTCTGCCAATAGTTGCTGGAGAAGTTGATGTCAGACTTTGCTGAAGTCGTATGCTAGAAGGTTCCCTTGGTTTACTAAATCCTCCATGACATTAAACAGCACCCCATTACTTTAACCTCTATTCCATTCACCTGCACCCCTTTCCAATAGAACCAGAAACCCACTAATAACAAATACTAACAATCAATGAGTAGTATGTATTAATTAACAGTCACCTTATAATTAAACATGGAACAATCCCCTCCCTGCTTGGCTGGTAATGCTGTGCTCCCTCCCCCCCACCATGAAAAACACCCAAGACAAAAGAAAGCCAAAAAAAAATTACAACATCCCCACCATAAACCCAACCAATAAACCAAAAAACCACATAAACACCAAAAAAACCCACAGTCAACACACCCATAATCTCCATTTTAAAATTATCATTCCTATCTTCAGTCTTCAGTGAAGTCTCTGTTTTTCCTGAAGTTCAATATGAAGTCCAAGTTCAGTATGAAGCTGGAATTAGAGTTCAAATGTTCTTCTGTCTGGAAAGAAGGTGTTTTCCTGGGTTCCTCTTCCCCAAGGTTTCACTGGTCTGTGTAAAGAAATAGTAACCTAAGAGTGCATTTCTCTATCTTTCTTTCTCACACATTCATATGAGTATTGATGACACTGGAGGATCCACAGGAAGTGAGACAAGTGTTATGAGCTCCCATACCCCTTTGTACATAAATCCTTGACATAGGGATAACAATCTTTATTTTTTTAAATATTAAAATTGCTCTTTTAAGTGCAAAGAATTCACAATTTTCTCCTGAAAGGAAACTGCAGGCTCCAAATTGTGACACAGGGATTTTATTTTTTAAATGTAGTCATTATTAAACTTGATTTCACCATTGGGGGGAGGGAAAGGGCAGACCAGTACTGTTTTCCAGTGTACTGGTTTGAGACCAAAATCAGTTAGAGACTCCAAGTCAGAAATATAATTTATTAGGAAAAGGGAAAAAATAGGGGGGAAAAAAGAAAGAAAGCCACTGATAAAGTCAGAATAGAACCTGATATCCTGTTGGTCAGGGTGTTGGCAGCAGTCCAGTTAGAACGGTGGCTGCAGAATTCCTGGAAGGTCCAGTGGTGATAGATGGGCCTGGTCTTCCTCTGGGAGTCCAGTGAAGAAAGGCAGCTTGTCCCAAATCTCAGGTTTTTATCCAGGTAGAGGGGCTTGGCTCCTCCCTCTGGATGGAGCATTTTCCAAAGGGATGAATAAATTTATCAGTGGACTCAATGGCCCATTAAGCAAAAAAACCCTCCCTGGAGGGAGGATGGGTTGTGGGGGAGATAAGGAAATTGCTCTTGTTGGTTTCTCATCAGCTGGCTTATCAGCTGTTGGGAGTTACATGTCCTTTTTTTTTTTTTCATTTCTTAGACAGTGGAATTTTTCCCATTTAGCTGAGAGAAAAGCCTTGATGGTTGGTACATCTTCGGTACTTTAAAAGACAAAAGAATTGGCTGGGCCCTGGGGGCAGCTGGGAGAGGGGAGTGGGGCTTTTTGGGT
>VWYI01007148.1:37464-60488 GCA_013399455.1 Anthoscopus minutus | reverse complement strand
CTGTTCCGTTGTTAATACTGCAGTTATTGTTGTTGGTTTACCTTAATATATATATATATATTAGTAAAGAACTGTTATTCCTATTCCCATACCTCTGCCTGAGAACTCCGTGTTTTCGAGATATAATAATTCGGAGAGAAAGAGTGGGGGCTTACATTTTTTTTTTGGTTTTCTTTTCCTCTTCATTTCAAGGAAGGTTCCTGCCTTCCTTGACAGATACCTGTCTCACAAACCGGGACATCAACAGAAGATCACATCACCTCCCCTCATTCCCGTCCAAATAGATGGTGATAGAATAACACACGTTTGATTGCATTTTGCACTGCAACCCATGACATCCAGCATCTCTCAAATGCCTCTACTTCCAGCCATTAACTGCTGCTCCAGAGAAAAGTGAGTTTTACTCCTTGTCAAGATTATGTGCAGCCAATACAATGACAATTCCAATGTGTTACTGGCAGCTCTGAGGACAGGGCTGTAGTTCTAATGTGGGCAAAATCCCAGACTGCTCCCTCTGCCACAGCAGCAAGCATCTCATCTCTTCTCCTTGTTTCCTCTCTTCGATGTTCTTACTGAAATTAATCACTTCACAGCAGCAAAGACTTGCAACTGGCTGGCGTCCTGTGACTTAGTTATCTATCATGGATTTAATTTAATGTAATAGTACAAAACCATCTTGCATTCAAGTCTGTTTTGATGTTTGTTTAGGAAGTACATGATATTATCTCCTTCCTGGCATCTGATAAAGCCACGCAGAGCTTAGGAACTGCATGGTCACAGCTGTGGCGGCAATCCAAAGTGCTTGTTACCTTGGATTAAACTAAGCTTGTCCTGCCCTGCCAGAATTGGGTTTAATCTTTGGTTAAAGGGATTTTGTGGGTTGAAATCACCATTTCTTTATCATTCTGCTTATGTTCTCCTGTTAAGTGTCTGCATAAATGCATTGAAGAAGCCTTTTTAATAAAACAAAACAGGAGAGTTGAAGAAGCCTTTGAGCCTATTAGGGGAATTTCTTGAAGGAAGCCCCGGGACAATCTGTCACAGGCTTCAAGAAAGCCTGACTGCTTGTGATGAGACAAAAAGGCTTCCCCCATGATGCTATAGAACACTACATAAATTTACCTGGCTTCCTATAGGTCAGTGCCCTTTGCCTTGCCCACTGTGCCATCCCTGTGCCCTTAAGACTATTGACTCCTGACCCCACACTTAACCTGAGACACCGCAGAAAGGCATGGTCTTTCTGTAACTGGTCACCTTCGGTGGGGTTTGCAGTAAACCTCTCTGGAATACTATACAGGAGACCCTTTCTGTCTTCATTGACCTATCCATGGTGTGTGTGAGCTTTGGATACACTGACTGACTGCTTACTTGAGTGACACAGTGCCGGAGTCTCGGCTAGCTCACTCCACCACGGCACCACGCCGAGAGTGGGACACACCATGGGCGCAGGACAACCCGAGGTGCAGCTTAGAGCCAGAGCCCTGCAACACAAGATCTTGCTGTCAGCACTGAGGCGAGGGAGGCGAGGATTGGGGACGAGACTCTTTGCTCGGCAATCAACAGGAGTTTATTAGGGTGAGGAAAGGGGAAGCAAAATGCACAAAACAGTCTCAACATGGGTTTTTATACCCTGGCGATCAGGGGGGAGATTACAATCCTTGAACAAATGAGGGAGAACTAGGGGAGGTACAGAAGATGGGACTCACAATACTTCAGCAGATGGGGAAATGCTGGGAGGGGATACTCATTGAGGGACATGGGGTACAGCCATTAGGATGCTGAGGGTCAAGGGATAAATAAGGAAATGTCTGGAACAAGGGGCCGGGCTGACAATGACAGATAGGGAAGGTACTGAAATAACAGCCAGGGATCAGGCTGGATTGGCACTCAAAGGGGAAAGCACAACACAGGATTGACACCCCAAAGGGGAGGGACAGAGAACATTCTGGGAGAAGGGGTAGGGTAACAGCAAGGATTGACGGGGGGTGCAACTTGGGGCAAAACCAATAGGTGACAGAAAATACTGTTAGGAATGCGGAGAACTCTTGGATTTAAACAAAAAAGTAATGTATTATAAAAATATTAATCAAAAAATATTTTTAATTAAGTTTCAATAGAAATTATCAACCTGGGAACCCAGGGATTAAAGACTCTTTAGAGCTGAGTAAGCTATGTGCCCGAGAGCAGATTCTTTTATGCTGGTTTTGTTTTTATAAGGTGTGTAATTGGAGATACAGCCTTAAGATCCTGGCAAAGGACTTCTACCCTGACTAGTCCAAGGAAGAAGTCCCCCTTCAGTCCATGTCTGGGTTTCTAACTCCTCTGGCCCCTCCCATGGCTGCCCATATGCCAAGCTCTAAGGTTCAATATGAATGGTGAGAGTGTTCATGAGGCCAAGCCCTGGTCAATGGCTTGCTTGCTGTTAGGAGACAGATTTCTTGAATGTCATCTGCTTTGAAGGTGGGAAAATTCCTCATTAAAATCCCTGTTGCCATGTGACATGGTGCCAGAGTCAGGGATGTCCCTCTGTCCCTCTCTATGTCCCTCTGACTCACACCGAGCGTAGGAAGCACTTCTCGAGCAGGCTGACCAGAAGTGTGGCTTAGAGCTCATGCTCTACAGTCACCAGGCATCAGGCAAAGCAGGAAAATGCAGCAACTAAAAAGCGATAGCAAAAACAGACAGCTACTTATAAAGCGGCAATTATTAATACTCCTAATGGGAGGATACAACTGATAATCCAATCAGGAAAAGCTGTGGGAGGTCCAGTGGGTGGGAGTTACAAACTTACAACAAATGAAATTCAAGCAGGGTGGAGTGTGGAATGATGGGCAAGGGAACAAACCAATGGGGCATTATGGATTAGGGGATTTCCAGAATGGGCAGAGAGATGGGCTGGAGACTGGGGCAGATTGACATGGAACTAGCTGGAAGAAGGGGCAAGGATCAGGGTGGATTGACAGGGAAAGGGATGGTATAACAAAGGATTGACTCCCCCAGGAAGGAGGGACAAGGAAGGCCAGGAATAAGGGAGGGGATACATTGAGTGACAGGGAGGGGTGGTTACAATACAAGGGCTGAACCATTGTATAACAGGAGAGAGTACAACTTGGGGTAAGCTAACAGGGAAAGAACAGGGTTACAAAAACTTCAGAACTTTACAAACTTAATTATCAGAATAAACACCCGCTGCAACAGCTATGGAGCTCAGCTGCACATCCATGGTCAGGGGCCAAAAGTAATTCTTAAACTGCCATTTGTGAGGGTTTGCTGTCTCTGCTTCTGGAAAAAGGCACACTTAAAAAGGATTTTAAGCATACAACTATAACTTGTGGATACTAATGAGGTTAATGGAAAGATACCAGGATTGAACATGGCAATTATTAACTTCATTAACAACTATACTAACTTTTTCTAATTTAATCTTTAATTAATCAAACAATGCAAAAGCTAATCTTAGTTTTATGAATAACAAACCTCCCCTTTTCTTTTAACATAATACATTAGCTTTTGCATTAAACAAAGGTGTACATCTCTTCATTGATGGTATTTAAATGTCCAGAATTGGCATATACTCACTGGGCTCACTTACTGTTTTTCTTGATCCTTTTGGATTGGTGGATATTCATGATTTTCTGGGTGTGTGAGATGGGTAGCTGATTTGCTTGGAGATCCTGTATAAGGGGCATACTTTGAGCAACAGAAGTTATTAAACTAATAAAACAAGGAAGGTAAAATGAGATGTACCAGGGACATTTCAGTAATTATTTACTTTTTTCCACCATTCCCTTGTAAAAAGGTTGTTCCACCACCCTAAGGTGGTAAAAGGATACCATTTTTGTATGGGAACATGGGCAATTTTTCTGATGTTTTGTGTAATTTTTGAGACTGCCTTCCCTGCCTGATGATTGTTGTCATCAATGTGTAGGCAGCAATTGGAAGTACCGAATTTTCCACAGACTCCACCTTCTTCTGCTAGAAGATAATCAAGGGCTAGGCAGTATTGATAGACAGCTGTTTGCATCTGGGTTTGTTGGAGGTTGATTAGGTCTGTAGCTGTGATGATTTCATTTGAAAAAATTTAAATCACTGCCTGCAGTCTAATAATTCTATTTCACATGTAAATAGGGGTTCTGTCTCCCAAGCTCCTGTCCTGAGCCCCAGCTGCACGTCCGTAAGTTTTGAGAATGCGCTCAGGTGGCCACTCCTCCCCATTCCATTGCTGGGTTCTGACGCGGGTACCAGAGCAAAAGAGAGTGGCCAGCTCAGCGGATGGGTCTCTGGCACTCATGCCAAGAGTGGGCCAGCCCGGGGCAGAGGTCCGAACACAGGTGCTGGCTGAGAGCCACACGCTCTCCATTCTCCGTGGGCATCAGCAGCAGGACAAAGAGGAGAGGGGAGGCCTTATGGGCTCTGATTCCAAAGGGTTTATTGTACGAGGGAGGCAGGATCCACTGAAAAGGCGAAAATTTTAACAAAACATCCACTTATATATGGTTACAAATCAATAAGTGCCTAGCTTCACAATCCAATCACGGATCACAATGGGAGGTACCATGGGTGGGGTTTACAAATGAGCAACCAATGGGATCCAAGCCAGGAAGGGCATGGGGTAGCACACAAAGGGGCTATCCTGTGGGGTGTTGGGGATTAGTGGATTTGCAGAGAGGGTGGAGAGATGGGGATGGGGTCTGGGGAGGATTGGTAGTGAACTGTCTGGAAATCAGGGTGGGGATTATGGTAGATTGATAGGAAAAAGGGATGGGATAACAAGGGATTGACACCCCGGGGAGGAGGTACAAGGAAGAGTCTAGAAGTAAGGGGATATGTTGATTGATGGGGAAGGGCCGGTTAGAACATGGGGGAAAACTATTATATAAATGGGATAATACTACTGAGAGAAACCAACTGGGGAGGAGGAGAAGAAATGCAAAACTTCACAACTTTAACAACTTAATGAACACACCTGCTACAACAGGGTTCCCTGTCATATTTTTTCTGTCTTTGTAATTAATCATAAAGGGGTATTCCAGGTGCTTTCCTACTTGTTCAGATAACAAAAAGAAGCCAAGTTGAATAGGTGCAGCTGTAGTTCCTAGGGTGCAGCTTCCATGCCTGTGTGAAGGTGATTTGGAGTACACTTTTTTCCTGCAGATACAATACAATGCTTGTGGATCCTCCCAGAAATGGGGTTGAGTAGGTGAGGCAGAAGTCCAGTATTTGGAGATGTGTGGAAGTATATGGTTGACTTTTTGAGTCCCAGCATTGACAGAACTGTTCAGTGGGGTGTAAGATGCGGCCCTTATCTTTTATTCTTTCTTTTGACCAGAAGGTCTCTTCTGCTGGCAATTGGTTGTACGGTGGGGCCTCTTCAGCACTTATTCTTGTCCCTCTTTGTCAGTGAGACCAAAGTTTTCACCTTTGGGCCAGTTTGTGACTGTCTCCAAAATCCGAGGGCGATTCAGTTTTCCAGTACGGGCACTCTGGGTGATGAGAGCAATCCACTTGCTCCATGTGGCATTGGTGGCATGGTGAATACAGGGAACCTTTGCTTTGAACATCCACCCCAGCGCTGGTAGTTGAGGTATAAGGAGGAGCTGTGCTTCTGTGCCAATTACATCTTAGGCAGCTAGAACTCCTTCATAGGCTGCCAAAATTTCTCTGTGGGAGTGTAGTTGGCTTCAGACCCTCTGTAGCTTTGACTCCAGAATCCCAGTGGTTGACCTCTAATCTCACCAGGTACTTTCTGCCAAAGACTCAAGGACAGACCATGGCTCCCGCCTGCAGAGTAGAGCACTTTCTTCTCATCTGGTCCTGTCCTAACTGGGCATGAGCAATTTCCTGCTTTATCTAGGCAAAAGCTTGTTGCTGTTCAGGGCCCCAGTGGAAATCATTCTTCTTGTGGGTGACCAGGTAGAGAGGGCTCACAATTTGGCTGTGCTCAGGAATGTGCATTCTCCAAAAACCTGTGGTGCCTAGGAAAGTGTTTCCTTCTTGTTGGTTGATGGAGACATTGCTGTGATCTTGTTCATGACCTCAGTGGGAATCTGACACTGTCCATCTTGCCACTTTATTCCCAGGAACTGGACCTCTCAAGCAGGTCCCTTAACTTTGTTTTTCTCGATGGTGAAGCCAGCTTTCAGGAGAATCTGGATGATTTTCTCTCCTTTCTCAAAGACCTCTGCTGCCGTGCTGCCCCACACAATGATGTCATCAATATAATGCAGATGCTCTGGAGCTTCACCCCTTTCAAGTGTAGCTGGATCAGTCCATGGCAGATGGTGGGGCTGTATTTTCATCCCTTGCGCAGTTGTTTCCAGACGTACTGCAAACCCCTCCACGTGAGGCCTGCATTCTGCTGCCAGAGGAATGGAGAAAAATGCATTGGTAATGTCAACAGTGGCTCCACTTTGCTGCCTTGGACTCCAGCTCGTACTGGAGCTCCAGCATGTCCGGCACGGCAGCGCTCAGCGGTGGAGTCACTTCATTCAATGCACGATAGTCCACAGTCAGTCTCCATTCTCCTTCAGATTTACGCACAGGCCAGATGGGGCTGTTGAAGGGTGAGTGGGTTTTGCTGAGCACCCCTTGGCTCTCCAGCTCTCGGATCATCTTGTGGATGGGAATCACAGCATCTCGAGTTGTCCCAAATTGTCAGTGGTGCACTGTCGAGGTGGCAATTGGTACTCATTGCTCCTCCACTTTCAGGAGTCCCACTGCAGATGGGTTCTCTTATAGGCCAGGCAAGGTGTTCAATTGCTTGACGCTCTCTGTCTTCACAGCCGCTATCTCAAATGCCCACCTGAGTCCTTTTGGCTCTTTGAAATACTCATTGCAGGGGAAGTCTATACCCAAAATGCATGGGGCCTCTGGACGAGTCACAAGAGGATGTTTCTTCCACTCACTTCCAGTCAGGCTCACATCAGCTTCCACCAAATTAAAAACCTGCCGAGACAAAAATAAAAACCACAGTCAAGGGGACTTTCCTGCTTTGGCTACCTAAAAACTAACTGAAAGCAAGGAGAGCTCTGTCCTGCTGTCTGTGCGTGCTGCAGACAGCAGCAGTCTAGAGGGAGCTGTGAGGGACTGAGTGCTGTTTCTGCAAATAAACTGCAGCTTCTTCTTTGCCCCTTTTCGCTCTCAGAACCAGTCTTAAAGGTGCAGAACTGAATATGTAACATAAAGAGAACAGGCTGTTTGGGATACAAGCATCATAAAGTCACCTCAGGACATGCAGTTACTTTTATGCCGCTGGCTCTTCCCGAAGTCCACCTGCTGACATTGGCCCAGTCCATTGGTAGAGACTTTTACCATCAATTGCAGAGTGTCTCTGGAGGGTTCAGTGTCTTCGGTGTTCCCCTGCTGTTGCCTATCCCATGTGAGACGTGAATGAGCTGCCAGGCAAAGTCTCCCTAGAGACAAGCCTTTCCTCCGTCTTCTCCTCGGTGACTCCTGGACATGGCACATGTGAAACCCCCACAGGCCTCTGACAGTCAGGGTTGAGACAAATCAAAAGTAAATTGGCTCCTCAAATCATCCTTTTAAATAAATCCATTAGAAGTGAACAGAACTGTTTTGTTCTGCCTGTCTGCAACGTGGGTCACACGTTCTGAGGAGTCAATTAACCTCAAGTGAGAAATTTGCAAGCACAAAGTTATTGCACTGCGAAGTAAAACCAAGGTCTTTTCACCTTACACGATAAAACCTTTAGTTTCTTGCTAGAGGGAGAATTTCCAGAGCAGAGATTAACAGATAGAACGAAATTAATGGCAATGCTGAAGTTTGGGGTTTTCTTTTGCTTACCTTTCCTGCTAGGATATCAGCGAGTGTGTTCACAGTTCCACTGAGGGCCCATCTGGTGGCACTGTTTGCTGAAGTCTTTATTTCACAGACTGAAGGACAAATCTTACAGAGAGGAAAAGAGAAGGAAAAGGACAAATTTCGTTAATGGAGCTTTTCATGAGGCAGTGGTCAAGTGACATGGTCAAGCCTCACTTTATGAGCCTATACCATCATGTACTTTTCAGTCCCATTCCCAGAATTCCTGCACAGGCAGTATTGATCTTATTATTTCTCTCTCTTTTTTTAAAAAAAATTTTTCTTTTTTTTTTCTTTTTTTTTTTCTTTTTCCTGTTATAGCAAATACTAGAGAATAGAAAAATCTTTTTAAATGCCCAAGTGTGTAAAAATCTACAGATATATGTGTATATATTGCATACTTTCTTTTTTTCCTACCAGGATTATGGTAACATTGAGCCAGTTAAACTTTATTAATATTCTTAAATAGAAACTCAGAAATTTGAAAGCAGATGTGGTGAACACATAGCTTGAAATCTCTTGGTTATTAGTTCCTATTTTATACCTTAAAAAGCATTCAATATGCTCCTACTTGGAACTTCTTGTGAAGACACTTCTGCTCTTTCATGCTTTATGCAATAATTAAGAGTTAATATATGCCTTTTTTGAGGGAATATAGCCCTTGAAAGTCATTGATGTTACTGAAATTCAGTGGCATCACTTGAGATAGCTGGTGGAGAGATTCAGGTGCCTAAACATACATGTGCAGGGCCTTTAGGTACCATGAGGCATACAAGACACTCCTGCAGGAAAGACACAGGAAATTGCCCAGATTTCTCAGATTTCCCATTGGAAAGCCTATGGGCACCAAGTGGGAAACCATATGGAATTATCTCTCTGAGTGTTACAACATCTTTGTAAAGTCAGGATGTCTCAGCCTTTGGATTCAAAGGCTGCTCACATCTGTGTGGCATTGGGGTAGGAGCGCCTTCCAGCTTCTCCTCCTGGGTGTAACCTCCTGTCCATTTGTTTGGTGCTGCCTTTGGCATTCTTAGGACCCCATGTCTCAGGGGAGGAAAGAGTGGTAGGAGTTTTCAGCTACTTTATTTAATAAAATTGTTACATCCAGAGTCAGCACAGGGGAGGGTGGGAGCTCATGGCTGTGAGAAAGGAACAAGGTTGGACACCTCCACTCCCAGCAAGCTCATTATGGCATTTTGTCCGTTTGAATCCACACCTCCTTTTTTTCCCCAGAGGGCTTTGGTGCTCTCTCCAGCAGGGCAACTGGCTGTTTTCTAGCCCCAAGCCAGCATCTCTTCTCCCATGTGAGAGGATTTTTGTCATCTCCCTCATCATGGCTTATACCCGATGTGCATTACTTGCTAAACTTTGTGGTGCTGGATGAGCCATGTGGATTCTGAAGATGAGGTTCGGCTGCTTTTATGCAAAAAGTACCCCACTAAAATTGCAATTAGATACATTGGGACATTTCTGAAAGCATCAGCAAACTTTGGGCATCCAATTCCAGATGAACACTTGTGAAAGTCTTGCTGTAGTTCAGAAAGAGATGTGATGGCTCAGCCTATCCTACCCCTCTTTCTTCCATACTCTCCCCCTAAAATATTCCCTTTTATTTAGGGATAGATGTCATTTGTGGTCACTGTGAAAATTTGATTGAATTTAGGATCTTCTTCCTAATCAAGCCATTATCTTCTAAAGATGAAGCAGAAAAGAGCACAATGTAAGACAATAAAAATAATAAGGATTGGAAATGAGTCTTTGTTGCTGTCTGGGAATTTGCAGAGGAAACCTGAGTTTTGACATACACTGTTATTGTCATGCTGCATTGATATTCAGACTGATGGTTGCTCAATGAATCTCTCTCTTCTTCCAGTATAATGTGAAACAAATTTGCACAGGATGAGAATATTTACATGTTCAAAATGCAGACTTCCAACCTGATACTGTAAGAAAGGAAGTTTGTAATTGAAAATTAATTCATAGTGGAAAGTGTAGTCAATAGACAATTACTGAGATACAGCTTGTGTTTATTGCTTGAGGAATTTTACACAAGATTTATAACAACTAAAACCAATTACCTTTACATGTAAAGAACAGTCTAAAAAGATGAAACTTAATTAATGTAGAAGCCTTCAAACATTCTTTATCTCCTGCAAATAATCACCAACCAAACAGTAATTAAAAAAAAAGAGGATGTGAAAGTCAGCATGTTATTTGTGTCAAAAAAGATTACAGAAAAATCCTTATATTGTACACAATTCTTGTCCTATTAGTTTTGCAGAAATATGGCACCACCATTTTACTCCTGAAGAGTAGGAGGTGAAAATTGAATATAATGTTTATGAAATGGAAGTCAAGAAGGCATTATTTTTTAAAAACTATTTAGGTGCATTGCTGCCTTTTCCATCCTCTGTACCTACTTTCTAGACCCCTCTGAAAACCCCAGAAACAGGGGAGTTGCATTCTTCATGTAGAGACTTCAGAAATTTCCCTGGATGTATTAATTCCCATTTGTGGGAAAAAATATTTGACTCGACCCAAATCAGAATCAATATTCTGTTCAGAGCTCTAACAAGAAATTCTTAATGACATCAAAATAAGACTCTCGTACCAGAGGCCATTCTTCAACATCTTTCTCCTGACCTGTAGTCATGTTCATTAAAAATACTTCCTTGGGACAAAATACAGTGAGGACAATTTCCCTGCTCTTGAGAGGACTATGAGGTACCTTGGAAAATATTTATCTGGAGAGCTGTGTCCAGGTCTGGGCTCCTCAGGACAAGAGAGAAATGGAGCTCCTGGACCAGGTCTAGTGGAGGGCAACAAAGATGAGGAAGGGCCTGGAGCATCTCCCTGATGAGGAAAGGCTGAGGGAGCTGGGGCTGTGCAGCTCCAGAGGAGCCCCAGCTGAGAGGGGACCCCATCCCTGCCTGTCCCTGTGTGCAGGGAGGGGCAGAGCAGGGCCCAGGCTCTGCTCCGGGGGCCCAGCAATGGCACCAGAGCCACAGGCAGGGACTGAACCCAGGAAATTCCCTCTGGACATGAAGAAGAATTTCTGTCCTGGGCAGGGACTGAGCCCTGAACAGATTGTCCAGAGAGGCTCTGGAGTCTCCCTCACTGGGCATATTCCAGAACCCTCTGGCACAATCCTGTGCCCTGTGCTCTGGGATGGCCTTGTTGGAGCAGAGATGTGAGACCAGATCATCCACTGTGGTGTCTTCCAGCCTGACCCATTATGGGATTCTGTGAGATACTGAACACATTGCATTTCAAAATGTGATTTAAATACTTTTCTGCGTAACATGAGTTTTTAAAAATCTCAGAGACAAAGGATCTTAAAGACATAAAGCCAAAGGAGTCAGATGAACAAGAAGTCTTAAGACCAATTATAGAAGATGGTTCCGGATATGAAGACCACCTCAGCATAGCTGAAGCCTAATGGCATTGGCCAAATTGGAATAGTATTTAAGAATGGAAAGGTGAAGAACCTTTCTCCAAAGTCCTGGATTGTTTGTTGTCCACACGTCCAGAACAAAATGCCTGCTGGGTTCAGGTCTTGAAAGATGCTTTCCCTACACTTTGCTTCTGGGAATCATCATTTTGGTTCAGATTTTGTGGGAAGTTTGAGTCTTTAATTTTAAGATTTTTTTCCCCCATTGTTTTGTGACTCCCGTACTGAACTCCCATCTTGGCATGGTAACCGAAGGGCCTTTGGTATTAGTGCTATTGGGGCTTTTTCTTTTTTCCTCTGTGAAAGACAATAGTTTATACTCTCAATGACTGAAATGCCTACCTCTCACTGAGATGTATGGGTTCAAGATAAAATATGGAAGTCATGTGCAATGGTCTGTAGATGTTAGATAGGATCAAGTAATTATTCCTTTTCTTTCCCATTTAAAATCAGTGAAATTGTGAAATTCAACCTGTTGACTTTGGTCTTCTGGTGGGTTCATATTTTTGAAGTTTCCTCTCTGTCCAGATGTTTAAACAGAACATAAATGAAGAGGGTGAAAATTTTCTTCTCTTGGTTAATATAATGTCCACAATTAACTTTTAGATATGCATTTTGCTTTCTTTTTTTTCCTTACTTTAAAAAAGAAGAGCCATATGTGAAAAGTGGATTTTGCCTCTTGCTTAAGAAGATAAAGATCTCTGGTCTGAAACCCTGTGAGTAAAAATGTGGTCATTACAGGGAGTTTTGCCTCCAGGCACAGGGAAGAAAAACAATGAGGACTGCAGTAATTTGCACCCTGGACTGCAAAGAAGCTGCAAATAAGTTATAGAGGGAGAACTAAGTATATTTGAGTGGAAATTTTCCACTGATCTTCTCTCTTAAAATTGTTTATGAGTTTAAAGAGTAATTAGAATGGGGGGAAAAAGCCACAAGAAGATTTATTGGTCTGTTAGTCTAGAGCTTGGGGTTTGTGCTGCTTTTTCCAGAGCTGCAGCAGTCTTAGGGTTTATTTTAAGTGGTGGGAAGGCACCTAAATCTTTAACACCTGCACCAAAACAGAATTTAGCGCTGAAGTTGCCCAGGAGAGGGAGAAATATGCTGAAGGGAAGTGTAGTCTCCTGTGATTGTTTTTCATGTGAAATGTGTAAGAAGTGCAGAGCTCTGCTGTGGAAGACACTCTCCTGCCTTCCCCTATGCAGGGGGGAATCAGGACCTGATGGCGGGACAGATTTGGTGCTTTGTGAGCACAAAAGACAAACCGTGTGTGTGGGCTATTATGCACAGACCTCCTGGGTGATTTCTCAGCACTTGATTACACTTTAATTATTTTTGTAATGCAAAAGTGAGCCTACTCTCCTGAGGAGAAAGAACTGCTTCTATTAACCTATCAGGTTATAGCAGGGGATCAGCAATTAGCTGTGTGCTTTCTAATCTGCTATCATTATTAATAACAAGTGGCCTACGGGAGCTGTTTTTTCCACAGCAAATCCCATTCCATCCAGCAGTCAGATGGGTTGTTTTGGTCATGGTTTGAGAGATGGATCCAAGGCAGTGTGAGCTGTGCTGAACAGAACAGAGCCGGGGCAAGCACCCTGTGATGTGGTGGCACCAACAGCACCAGTCCTGGGAATGGCACAGACAGGTTCTGTCTGTCCAGCTGAGGAAGCTGCCAGCAGAGCACAGCCCACAGCCTCATCAAGGAGCTTCCTTCCTCAATTTGTTTCTGCTATTAGCAACACAGTCTCTCCAGCAGTTAAAGGTACCTTCACTGCCTTTTGGAGAAAGCAGAGGGAGAGCATTTTTGGGACGGATCATAAGTGCGGGTCCTGCTACTCCCCAGTCATCTGCCAACAGACAGTCATGGGGTGGATGATATGTTGAAGGCTGGACTTGATGATATTGGATGCCTTTTCCAACCTCAGTGGTTCTGTGATAGGTACTCCTATTACAACACTATATTTCATGCTAGCAATGACCTGCACAAAATTTATTCAGCCTTATTGCCAGTCCAGGTATCTACAGCCACGTTCCACAGCATTCTCAGGGAAGACAATTAATAAATACTTCTTTTTTTCAATAGACAAAATCCATTCCTAGCACTGTTTTACTGAAAACATGCAATTGCTTAAAATTTCTCCAAGAGACATTGAAGTGTCACTGGGCAAGTAACTGCAGTATCAGAACATATATGTTGGGTCTGAAAAATGCCACATGTGGAAAAGAGATTTTTGAAACCATATTTTTGACACCTCCATTTGGCTACAACATGCTCCTTAGTAATTCTCCCTTTCCCAACTGTTGCTTGGTGTGAAAATTTAATTTGTGGGAAAAAAAAAGTATATTTGACCAAGTACCATATACATGCAGAACAGACTGTGAAGTAAATCCTTAGTTCTAACTTATCTGAATTTTTCAGATCTTGATACTGCAGCCTGATCTTTTTCTTCTAACTGTATTTTTGGCAAGTGTTTCTGGACCAAGTAACTTCCCAGAAAAGGGAGAATTTAATAACTGTAATTTTATTTAGGAGTCCTGCTTCTATTTGATAACTTCTGCTAGGAAAAGAGCTTTACAAGATTAGTGTCCCTCTGAGCAATTAAGTAGCAGGGTCCCCTAATCTCTGAAGTCATACACAAAACAAGTAGAGTAGTAGATTTTGCTTCTCTGGGATCATAACTACTATTTATTGCTTTTAATAAGTCTGAGTTTTCTTGGATCTGTCAGAATATCCTTTTGTACTAGTGTCAATGGGAATAATTCTAACAGACCATAGTGCTGATAAGGTGAAGTCAGAATTACGACCAATGTATTTCTAATTTCTTGCATCATGAAAGAAAAAGAGAGCCTAGAAAAACTCAATGGAACTTCAAACCCTGTGGATTTCTAGCTCTTTCATAAAAACATGTTGAAGTTTCAGTTTTATAGAGCTTCTCCCAATTTTCCCCTACAGAGCAGGTTTATAGTGGACTTGCACTAATCAAAGTATTTCAGGGCAGAAAACCACTCACATTGATCTTCTTTCATGGTTTTGTTTTGGTTTTGGTGCAGCAGTGACCAGGAGGGTGGGAAGGACCTGCCAAGGCTGTTTCCCCTCACCAGAGCTAGGCAGGATGTTCCTGAGGAGACGGAATGTGCTGCATCAGTAGCTTATCATATGCTGCTGCATATTTTCAGGAGGGTCATATCCCAACATGTGACAGTCAGTCACTTCAATAATGCCTGGAAAAAAAAACAGGAGCAAAAGTAGTGTGAATAATGGAGCTGGTCATGAATACTCCTCTTCATGTTCTCAAGCAAGCAGGGGGACTCCAGCTCTGTGGATTTTTGGAAGTTGCACCACTATTTGTGTCCAGCTTCACTTGATCAAGATGCTTCATCACCTCACTTGTCTGGCCTGGAAAGGTGCTTGCAGTTGGGTGTTGGCTAAGCTGTGTTTACTTTTGGAGCCACTTGATGTCATCCAGTAGTGTAACAAAACTGTGTGTACACAATTATTTGTGTATTTGCTTGTGTTTTATAATATACATAGGTAGTAGGAATAATTTCTTAGCGTCAACAACAGCCTACCAACAACAGCCTACCAACAACAGCCTATCAACAACAGCCTATTTTGTGCTTCATTGTGCTTTCTGTGCTAGCTGTCTTTTAATGCACAAAGATTGTCCATGGATTTTCCTAGATTTCCATAGCCTTTTCAAAGCATTCCCCATCTCATGGAAACTGTCCTCCAAAAGCCAACACTCTGGATGAAGGCAGGCTGTCATGGATATGTTTGAAAACATATTTTTACAGTAAAGAAAAGCTGCTTGAAAACATATTCATCACAATAAATTACTTTCATGGTGCAGCATTCAAAACTTGTAAGGTTTTATTGTAGGATATCTGGATAATACCTGAACACAAGGTCTGTCCTCCCAAGCAGTGTGTTCTCCTGGAAGCTTCGTGCAGAACCACATATTTCTAAAGGAATTCAGAAAGGGACAGAAGCACCAGGCTATGAGGGAGAGGGGATTTATCACTGAATAACCCTCCTAGCTTTGGCTTCTCAGTCCTGAATCTCAAGGGAAAGCTACTCTGCACCCCACTCCTTCCAAACAACCCCACACAAAATCATTCGAAAAACATATATGTAAATTGGAATTCAACACTGCATTGAACACTAAAAATCCTGGGTTCAGGGAAAACACTGGCTTCAGATGTGCTTTGTTTTCCTCCTTCTTTTTGGCACCTCCTACCTTTCCTAAAGATGATGAATCACCTGGCTCTGCTTTTCCCCATAGAAAATTATCACCTTTTTCCCTGTGAACACTAATTTTTGCTTTACAGATATGCTCAGGTGATTTAACTGCTTACCATGTCAAGTGTAACACAGAACAGTTGTTCTCCACTCAAATTTAAAACTGACAGGTGCTGCTTCTCTTTCAGGTTAGGAGAAGAGCTTGTGTGTCAAAAAGCTTGGCTATTTCTCCATGCATAGCAAATATTACCATTCCCTGAGCCCTAACTAGCCCTTAAAAACACAGAAGAGCTCTAGGACTGTTCTTCCAAGGCCCATGTTTCATGCCCTGAGGATTATGGTAAGCATTTTAAATGCAATTATTTGATACAGTGATTTCAAATGAATAAATTACCTTTCCCTCTTTCAGTCTGGGATGAAATCTTGATGAAGGGAACAAAGAACTTTGTTTCAAGGTGGCTCTGCTGACCCCACTGGGAGTGCTGGAGCATGAGTCTGTAAGGCTGAACAATTAAATATTGCTTGGGGGGAGTAGCAGGCAGTGGATATGACTCATCTCATGTCAGGATTGGCCTGGCCTTTCCTGTTTGTACAGAGAGTGAACTCACTGTCCACTGCAAAAATTCTCTTTCCAGCACAGATTCTCTCTGTGTTATTTGAACTAGGAAGGGAATTTTTAGGTTTTCTTTTTATTAAGTTTTTCTTCATTAAAGGCAAATGATGGTAAGTGGAGCTCTGCAGAGGGTGAGGAACATAATTGCTTACTCCTGAGAGCATCAAAGGAAAAGGATCATCCCATTGTCCCTCTAAACCTCACCAAAGAGAAACAACAAATAAATTGTCCCCAAAACCAGACTAAATGTTACAGATTTCTGTGTGGCCTTGTATTGCCTGCATGAATCCAGAACCTATCTAAAGATGTGTGGGGGAGAGAGTTGGGAAAATGAGTAGAAGTTATGGTGGCATGTTTTAACTAATTGTGGGTATTATTAACTAATTGGGTGTTACGGGGATAGACAAAAGGTGAAGAAAACTGTGTCAAATGCCCCATGCATCCTGGAGAGGAAATTGCCTCCACATTTAAGTTTGCCAAAAGATTTATGTGAGGTTGTGTGCTGTGATTTCTATCAAGCTTAATGGTGTTTAAAATGTAACAGCTCCAAACAGCAAGATGCTGCCTGGTGAATTTTATGTTGAAGATTTCCATTAAATCCCTATAAACAGGGGTATCTGCAATTGCTCTAATTGTTTTTCATGCTCACAGCTTAAACACCAGCAAGAGTCAAAGTGCTGTAGAGCTGAAGAACTGGAAAAATGCATGTTGGCTTGTTCAGCTCTCTGGACAGAGGGTGGTCCAAGCTCCATGAAAGCACATGGAAAATTCAGCTTCAGGCCCTGGTGATGTAAAGGTGAGCTAGATCAAAGAATCACAGAATCATAGAATGGTTTGGGTTAGGAGAGACCTTAGAAGTAATCTTTTTCCAACCCCTGCCCTGGACAGGGACACCTTCCACTAGACCAGGTTGGTCAGAGCCCCATCCAACTTGTCAGAGGATTTCAGAGGATTCTGACCGGTATTAACAAATGGAATTAAACTTGATGCTAATGCAAGGCAAATCAACCAGTTTTGATTTGGTTTGAGATTCTGACTGTGAGTTCTTTAGAAGGAGCTGCCCAAAATCAACATTCAAGTACTGATTTGCAGATATGCCTCTATGATACATTTTGAATGGGAATCCAAATCATTATTTTGAAATCTCAATTTACACAGAAACCCAAACATTTAAAAAAATGTTGAACACCAGCCAGCTGACGTAAAAATCAGCAATCATCAGCTCTGAAAATCCACCTCCTCTTTCCCTCTAGACTACCATGCTTTTTTTTTCACCATCTCTGCTTGTTTTTATTGCATTTATTAATCCATAAAAAAATACATTAGACCCAGACATGCGCCATCTGTTAGCTAAACTGCAGACAAACCACTTAGATCTTAGAACACAGGACATCTCAATTCTAAAAACTTTTTTTTTTTCTCCACAAGCCTTCACAGCTCTGAATCTCCTTTATTTACCTTTTAGTACAGTTGGAGCAGATAAATGGAAGGTGTCTTGTAGCCATGTTGTTTTTCTCTGACGAAGACAGAAGTTTCCTTCACCAGCATTACTTAAGCTGAGGTCTGCAGACAACAAATGACCCAGGATGTGATCCCTAACCAACATCCAGAATCATAATAACCCATACTGTTCCTTTCCAAATAAAAATTCTGACACTGAGAAAGTGAAGTGTTGCAATAAATGTTTTGAATCTTACACAGTGATCCACTGCTTTGAGAGATTTGATAAAGCTGTGAGTGCCTTGTCATTGCTGCTACACAATCCTTTCTCTGCTGTGTAATTCAGAAAATATTTAAGATGGATAACAATAGTAATTTGAAATTATTTCAAAAATCTGTTCTAATGGGAAAACGATGTATTTAATAATTTTCCTTAAGAAGCACTAGGTTTCAACGTTTGTCGGGTTTTTTTTAAATTTTTTAGCAGATATTTGAGTTCTGTGTGTGTGTTGATGTGTGTGTGTGCATTTATGCACATTTGTTCAGTTCTATTTTCTTTTTCTCATGACATAATTTTTTAGGGAGAAAAGAGAAGAAAAGAAAATATCCTACTGTAAACATCATCAGTTTGAAAGAATGTGTAAAATTAGAAAAATAAATTGAGCCCTCAGACCTTTCCAAAATTACTTATATAAAATAATTATTTATTTTCTCTTTTATTATTTTAATTTAAGATAATTTGTGATTAAGTTTATTCTATTTATCTCAAATGGCAAACATGGAGTGATGATACATACTGAAAAACACCCAAACTCTAGGGATCTAATTTGATGGCTGATGTGATTACATCGGACATGCTTTATCTAAAATCTCTGTGCCTTCAGAACATGCAGTGATTTCACCATTACTCAGAGTCTGGATTAATTTCATCCATCTCTGTTTCTTCCTGGAATTTAGCAATGCCCTTTGTAACAAGGCCATTCTCATCACGGTGGTGTTGCTACATACATGTTGGCCTTTGATAATATTCTTGTTTTCTGGATGGTCTCCATCCATTTGAAGGGGATGCTCTGATTTAATTACAGACTCTTACTGTACTGGTTAATCCGAAACCACAGAGCTCTGAGTTTCTCTCAGTGCTTCTCTCGCCCTTCCCAAACAGAAACAGATTGTTTTTCAAGTTTCCAGGCTGAGGTAGAGTAGTCTGTTGCACAGCCCAAATTGCAGTCATCTTTATATAAAATCATAGCGTTTTTTATGTTGCAAAAGACCTCTCAGACCACCAAGTCCAACCATTCCGCCAACACTGACAAGCCCAGCACTAACCCATATTCCCAGATGCCACATCCACGTGAGTTTTACAGGCGTCCAGGGATGGGGACTCCATCACTGCCATGGGAAGCCTTTGCCAGGGCATAACCACCCCTTTCAGTGAAATAAATGTTTTCTTATATCCAGTCTAAACTTTTTGTCAGGAACTAGCTGGTGCCTCACAGTGAACAGGGGTAAGGAGAGTCAGGACTTCTGCAGTACTGCCCCTGAAGTTATGGAAGACTTCTGCTGATGTCTGAGAGCCACCCAAAATGTGGTATTTTAGTGTGGAGAGAAAAAAAGGGGAAAAAAATGGCAAAAATCAATATATAGAAATTAATGTGCCTTTGTGAATATTCAAAACAGATGGGGAAAAGGTCAAGGATTCTTTGTTGCTAAGTGCGTTTCTATGACAACTGCAATGTGTCTGTTATGAGTGAGCAGTCATTTGTTCCAGCTGCTGGATCATTAAAGGGGCTGCATTTCCTGCAGAACTGGGAATGTTAGTCATGGATTATTTACTTTTTGCTTATCCCTCTACAAACCAAGTTTCAACAGGTAGGACTCAGTCCGTACATGAAAGCTTCAGTCAGTCACAGCTACACAGCTACACCACAGCCCTGGATGAGTTGGGATAGCAAAGTTCCTGCCTTACAGGGTGCAGGCGAGCTTTGTAAGAAATCCTGGGAGACTGATTAAGATCCAGGCCTGCAATTCAGTCTGTACCCTTATGATGAGACACTCTATGGCTCCATGATGCTGTGGTGTGTTAGATGTGGTTCTCTAGGATTTAAGGCATGACTTGAGAGACACACGTGGCTTGTCTCACAGCATGTACAAAGGCTTACAGAATGTTTGGTTACTGCCTTAGAAAATGTTAATTAGTTAGAAAATAAATAGAAGTAGAAAACGATTTATTTCTTCACACATTAAAATAAAGGAAAAAGCTGCATTGCTTCAACAGCATAGCAATGTAGTCCAAGAAGCACAGATTTTATTGTTTATAGTGTGGTGGGTTGACCCTGGCTGGGTTCAGGCACCCATGAAAAACACTTTCTTACTCCCCTTTGCATGTGGACAGGGGAGTGAAAGTGTAACAAAAGGTTCATGAATTGAGATAAGGACCAGGAGGGATGACAAACCAATTATTGTCACAATCAAAAGACTCAGCTTGGGGATATTAACTGAATTTATTACCAATCAAAATCAGAACAGGATAATGAGAAGTAGAACAAATCATAAAAACATCTTCCCCCACCCCTCCCTCCTTCCTGGGCTCTAGGCCTTCCCCCTCAGCAGTGCAGTGATGGTAATGGGGATTATGGTCAGCTCATCACACATCGTTCCCGCTGCTGCTCAAGGAGAGGAATCCTTTCCCTGCTCCAACGTGAGGTCCCTCCCAGAGCAGGCAGTTCTGCATGAACTTCTCCTGTGTGAGTCCATCCCATGGGCAGCAGTAACCCATGAGCTGCTCCAGCTTGGGTTACTTTTCTGTGTGGCCTGATCCTTTGAGCAGAGCTTGCACCAGCATGGATGTTATGACCTTATTTTTAGAGAGATGCCTCTACCTGCACTGAGGTGTAAACAACACCTTATCCCAAAGACAAGAGTATAAATTTTATTTAAGAGCAAATATAAGTTAGAGAGACAGAGAAAGGAAGGAAGAAAGAAAAAGGGAAGAGGGAGAGGAGGGGAGGGGAGGCAGAGTAGGAGAGTGAGAGAGAGACAGATTAAATAGAAAGAGATATCACCACCCATGGATCCAGCAGTGTTCCATTGGTTGTCCTTCACCCTAGGCGTCTTAGTGGTGGGAATCTAGACCTTGTTCAAAACTTTTCACTATTTATACATTTTAGCAATCAAAGGAATCAATACTTATTGGCTTAATTTGCAGTCCAAGTTCCAGGAATCTGTACTCTGGGCATGTTCAGGGGTGAGGGATTGTGCTTCAGTATTGGTGGTTGCAGATGACATCTGTCCTGTAATTCAGGGTCAGATAACAACCCTACCTGGCCAGTTTTACGTGTACAGCCAGTTGTCTCTCCACACAGTTTGCTGCTGTGGGGACCCTTCTCTGGGTATATTACTCAGAGGTACCAGCCAGGTTTCACCAGGCCTGGAACCATCACCATTCCACTGCTCCTTTCCATGCTTATCTCATGGCAAAATCCTTCTGTGGTCTTAATAGTGTTTGAAATGGGAAACTGTGACTTTTAAGCCTCTACAGTGGGCCACTCACAGGGTCACAAATCCTGCCAGGACCCTACTCCAGCATGAGCTTTATATAGGTTTGTGGACACGGTTTTCTGAGCCTAGGAGAGTTTTCATCCTGTCAGTGGATGACCTGTTCCCAAGGGAAAGTCTTTTGGGAAACTTTCTCTTTCAAGGATCGTTTTTTGTAAATAGGTTTTGGTTCTCAAAACAATGTCACACACATGTTCTGAATGTTTTTTTCTCTTGTTCCACCAATGGGACCAGGGAGGTGGTTCCTTTGGCCAATCATGTTAACCTGTATGGGAACACCTTATAAAAAGGGATGCAAACCCCACAATAAAGGCTTCTGCCTCACTGAGTTCAAACCTCACTGTTGTGATTTGAATCCACTCTCCTATTTCGTGTCCACTAGAAACACAGGTTCACAGTTTCCTTTGTGGCTTTGTGGTCTCCCTGCTCCAGCCTGGGCTCCTCCAGGGGCTGAGCTGGATCTCTGCTCCCCCGTGCCCTCCCTGTGCTGCAGGGGCACAGCTGCCTCCCCATGGGCTGCTCCAGGGAGCAGAATCTCAGCTCCAGAGCCCGGAGCAGCTGCTGCCCTCCTGCACTGCCCTGGCTGTCTGTAGGCCTGTTCCTCTTACACATTTTCACTCCACTCTTTTCTGTCTGCAATTAAATCTGTGCAATAACTTTTCTCCCTTCTCAAATACATTATCTCAGAAGCTTTACTACAATTGGACTGACTTGGCCTCGGAAATGGTGGAAACTTCTAGCAGCTTCTCAAAGAAGCCACCCCTGCGGTCTCCTCCCTCCCACCAAAATCTGGCCACACAAACCAAATACAGAAATTAAGTTTTTGAACCTTTATCATTCACCTAATTTTACATTTTTCCCCCCAATGTTTGTATTAAAAAAACCCCAACCAAAAACCAACCAAATGACGCAGAAACACTAGAACAGGGACGATACTGAGTCAAAATCCATTGCCAATTACTTTGAAAAACTTGATATTTCTGCTCTGTGACTAGTGAATCTGGGAAAGGTGACAGCTTCAGTGTGTCTGGCACTGAAAACTTGGAAATAAACTCTCCAACCAATTTGCTGTGTTAAAAAGCAAAGTGCTGGATACATGACAAATTCTCAAAGCATGGACAGCAATCTAACAGACCAGGTAATACTTGTGAAACTAGAACCTGTTTGTCACATTTCTATTACTTACTCAATATATTTTCTGGGTGCATACATGCATGCTAATTATTTCTATGAACTTGCTATGAGTGAGGATCTTTGTTGCTGGTTTGGGAACATCCTCAAATTTCCCTGTAGTGGTTTAGGTTTGTTAATTTGAAGTTTTTGGCTAATGTACTAAATAATCTGGTGGGTTTAGACATGGCTAAATTTACTAGTGTACTTACTTATTTCTTGTGCGATATGGATTAGGAGGAGGGTAAAACAGGCTCAAAACTTAAAGGGTATGAAGAAAACTTTATTAGCAGAACTGAAAGAATATAAAAAAAATTAGAATGAAATCTGTAGAACACTCTCCCTCCCCCTGCCCAGCTTCTTTCCTTTCACAACTGACAACATAGAGACAAAACTTGGGATTTTAAATCAGTTATTACTTCTACAGTATTGGGGGTGGTTTTTTTACAGTTTTTATAGGGCGAAGAGTTTTTTTTGTTGCCATGCCATGGAGACTTCTCCACAAGAACACAATTTTCTTGTGGTTTTTCATTTTCACAAATAGGAGCTGCCCAGTTTTTTAAAAAAATCTGTTATTGTGAAGCTTTTCTCCTTTTCACAGACTTATCACAGCCGAATGAATGGGCCATGTTAATTGATGGGGTATTATTTTTAAGGATGAGCTCTTTAAAGGTAAAGGTTTCCTTTGTTTATCTCTGTATGAAGATGTCATCTTCATCTCTGGGAACAGAGGTCTT
>VWYI01007148.1:545-37208 GCA_013399455.1 Anthoscopus minutus | reverse complement strand
TCTGCAGGTCTCATCTGTGCACTGCAAGGGTTCACATTTCCCCGGGCCTGCAGAAGGTCGTGGTGGCTCCTGCAGGGCAGTGGCCGATGGATTTCAGGCCGCGCTGGGCCCCTCCTGTGCCCGGCAGCCGCTGTGGGGGCGCTGGGGCCCGGCCCGGCCCGGGGCCGGCGGGACCCCGGCTCAGCGCGGGCCGGAGGGCCGGGGCAGGGCTGGTGCCAGGAGATGTCAGCAGCTGGGACCTGGCCCCGCTGCAGCCGGGGCCCTGCGGCCTCCATCCCCGCCCGGGAGCCGCTGAGGGCCGGCCCGGCCCTCACCGGAGCTCAGTCACCGCTCGAGGCCGGAATCAAAAAGAGCCTTTTTGAACTTCCCAGGTTTTAAAATGTGGTATTCACAGAGGTGGACCCAGCTTCTAAATGGTTTAAAAAGTTGTCAATTCTCAGAGCTAATCAGCTATTGGCCTTTTCTAGGCACAGAGGAAGCTGCCAGATGCTTGTCTCAAGAATTTCTGTGGATGGTTTCATTCTTTCTTCCTAAATAGCAACTAATGCAAAACCAGCACATTCCCTTTTATGGCCCTGGACCCTCTGATGAATCTTTTTTTTCATTGAGAGTATCTGTTATGTGGTTATGATGCACTTCTCTTATCACTCTTTACTCCGACACTCTGTCTCTGTTCTCGAAACTAAGATACCAGCGAGCGCATATTAGTCACTGATAAAAGTAAACAAGGAAGCATTAGCTGGCACTAGTTGCAATGTAGGGAGTTAATACAAGGGCCACATTAATCTCTGGCATTTGCACTAAGCACTGTGTGGTACAGAACTAAGCATTACCCGCAGATATGGTGCTAAATAATTTTACAACATCTTCCCTACCTTCTGCACAGACTTCTTCTGAAAGAGATATAACCTGCTTGGGATCATCTCTGAGCCTGTCAGACTCTGCTTGTGGCGCATGCGGCTCTCTGCCATCACTGGATTGCAGTCCAGTGCAGCACCAGCTGTGCTCTCTAATTTCAATACAACCCCTTGTTGGCTTCTGGGTGCTTGTAGAGTTTGTCGTTCTTCCATAAGGTTCCTGTTTGTTTGTTTGTTTTCTTCTTCTTTTTTTTTTTTTTTTTGGTTGGTTGGTTGGTTTTGGTTTTGGGTTGGGCTGGGGATCTTTTGCATATATGAGTGCAATAGAAAACATCAACTTCTACTTAATGATTAAAAGACAAGGGAAAAGTAAGCAGTCAAAAAATGTCCCCAGGAATGACTGCCTCTCTAGACTGAAAGAGAAGACTTTTCTAGATGTCTTTTTGACCTTGTCTAGGAATTGAAATGTCTTTGATTGTTTATGGCTTTATAAGATTTCCTTTGGAAAACTACCTATGCAAACCTATTGCCCATAAGAAATGAAATTAAGGGGGATGGATATGGGGGAAATGGCTTTATGGAGGAAATATTAAGAATTTCTGAACCTGCTGATGGTAGATAGGACATTTCCAGATTCCATGAAAAGATTCATTATCATAGAAGAGTGAGAAATTTTTCCATGGGCATGACTCACTTTGACTAGGCAGTAGAGTTAGTGTAATTTTGTTGGGAAGTTCAGTTTTGGGCCCCTCACTGCAAGAAGAGCATTGAGGGACTGGAGCATGTCCAGGGAAGGGAACAGAGCTGGGGAAGGGGCTGGAGCCCCAGGAGCGGCTGAGGGAGCTGGGAAAGGGGCTCAGGCTGGATGCAAAGGAGGCTCAGGGGGAACTTCTGGCTCTGCACAGCTCCTGCCAGGAGGGGACAGCCAGGGGGGTCGGGCTCTGCTCCCAGGGCACAGGGACAGGAGGAGAGGGAACAGTGTCAAATTGCACCATAGAAATTTTAGGTTAGATATTGGGAAAATTTTGTCACTGAGAGAGTGGTTAGCTGTTGAAGGTGATGGTGGAATTCTTCCATCCCTGGAAGAATTTAAAAGCCATGTAGATGTGATACTTGGGGGCAAGATTTGGTGGTGGGTTTGGCAGCGCTAAAAGAATGGTTGCACTTGATGATTTTAGTGGACTTTTCCAACATTAATGATTGAATGACCTATGCAGTAGAAGTTGTAATAAAACAAGACCTTCACTATCAGAAAGTCAGGTCATAATTCAGGCTTCCCTAAAAAGTTTTTTTTGTCTTCTGACAAAAGATTTTTTCCTCTTCTTTACAGATTTTTTTCTTCCTCACACATTCCTTGTTGCAGCTGGTAGAAGAAGAACAAAGCAAATAATCTGCTCTGTGTTTTGGGTTCTGACCATCTTGCCTTGCTTCACCATATGGAGTGACAATGGGATCTACTGTTAAGATCTTGTTTTGTTCTTTGAGAAATATGGGGAGGGAAGCATTTATTAAATTCAATTGAGAGTGTCAGGAGTAAGACTAAGTATCCCTCAGTGATTTAGCATCTCTGTGGTTGACAGTCTTTCTGGAAGAATGGGCTCAGCTGCCCTCTGCAGCTTTTTATCCCTTAGTTTAAGCTCTTCACAGCCTGCTATTAATGCACATTTCTCCATGTCACTTCATGTAATTTTGCTGATGCAAAAAGAGTTTAATCCCCACTTAGCGGCCACAGCCTGGTGAAATAGCTAATTACGTTAGTGACCTCAGCTCGGTACCTGTGCTTGTGGATACAAAGATCTGGACTCACATCTGCTCCAAAATTAGTACAGACAGGAAACTTAACAGCACAATGCTGGACTGAAACATCTCCAGGGTTGTTCCTGTATTGGGTCACTTGCCTTTAGAGAATTGGGATAGGAGATGTGGGAAAAGATGGGGGACAACTCTACTGATAGTGCTTTTAAGGGGGAACTGGGACTTGCTGTACAAAGATGCAGAGATAGGATTAAAACTAATGTATTTCTATCTCAGTGCATTTCAGATCAGCTTGTCTTAGATCAGCTGCCCGAAAGGAATAGCACAGAAAGAATGCCTGGATGGAATGAGACTAAAACATCAAATTTGGAAATAAAGAAGTAAAATATGGTGAGTCCTCCAGATGATGCTGATTTCTAGAGTCTTCAGGGTGAAGTCAAGTTCTGAAGTCTTGTCATCTGCTGTCAGAAAATCTCCTTTCTATGTGGTTGCATCCAAAAATATTAGAAGACAGTTTATTTCTTCTTCCAGTTTTTCTCTAGCTGAAGCGCCTTAGGTAACAGTCTTGAATTTGATGTCTGGCTCCTTTAAATATATTGGAAGCACTTTTAATTTTCCTTTGCTCCTATTTACAAGCACCAATCACAAGAAATATTTGATTAGAGTATGTAAATCTTTTATCCTTGCTATAAAATAAGATAAAATAAGTACTGACCTCCTCCACTACTTTGTGCTTTATGGTGGAGAAAAAACAGGCAAAAAAATCATATTTATGTTGTTCTCAGTGTAGCTTAAGGACATTTCAGCTAGCTGAATATGAGTTGTTTTGAGCCACATTCAATCTACATGTCTCCTTTTACACAGGTCCCTGGGTGCCAAGCCTTAAGCTGCACACATATGTGGGACAGGATAGCTAGGATAATCTTCTCTGAAACTTTATGTATTTACTATAAAAAGTTAAAGCTTAAGATATTACAATTTTAACTCTGTTACTGAATCTCCAACTACAACCAGTTCTGAAATGAAGAGAGCAGAAAAATGAAACACGAGTTAAAGTGCAATAATCAGTGTGTCTCAGGATAGAGCTAAGTACTAAATGCATAAATGTGGATATTAACAAGCATTTGCAAGGAAACTCCAGTTATTTCACAAGGCAAATGCTGTAAAATTAAATTATTTTTAGTTAAAAGAAACATATATTAAGAAAAGGGCAAGCCCTCACGATACATAGTAATTAATTATATAATCAAAACATTGCGATATTCTAAATTATTTATTGATTTATTTATTTGGGGTTGTTTTACCCACTGCAAAACTCAGAGGCTGATAGATGGAAAGATCAGATAAGAGCCTAAGCCAAAAGAGCCAGACCTACCAGACCATGAAGGAGTTGCACTCTCCTCTCCCCCTCCAAGTCACCGGGTGGCTCCAATCTGTTCCAAAACCAGAAATTAATTAGCCCTTAGGAGTTACAAAAGAAAGATGTAGTAGCACTAATTAATCCTCAAATCAGGGCGAACCAGATCACAATTCTTAGAGCATTTGAGAGCAGTAATGCCATGAGGTGAAGCGTGAGCTTCAGGGGATGCTAGGAGGGACCCAGATCTGCAGCAGGCATCTGCCACTCCATCAGGCTTGGCAGCTGTGTCCACAACACTGAGGGACAGCCCTGCCACTGGAAGAAGTGCCCAGCAGTGAGGCCAGAGGTTCTGGGCATGGTGTCAATCTCCCAGAGTGTTTGGCAGCTCTTTTGGAAACCCCCAGAACAACTTCCTTAAGGACTGTGCCAACAGGTTGGGAAATTGCAGGTTGCCAGATTGACAGGAAGATAACCTCAGGCAATATGCTTTGAATGTCATAAACACCCTTTACAGTATTTGCCCTTAGCCAGTCTTGGTTCATTTTTTAAAAAGAGAAATTTCAGAGATGAAAAGATTTACAGAATTTATTTTGTTCATTGCTTAATTTTTTTTATCGATTCTCATCTCTGGGGTCTACATTTCCTGCATCAAATAAATTGTGAAATATTTTTCTTTTATTAAATAACTTCAAAATATCTCTCAAATGACAGTATATTTTCATTGTAATCAGTAATAAAATCCTCTTTAATTCAGAAGCATTACTAAGAAAACACTCTGTAATTTCCTTAAAGAATTTTCTAATTCCAATTCCAACCTTCTAATTAAAAAAAAAAAGCAAATAAAAAAAGCTGTAGGGAGCCCAAGTAAGGTCTCTCTGACTTAAGATTTGTAGCAGAGAATTCAAATAGACTTAAGCTCCAAATAGCAGGAAGGAAAGAATCTTTATTGAATGAAGGATGATGTCTCACTCTTCAAAATTAAAACCGGAAGTTGTTTACTTTCAAGTAGCTAATAATCTTTTCATTAATCCAAACACATCTTTTTTTTTTCAAGATATTATGAAGTTTAATTGTGCACTTCTGATCTGTAATGTGCTAGAGAAGTGCAGACGGTCATTGCAACTTGTTAACCATTTAGGAAGAGTTTTTCAATTATCTAGAGAGGGTAATTACTTACAAAAGTATTGCAATCATAATCCTTACCCACCTCTGCTGACATCAGTATGAATTTCAGCTCACTGGGAGAGTTTTTATTCTCTGTATTATTTCCTTTGTCTTATGATTATCAGTTCCTTTTACATTAAATTCAGTGCATCTGCAAGTCACTAGAAAATTGTAATTTTTGCTGTGATGGATTTCACAGATATGTTCCTCACAACAGTTGAACTCTGTAAGACAGAAATAAAATAAGTGACTGGGTCTCTCATTTATTTTAGAGGTTGAAGCTCTCAGGGCTGTAAATATGAAAGAATAAGTTTATAGCTGCTAGTACTGCTGATTTCAATAATATGGTTTCAAGAGTGTGTGTGAGTATTTGCAGAGGAAAAGTGAATAAATTTGCTGGCATTTCAGGGACAAAAATAAGAGGGAAAAATGACCTATAAGGACAAAATGTCCTTCACACTGAAGCAGTTAAGAGCTAAAGTACTCTACAGTAAGAATGTCTGTGGAGGTCTGAAGAAAGAAAATAATGAAGAGTGAAACACAGTGATTGAATTAGGATACAGCTGACATGGAAGAAAGGCAAGTCCTAAAACCTCCTGCTGTTTAGTCCTCAAGGCCAGGCTTTGTCAAGTGTTCAAGGCCAGGCTGCCCTGAGCAGTGAAAGGTGCCCAGATCAAAGGGGTTGGAACAAGATGATCTCTAAAGGCCTTTCCAGCCCCAACCATTCTGTGACATGATTATTAAGAAATTAACCTTACCAAAGCTCAACCAGTGCTTTTGTTTCCAAAAATTTTCATGATACACATTACGACCTCCATGGTGTATGTTTTACAGTATTTTTTTAGAGTAATGAAAAAATGGCAGATATCTTCATTCATTTATTTACAATACCTCAGCTGCTGATTTAAAAAAAAAAAAAGACTAAGAATGCAAAGATTGTCATGAGCAAAACAGGATTTTTTCAAGAAAGTGTGATGCATTTGATAACTGTTATTTTTCTGCAGGCAGTATCAGAAGATTGCAATAGATCGGAAAATTTCTAAGGTTAAATTATTCTGTTAAGAGTCAGTATGTAAACTGGTAGTAATGAGAATAATGATTTTCCTTACTCATAAAGTCAATATAATATGGTTATTTCACTGAAAACATAAAACACATTTTGGAGAGACCAGAGTGATATTAAGCCACACCAGCTCCCCATCTGACTCTCCATTAACTATCTTAAATTAACATTTTAATATCTTCAACATGTTTAAACAGATAGATGATTAACCATCCAGCACCCTGTGACTTTCTGTGTCAGAACAGGAGCTAATGATTTCTCAAGTGTCAATGGCTGAAGTCTTGTAAGTTAAATGGGACACTTGCTATGCAACCTTTTTGCAGCCTTGATAAATTCAGAGGAAAATGGCTTTTGACAGTGGTTTGTGGCTATAGTCACTGGGGGGAAGCCAGAAGCCAGGTGGTTGCCAGAAGGCAGGAGGAGGTGTTTTACCACCCCTAGCAGGATGAGGAATTTTGACAAGAAGGTGGAATTAAGCTGAAGAGTGAAGGAATTTCACTGAAAAAGTTCTTTGGAATAAGAGCAAGGAGTTGAAGACATCCAAGTGAAGGAGGAGCTCTAGGAGAGTGTGGGACAGACTGTTGAGGGCTTTCAGCAAATTAAATAGAAAATAGGTCTTTAGGAGTTTTGTACAAAAGGCATTCTTGACTTGGTGGCTCTTCAGTCCCTTGGGAAGTCCGTATCACACCTCATTGCATCTTTGTGTGTGTTCAGGCACATCTTCCTCATGATACACTCTGGCTTTGAGCTTTACCAGCCTTGTTATCTCCTGAAGCGTTCTCAGCCTGCAACTGCAGCTAAATGTAGCTTTCAAATAAAGTAAGGATCCTAAGTGAGCAGATTTCAGTACATGAAGGAGAGCAGAAATGACCTGTGAGGGTCTTCCCTGTCTCCCAAGTCATGATATATTTTCTATCTCCTCTCATTCTATTCCTCTCATTCTCTCTCAGTGCTCCAGGGTGAAATTCTACCCTTTCTGTAGCCAATGCAAGATTTCCTTTTGAGTCCACCAAGCCAGAATTTGATCTTTTTACATTGCCCTTAGTTGTATTGGTTTCCTTTCTCCTAATACTATCACAGCAAAAAAAAAACCCCTCTACATTAAACTCAGTTAACTTGCAAAAAAAAAATCACAAACAATCAAAACCCAGAAATAAAACCAAAAACCCCAGGATAGTTTGGGATAGTTTCACATTTTTGTTTTGATGCCAGAAAGTCCCAGCTGAGGTTTGTTCTCCTAATAAAATGCAATATAAAATGAAAGGGTATATGGGATGGGCATGAGTTTGGGTGTTGAATGTCCAGAAACAGACTCTTGTTCTTTGCAGGTGTGTCTGCAAGGCAACAGCTTTAGCATGAAGCAACATGGATATTTCTTGGCACAGCTTACATACCCATTTGGTGCAAACTTTTCACTATACTCAGTATGTATGCTTAAAAATATATTGCGATTCATTTGTATTTATTTCAACATTGGACGATGTTATGTGGAAGCCCAAGAATTTGTTGGACTTCTCTTGATTCCTACATTAACTTCTACTATTTCAATTGCAGCTAAAAAAATGTAAAAAATTACAAAAGTAGAATAAATATTTCTGTTCCTACTTTCCAAATGAATGGCTTTTCACTGGTGACTTGGTAACTCTTATACAAGATGACCCACTAAATTGACATCTGTAAGGACACATATATGAGTAAAGGCCATTTTATATCAGACTGAAGCTCTGAACTGTCATATTGGCATATGACTTGTTGCCAGCGTTCACAGTTTTGTCTTGGATATCAGTGCCAGGTTATTTTTAAATGCTCCAAGTTTGTGGATAATGAAGTGAATTGAAAATTCTGTTTTATTTCAAAAATCAAGTGCAGAAATTCAAAGAGTGAAAAAGCAAAATCAAAAGCCTGACCCTTACCTTGGACCTCTGAGGACACAAGCTGCAGCTGCAGGTTTTACTCAAACCACTGCATGGGTGAGTTAAGAAGGCTTTGTGTGCCTCAGTAGATTAAAGGTGCCTGTAAGGGTTGTTTTCTGAAGGCTCAGAATTTCACAATAGAACCAATTTCCTATATACTTGGTATCCTAGTGATAACCCGTCAAAAAGTCCCATTGTGCCACAAATACAAAGGACTAAGGTTGTTTTTTGTGCCTTAGGCTTTTTCCACTCTTGTAACCGTTCATGTTGTTCTTTTTGTTATGATCTTGCACTCTTTTTTCTGTTCCTTGAGTTTTGACTTTTATTCTCCTGATGTTTTAGTTGGGAATATCAAAGAGGATATCAGGCAAAAATGCCAGGAGCCCTGTGTAGATGAACAAGGAGCTCATGGGCAAACTCAGATACAAAAAAGGAAGCCTGCAGAGGGTGGAAGCAGGGACAGGTAGCCTGGGAAGAGTATAGACAGATTTTCTGAGCAGACAGGGTTCAGGCTAGGAAAGATAAAGTCCTTGAAGAATTAAATCTGGCCAAGGGCATCAAGGGCAATTCAAAAAGGTTTTATAGGTATTATGGTGATTAGAGGGAGATAAGGGAATATGTGCTCTCTCTCCAGGATGCACGAGGTCTCATTGCTCCAGCCACACTGCCCAAGTTGCAGACGGCAACTGAGAGTGAAGAACTTCCCACTGTCAAAGATTAAATTTGAGACCATCTGAGGAAACAGAAGGTCTGTAGAGTCTGATGAGATACAAATGCAGATCCTGAGAAAAGTGGTGAAATTAATGGCTAAACCACTGTCCATCATATCTGTCCAGCTTATCTTTGCCAATTGCCAGGTCCTGCAGGTGGGTCAGGGCCATCCAGTCACAAGGCTGGGCAGAAAATGGCTTGAGAGCAAACCTGGGGAGAGGGACTTGGGGCTGTTGGTTGATGAGGAGCTCCATGACCCAGCCAAGTGCACTGGCATCCCAGAAAGCCCCATCTGTGTCCTGGCCTGAATCAAAAGAAGTGTGGCCAGCAGGTCAAGGTGAGGAGGGATTCTGCTCCTCTGCTCTGCTCTCTGGTGAGGCCCCACCTGCTGTGCTGCATCCTCCTCTGTGGTCCCTAGGGACCCCATGGACCTGTTGGAGCAAGTCCAGAGGAGGCCACAAAAAGCATTTTGGGCTGGAGCACCTCTGGGTACAGGTGGAGAGAGCTGAGAGTGTGCAGCCTGTGGAAGAGTCCAGGGAGATCTTAGAGCCCCTCCCAGTGCCTAAATAGGATGAATAAGAAAGATGGGGATAAACATTTTAGCAGGGCCTGTAGCAATAGAACAATGGGTAACGTGTTTAAACTAAGAGGGCAATTTAGCTAAGATATAAGGAAGAAATCCCTTCTGTGAGGGTGGTGAGGCCCTGAAACAGGTTGCCCATAGAAGCTGTGGCTGCCCTACCCCTGGAAATGTTCCAGGCCAGGCAGGACAGGGCTCAGAGCAGTCTAGGATAGTGGAAGGTGTCCCTGCCCATAGCAGGGGGTGGAACTTCAAGAGCTTTAGTGTCCCTTTCAACCCAAACCATTCTGTGATTCTGTGATAACACTGGAATGCTTTTAAAGTTAATCAAGAGAAAGAAAAGAGAATGGGATGAAAAAAGAGATGAAAAAGGAAATGGGAGCACAGCTTTGGTTGTTTTGGTTTGTTGGTTGTTTTTTTTTTCAATACAGAATATTTTAACTGTGTGTTAAGAAGTGCACAGGCAAATTGATACACCCAGTCATTTCATTTCTGTTGTGTGCATACACTACTAAGAGCAGAAATGCTAGCCTGGCTCTTTTTGTTTAGGGAGGAAAGACAGTCAGTTTCCATTAGCCTATTAAAATGCTGATAGCTCTCTGTTGTCTGCAGAACTGTTCAAAGAACAACTACCAGTTCATTGATGTGCTAATGGAAGCTAATAGACAGCAACTTCTGTGATTTTTAGATACAGCTGGAAGGCATGATTAACCAGCTGTGTCCTCTTTAGTGTTTGGTGCCCCAACACTGACTGGGAGATACAGCTTAGGACCTGATTTTGCACTGAATGGAATCCAATAACTGAGGCATTTCCAACTATCTGAGATCCAGGTAAGTGTGAAAATACCATGCCATCATACTATTCTTTCCTAATTTTATGAAATGTGATTTAGAACTCTATTTGTATAACAAGACAATTTGAATAAGCTTTTCACTTTTTTCCCCATCTCTGTATTCTGTTATTTGTTGCATTACAGCAATGCAGAGGACATGTGCTGTTTCTGTAGACAAACATGACAGTGCAAACCAGTTTGAAACATGCTTGTACTCAATTCTCTTGCCTGTGATAGAGACACAGACCTTTGAATAAAGCACACAAAGACATCTACCCTTTGAAATCAAGTGTTACCTTCAGCTTCCTGTGGTCAGCTGGCAAAAGTGAATTGGAAGAGGCAAGGACTAAAAAGATCTAATTAAAGGGAAAGTCATGTGGAAATAAGTTCCAGTCATTTGGACATCTCTGCTGGGTCTGCCTGTTTGCCCTTTGGCCTGAGAAGAGGCAGCAATCACCTTGAAGGAATCAGCTAAGTCCTAAACCAGGGGGAGAAATATGGGATTTAATGATACTGCACAAAGCACAAATACCAGCTCACTGTGGAGACAGGAGAATTTATGGGCTTGACTCATCTGTGGAATGGAGAAGAACGTTGACAAAAGTGCTTGGGGCTCTTTTCACTGAATGTTGTACAAAAACATAATGCATAACTGACAAAGACTCAGAAGGATTATTGTTGAAAGTAAAAACCCTCAGAATCTCTTTGCAGGTGAGAAACTGAAGAACAGAGGTGTCACCAAACTTTTGTGTTTTCTTAGGCTTTCCACAATAATGCTCAGATCCTCTGAGCTACCTACACTTTATTCATGCTCTGCACTGCATAGAGGGCAGGTAGAAAGGCAGAAGAAAAAAGGTGAGAGTCTGTTCTTGCTCTGCCTCTGCACACAACATAGGTGCAACAAGCTTGAGCCAGCCAGCTTTGAGTTGTTTGATCCAATCCCCCTGTACTTGAGCTGTGCAGTCCAAAAAGAGCACAGCCATAGAAACCTAAATCACTGGGGATTTTATATTTCAGAAGACACCCTCTTGACTTGGAAACTAAGAACAACTTTAACTGTGATATCAACTATTTTCTTAATTCATAGAATCAGAGAATCATCATACAATTACTTGGTTTGGAAGGGACCATTTAGTTCCAATTCCCCTGCCAGGGAAATGTCAATTACACTAGACCAGGCTGCTCAATTCAGCCTGGAATACTTCCAGGGTTGGGGCAGCCACAATTTCTCTGGGCAGCCTGTTGCAGTGCTTCCCCACCCTCTTATTTATTCCTGATATCTAATCTAACCCTTCCCTCTTATATATAGTCTTACAGTCTTATGGCCTTGAGCCAAATAGCATGAGAGTCAGCTCCAGATGAAAACAGCCAATGCACATAGTGATGTCCAGATACATTTTCTGCTATGATCTGTGGTGGTTTAGAGCTCAGTTGTTCACACACAGATGATCCAGAACTATCTGAGAGGTCCTCAGGTCTAACTCACTTTCAGAAATGGTCCCATATAGCAGATGCCACCCTCCATAAAGGTTTTGTGTCCCCAGAAGTGACCTGTGAACATCTTCATATAGGTGTCTTAATCTTGAAATAAATCCTCAAGCATCTGAGTGTCAGTCTTTATAAACAATAGGTAGATTTTGAACTCATTAGCTTCTGAGTGTTAAATCCAAAAGATTTTGAAAAATAAAACTTGCTTTTTACTGTTTCATCAAGCAAGCTGTACTTAATTACTCACTTGGAGCTCAGCCTCTAAGAATCATTTCTACAGATACTCTGACAGTAATTCTCCTCCACAGGGAACTGCTTTTGTTGTCTTAAAATTTTATGGAATAAGATTACACTGACACTGTTTCAAAAGCAGCTCTAAGGCCTAATTTGCCATCTGTCCTCAAGGTCTACTGTCATGTGGGGCTGGTAGTTAGGTTTCAGATGACCACCTGGTGCAAGAACTGGGAAAACCTTTAATTTTCCAGCTAAGTTGAACTGCTCTCTGGTGCAACATAAACAGGCTTCAGAATCTAAGATGTAGGTTGTCAAAACCTGTTACTTCTCTAAATGCCCACAGTTGAGAATTTATTCCCACACCAGCTGACTAGTTGATGGAGGGAAAGGACATAATTCTTGATCTCATACTGCTTCTTATTCCTTTCTTCATAAACCTGAACCGATCCATAAGTGAACTTAAGGTAAAGAGCAGACCTTTACTATGCACATTTTCTTTTTGTAGGCTATTCACCATCACTGCTCGACACAAATGAGTGGTTTGTGCTTACAGGAGGTGACACAAAAATGTAAAGAATTCTCTGTTTAACGATAATTCTGATCAAAATGTCAAAAGCTTATTCACTGCTTCATGTCAAACCTTGGAAATTGTCTTTTATGAAGAGAAGGCCATGATTTGTTGGTGGTTGCCTAGGCAATTTCAATGTCAAATATGAACACTTCTGTGGAGTTTAAATGCCTTTTCTTTAAAGCCAGGTGAATATTTGCCCTTTTTGTCCACTGCTCCAATAAGCTCAATCTTTGTTCATGCCAATTTGTTGCCAAGGCACTCCCTAATCAGGCGACACTCCTGCTTTGCAGAGCTGCAAGGCTGGCATGGTGACAGCTGTGTCCCCAGGGAGCTGTCACAGGCATCACAAAGAATGGAGGAACATGCAGTGCATCCCAAACTCCTAAATGCTTAGGGAGAAGAAAGAACAGTAAGGTTACCTCAGCCCATCCTCGTATTTTTGCAGGATTACTTCCAGTCATACAGTCTCCAATCTAATTGGAAAACTATGAGCCTGAGGTCCTCATCTCTTCTCAGGGGCAACTGTTGCATAGGCCAAACTGTTAGAACACTGAGTGAAGATATAATATCAGTTTGGAACAACGGGAAAGGAAAAAGAAAGGAAAAAAACTCCACGTTGTTTTCCTTTTTTCTGGGTACTCAACTGTCTTGGCAATATTTATAAGCGGTTTAAAGAAAGTAGTTTTGGCTGTCCTCAAAAAATCTTTAAGGTCAGAAAGGCCCTCAAGGATCACAAAGTCCAACTTTTAGCCCAGCACTGCCATATTCACCACTAAGCTGCATCCCCAAGCTGCATCCCCAAGTGCCACAAGCACACACACTCCACCACTTCCCTGGACAGCCTGTTCCAGTGCCTGATTACCCTTTCAGTGAAGAAATTTTGCTAATGTCCAACTTAATCCTCCCCTGCCACATCCTGAGGCCATTTCCTCTTGTTCTGTCACTTGTTACCCAGGAGAGATAGACCCACAGCTGTCTGCAACTTCCATTGAGGAAGTTGTGCAGACCAATAAGATCCCTCCTGAGCCTCCTTTTCTGGTCTAAAATACACCTTCCATACTCTCTACTTGTTGAAATAAAAGAAAGACAAATTCACCAAGTAACACTGGCAACTTCTCTTTAACAAATAATTTACAAATATTTCAATTTCCTCTGATGCTGAGCTTGATGCAGATGGATATAGAAATATGAAGAATATCGGTGATGCTTATGAAGAATATGAAGATGCTTGGGTTAACTGGAACATGGAACGTGGAACATGGAAAGATGAAATTCAGACTTCTGTTGGACCACCAAGAGAGAGGAAAGGATGAGAAAGACTTTGTACAGACTGATTAAAAGAAAAAGTACTATAAAACTCCAAGAAAAAAAAAAACAACAACAAAAACCCACTAAAAAACAAACAACCTTGAAAGAATAACAAGCCTCAGAACTGAAAAAAGAGGCTGAAGAGGGAGAAGAGTTACTAATATTTCTTCATGCAGTGGCCATTAAAACGGCAGCACAGAAAGATTTAGTGCAGAGGAAGAGCAGCAGCAATAGGATCAGAAGATCTCCTTGATGCAAAGAACTTCAGTGTTCATAGATAGTGTTTGTCATCAGCTTAAGTGAGATAAAAGCAGGCAGATATACAGGAATGGATAATGATTCATTAGTTTTCACATGAGACTGGAAAGAATAACTAAATATATCTGTATTTACTATGAAAAAACATCTATGATGGGCTGACCCTGACTGGATGCCAGGTGCTCATCAAACTGCTCCAACACTCCCCTCCTCAGGTGGACAGAGAGGAAGAAAATAGGATGAAAAAAGTTCATGGTTCAAGGTATTTTAATAAAGCAAAAGCAAAAACATCACACAGAAGCTTGGGAAAGCAGAAGATTTATACTTCCCATTAGCTTGGTGATGTCCAGAGACAGAATCAGAGAAGCCCAGAAAAGTTTGAGTTGTAAGGGACCTTTAAAGGTGTTCTTTTCCAACCCCCTGCATTGACCAGGGATCTTTTTAACTAGATCAGTTTGCTCAGAGCCCTGTCCAACCTGTCCTTCTTGGGAAGGCAGGCTTCCGTAAGGTAAGGGCTGCGTCAGAAGACAAATGCTGTAGTGATGAAGGATCCCCTCATACTCCTTTCTTGTGCTTTTGTGCTGAACAGATGCCATACAGTATGGAATATCCCTTGGGGCAGTTTGGGTCAGCTTTTCTGGCTGTATCCCCTCCCAGTACCTTGCTTGTCTCCAGGAGAGTTGTTCAGGGGGATGTTGGAGAGATGTCACTGATGGTGTGCCACTGCTGCTCAGACTACCCAAAACGCTGGTGTGTCATCAACACCTTTCTGGCTCCCAGTGCAGAGCACAGCAGTGGGAGTGCTGCTGTGGGAAGAATTAACTTCATCCTAGCCTGGCACAAGTCAACAGGTGAAAAAGAAAATTACAGAGAAAGGTTCCCCTGTAAATTCATAAAACTACAGGAACTGGGCTTAGTGAAGCCACTGAAAGCCTAGAAGCAGTGATGATGGTAAAAGAGTAGGAATGGAAGGTCTTGTGAGCTTGTAATCACTGGTATAGAGCACCTTTCTTCTTTTTTATGCTCACCATCACAGATACATACCTGTAATTGCAGGTACGTAGACAAAACCCTTCCTACATGCACTTTTTAACACAAAAATACTAAAAGAGAAGAGTGTATCAGGGTAAATTTTAGCAAAAAAAAACTCCCAAAAAACTAACATTTCTGTACTCAGGAGATTAAAAACTTAAGCAGACTATCCTTAAAGCAATTTCTTTCACTGGATGTTTTTAAGGACAGGTTCTATGAGGTGAGAATTCAGTTGTGGACTTTCAAAGAGACCTGTGCTGTGCCACAGAGGACTGTGTACGAGCTTTCACATATCATCCTGAGCCTTTTGCTGCAATGGGGCTGTGCTCGCCTCAGAGACAGAACTGGTATGACTGCTGCTGCTTACATAGCACGGCCAGAGTTCATGACAGGGTCTTGAAAAAAATAAAAAGGAAAGTCTTTCAATGACAGACATGATGCTTGGGTTTTAAATTATGTGTTGTGTGAACATGGGAATTAGGAATATTTAGAAGCACCTTATTGCAGCAATGTGTGACACGAGCAATCACAAAACCTCTTCTTCACAAAGAAAGTTACTGCTGAAAGGATCAGCCCTAATGGAGTAATTGACACGTTTGCAAAATTGAAGAAAAACAACCCATTGATCCTCATCTCACTTACATCCACAAAGCAGCAAAAAAGTCAAACTGCAGATTGCTGTATTAGCTGGAGAAGAGCTTAATTTGCCTTTGTACCCATTTTGCAACAACTGTTCTTATTGGAATTCTGTCTGACTGTGCAAGGTGAGATGGTTCAATTATTTAATCATGTCATCACTCTCAATTTGAAAGGCCAGTGCTAGAGCAAATGTGCTTTCTGTTTAATTTATGCCAATACTTAACCTAGTTGGTCTTTTCCCTGTTTGCGTGTCTTCAGTAATGTATCAGAATGTAATGGTTATTTCCTCCATTTTTATATCTGTCAAATTTTATGAGTCTCATATTCTGAGGGTGGCTCTGAATATGAAAGCTTTGCTCACCTTTATGTATTTTTCCACGGACACAAAGATTCCGAGGAGTGATGGGAAACAGACATCACTTAAAGTCTGTCCCCTTTCATATTGAGAGGCAAAGATTTGCAGTTTTGTTATACATCTGCAAGTAATTTATAAATGCTTGTACTGGCTGATTATTTCCACAATAATTTGTTTCATTTTGCATGCATGCTAGCTTTCTGTCAGTATTCTAGTGACTGAAAACCTTTCAAGTAAGCAATTTCTCTGCCTTTGTTAGTCAGCCTAACAACACTTTCAGCTTCTGCTGTAGGCCTTCTAAGAAGTCTTTTCAACTTTCACTTAAAGTCTTCTTATAGGCAAAAAATGTTAACAGCAGAAATCAGTTAGTTAGAAAGCAGTTTGTTAATTAGTTAGTGTGTTCTGATAGAGAATATCTTTTACTCAAAGTCTATTTAATCAAATGTCATACATAAAAACTGAAGTAAGTAAAATTAAGATGTGCTGGGAGAAACTTTGCAAGTAAGATTAAGAAATAAATTGTAGGGTTCTTATATATAGCTATGAGGATCCAAATATTATTCACAGGACCACAGAATGGGTCCCCACAGAAGGGACCACAGTGGGCTCAGCTGGTCAAACCTCCCTGCTCAAGCAGGGCCATCCCAGAGCACAGGGCACAGGATTGTGTCCAGAACAGTCTAGAATATCCCCAGTGAGGGAGACTCCACAGCCTCTCTGGACAATCTGTCCCAGTGCTCGGTCACTGCCCAGGACAGAAATTCCTTGTGTTCAGGGGGAACTTCCTGGGATCAGTTCCTGCCTGAGGTAAAAACAAGACATGTAAACGGAATAAAAAATAAATTGAATAGGTTGTAAAATATATGCTTTTACCTTATTATGCTTATTTACTTAGTATTTCACAGAATTAGCTTTGCACAGGAGGTGGAATAACTTTTATCAGTCATCCTTAAAAGATTATTAATTTGACTGGGATAGTAAAACTTCCTGAAATATTGTTCCTGGAAACCATGAACAAAAAAATGCAGATCCGCTGTAATCAAAATTTATCTTTACATTATGTCACGGGTTGCAACCAAAGGTATGTATTACAATCTGTTAAAACCAGATGTGGCAGTGTTCTTTATCTCTCCCACAACACCTCCTTCCTCCCGGGGGGATATCTTCTGTTAATGGGCCATTGAGTCTCATTGCATGACTGATAAAATTACATCATCCCACTGGGAGATGCTCCAGAGGGCGGAGCCAAGCATTCCTACCTGGATATAATCTGAAACGTAGAACACCACAAGCAGCCTTTCTCCAGTGGATTCCCAGAGACTGGACCCATCTGCCCCAATGGACCTTCAGAGGAAAACTCCACCCTTCTACAGGATCACTGCTCCAACAGAACCACATCTGTCACTGCAGGAGGGCTGCAGCCACCATTTTATGGACTGCTGCCACACCCTGACCAATAGAGTGTCAGGTTGTATCCTGACTCTGTCAGTTGTGCTTTTTTATTTTTTGCTTTTTTTCTTTTTTGTACTACTGCATTTTTATTTTAATTTTCCTAGTAAACAACTGTTATTTCTATTCCCATATCTTTGCCTGAGTGCCCCTTGATTTCAAGGTTATAATAATTCAGAGGGAAGGGGTTTACATTTTCCATTTCAAGGGAGGCTCCTGCCTTCCTTAGCAGACACCTCTCTTTTCAAACAGAGACACATTATGACAAAACTCTTTCAGAGAAACTGCAGGGAAGGAGTAGTTGAGTGAAGAGATGAAGCTCCAAGAATATTTTGGCATCCCCTTTGAACACTTAGGAGTAAAATGTTTTGAACATGTTTTTGAAGAAACTGTTCAAAGCATGCTTCTTCCCCTACATCATAATTTTTAAACAAAGGCTGAAATCGAAGCATTTCAAAACATTAACAAATATTATTTTGAGGAGATCATCCTAATGTTTCAGACTTGGTACAATTTTAAGAAAACGGACTGAAATTCTGAGGGCAGTGTGGTGTTACTTCTTCACAGTGTTACTTCCCAGCTGCTATGTTGTCATGATTGATCTCTAAACCCCAAAAGGCTGAAACAGCTACACCCCAAATAGTACCAGTCTTTCTTCCCATCCTCTTCTTTACGAAAATGGAAATGGCTGGATTTATATCTTCTCAGTTCCATTACCTCCAACTGTACCTTTTCTGACTCCATGCCCATTGTGTTCCATGTCTACTTCGTACTGCTTCATCAGGAAAAATTGAGGGAAAAAATCAGGGAATGGATTAGAGATTATTAACAAAAGGAGGAAAGGGAATTGATGGTCAAGAGGTCTATATAAATACAGCATTTATGTCTGAAAATGAAGGCACCGTGTTTTCTCATGTAGTGACAGCAATCCAGCTGTCTTGCATGTTGGGCCATCAGTGCTGTGGAGAAGATGGGAGTAAAACCTCCGTGTGACTCTTTAACATGGCAATGAAGAAACAAGGGAGGCTTATTTCAGTAAAATCAGTGTGTTGACTTGTGCTTGGACCACCTGTGTGATGGAAAACCTTTCATGAGTGCAGCAGAGTCACACTTGCACAATGAGAGTTCAAAGGAAGTTTGAAATAATATTTGCTAAGGGATGGGGAACACAGGCTGCAGCTGTTTGCCCAATAAAACAAATTCAATATCCGAATGAAATTGGAACATATAATCAATATTGACCTAGCGAGAAAAGAAACAATAATCTTATAGCTCTTTGGAAAAGACATGGCTTTGTTCACCTTCTGGTCATGCTGCAAAGCCATCTGTTTTTCTTCTGTTATATTTTGTTAAAGATTTTGAGGAGGAGAGCATAGATTGAGCTTGCTGTGCTGCAGTGATGACCTGTTATTGTTTGTCTCTGCACTGATGCTATTATTTCAAAGTAATGAAATTATTTCATAGGAATAAGTATGCAGGAAGGACTGCAGAGCAACAAGGAGTACAGAGCACTGGTTCTGCAGAAATAAATGAGCTGGTAAAAAAGGACCATATTATTAAAAATGCAGGCAAATAAAAATTACAACTTTAAGATCAAATGTTCCTGAGAGCTGCCCACAGACTTGCTATGGATTTCATGTATATGGAAGCATTCATAGAAAAAATATCCAGTATGATTTTAACTTCTTATTTTTCTAAATCTGACATAATTAATTATATTAATGAACTTTTTGTTTTCAGTCCTTCCCTCTACCCTTAAATGAAGTGAATTTTCCTGAGATATTTTAAGACCTAAGAACCTAGTTATTTAGTACATTACATCCTTAAATTCTGAGTCAAACAGGGATTAAAAACTATTGTTGGAAGTTTTTCAACCCTTAGGAGCTCTTACTTTGGAGAATACAAGAGCTCTAGAAGGGCATGAATTACATAACACGGGTAGACCAGAAAATGGAATTTAGAGAAGTAAAATGTTGTCTTCTTCAAGAAAAAAAAGTAAAGCTGCTCATGGGGGGCTTGACTGGAAAGGTGGGACAGAAAGAATGGGGAAATGGAGAGCTCATGACACAAAAGACCACTGAGAGGATGTGGAGGAAGAAAAAGAAATATCAGTCTGGAGTAAAGAGGATGAAGCAAGAGAGGAATGCCAGAGAGGAGCCAAATACAAATTCTGTTCAAGAAAGAGAATAAAATGAGGATAGACTGCAGTTTTAATTGAATATCTTGTCAGTCTCAAGCACGAGTTCCACTAAATTAACTAAGAAAGCAGAGATTTTTTTTTTTTAGATATAGGAGTAAAACTTGATATCAACTGCTCTTGGAACAAAATGACAAAATGTCACATATGTAACCTTATCTCTGCAGAGCCTAGATTGTAAGCTTTTATTTGGGCATATGAAGCATTTCTCATGTTCTGTGAGTGACAAGGATATTGCCTATCTATTTATGTCTTTCTGCACACTATCTGTCACTGACTCTACATTTAACCACCATGGCTTTCAAAAATGGCAAAGTCTAAATGGCAAAGTACAAAGTTTTGAGGTATTTTCCTAGTGCATTTTGCATGCTAGTAGTGGAACAGGCATAATGCATTCTAGTTCCGAATAAAGGCTGCATAAGAAGTCAAAAGCATAAAAAAGGCAAAATAATCATAATGAAGTAATATTTTCTGAATGATGACTGCAAAAGAATAGGTGCAGAAAAGACTTAGTGACAAAAAATCTTTCCAGTGCCCTGTGAACACAGCAAGTACAGAGCATAACAAAATTATATTTGATTATTTTTTGTAAATAGTTTTTTTAAAACCAGGCCTATTAGTTTACTTGTTTACGTGGAAAACAACTGATTTTAAAAGATAATCTAAACCAGAAGGTTTCCAAATTATTTCAGATATTCTTCTTATCCTCTCAGCACAGATTTAGATCTGTTAGATGTTGTAAAGAATGACAAAGCCATCGATAATCACAGATATCCCCTGTATTTTCTGCCCTGCTTGGATTCCAAGCAGTTAAAAACTCTGAAAGTGTACCATGCTTCCAAATGAGAGCTTCCAGAATGAGGCTTCTCAGAAACCCAAATGTGCTGTTTAACATAATTCCTCATCCGCGGCTGAGCCGTCCGCGGCGGGCGCCGTAACGGCCTCCCCGCCACACAGAATGCTAATGCAATGTGCAGCGCTGCCATTTGGAAATTTAACTGGGAGTCAACTTTCAGTAAGTCATTTCTCCTTTCTGATAGGAAAGTTTCCTTTCAAAATGGGCCTATTTGTGCAAATTGCAGGCAGGCTTGGCTATTTTGCACAGTTGTGGGAAAGCAGGGTAGTGCTTTTTATGGAGTGAGCTATCGGGTAGATTCACATTTGACACAGAGTGCGCTGAGTTATCAACTTTCTCCAAGGGCAATCATATATCTTGTGCATCCAGAGCCAAATTAAATCTGACATTTCATTTAAAGCCTGAGACATCCTAATGCTAAAGCAGAGCATGAGTGGTAAGAGTAGGAGGGCATTCGGTTTTTCTGGATGGATGTTTCTGTTCCTGCCCTGCTTGTCTGGGTTGTAGATAAGGTCTAATTGCCCACCATCATCCTATATTCTAGCCAGATGGAAATCTCATATTTAATTATTTTCCAATGACACTCCTGCCTGTGGTAGTTGTTGCCTGGCAATGTTAGAGAGGACTAATCTGAGCTAGCTTCAGATGACATCGTAACCATCATTATTTATGTAGCATTTTGTGAAGATTTCTTTGGTTGTCCCCACAGCCAGCACATCAAGCCTGGTAGTTTGCAGATGAAAATGCAGTCTCTGAATTTCCCAATCTCATTCAGTTCAAAATTTTTATATCTCATTCTAGGTGTTCATTGCAGACAATCTTTTCATTCTCTCAACCTCAAAATAAAAAACAGACTCTTTTGCTGAGGTGGTGGATGGGTAAAGGTCACCAGGACAGGTAAGGCAAAGTCAGTATAAAAAATTTTTATCCTTCCTTACAGCCATGGAAATATGCAGTTTCTGGACCAGTTTGTGATATTTATTGAAACAGACTCATAAATTCTCAAAATTTACACAGTATCACCCAGGAGTCCTAGGACAGAATCTCTATCTACAGAACCAGGCTGAAATTTTGTGTTCATTCCGCTTTTATTATGTTATTTTCCAGTGAAAACTAGATCAACAGTGATGACCAACTCCCAACAGAAACATCCAGCAGGATGTAATTTCCTAGGTATTTCATAGCAGAATTACTTCTGCATTTTTATACCTCCTCAGTCATGCCATCCTGGGTCTGTTGTGAATATCACTGTATGCAGCATGATTGTTATGAAGGAGTATTTTTTCCGATTAAGAATATTGCTCATGGCAGCAAATGCTATATTGCTAAGAGTGAGAAGGCCCTTTTTACATGCTTCTATTGTTTCCTTCATTATGCTTTATTTCACATGTCACAGGCATGCACACCTCATACATCTTAATTATTTGATTATCATCCAAGATGGAGATATCTTTCCTGCCTCTAAGGTGGGGGAAGTTGCGAGGAGTGGGAATATAAACAGAAATAGAGGAATTCACACCTTATATAATTTTATTTTCTTTCCCTATTGATTTTTCAAATGATTATTTTTGTGGGTGTAGTGTGAGCTTCTCTCATTAGGAATCCATTGATTGTTAACCATTATTATTTCTTCAAATCTTGGAAATGGAAGGGAAAAGATAGACAGGAAAAAGAGGGTCAATATTTTATTGCATTTATGTTTTTTAATTGCATGCTTTGAGCACTCCTGTAAACATTTTTTTTCTGATTAAAACCCTAGATTTTGTTTTGTTTTTCTGCAAGGACCTCCTTGCTTTTGTTAAAGTCGAAGAGGGAATGTTTATTCCTTTATGAAGAGCAACCTTGGATTGATTGAAACTAATAATAGCCCATTCAACCCTTTTATTGCAAAGTGGCCAGTGCTTCAATTGCATCCTCACTAAGCCTTGTTGGAAAAAGCAGAAGTACTATTGTTCATTTCACATCACCCACCACTGTATATTCTGTTGGAGAATGCCCATTGCTTCTGAAGTTATCCCTTACATGATTTCCTAGAAAGATTTCCAAGAAAGGGAAAACCTGCAAACTGTTGCTGAAATTACAAGTTCTCGCTTTTCCTGTTTTGACAAAATTCACTTGAAACTTCTTTTTCTAAGGAATTTGGCACTGATTCACACAAAAACCTTTTGGTCTATGCTGAAGGACTCCTTAATTTTCACATTTCCCAGTCTGCCTTGCTGTCACTATAAAGAACTTGTAGTTGTTAACATACTATTACTACAGACTCTGGGGGTTAAAAAATGAAAAAAGGTCCCAAATCCCATGTGGGGAATGAAGAGAAGACCCTGGGCAAGGATTGTGTACCCAGCTCCATGGCAGAGTTCCATGTTCCTATGGAGGTGGTGGGAAGGCTTAGGCACCTAGAGGTTCATTTCCAGAGCAGATGCTAAAGACAAAATAACACATCAACCATCAGAAAAATATATTTGTGATTTCCCATTCCTGGGTTTGGGTGACAAAGCCTGGAGACCTGAATAAGGTCAAGACAGGCTTTCCTAAAATATTCCAGCTCCGATTCCATCCCTAATTGGGAGGTCATGTTTCGTGGTTTTGGGGCTTTTTTTAAACAATGCATCGTACGTAAAACACGTATATATTTCTTTGCTCACTGACATCTGAAATCTTGGGTCCTTTTTTACAAACTTGTGCAGGAGGAACAGAGGCACACACATCACTTTATTTCTTAGAATCAAAGTCACAGAATGGCTTGGTTTGTAAGGGACCTTAAGGATCATCTTGTACCAACCCTCCGCCATGGACAGGGACACTTTCCACTCCCAGCTTGCTCCAAGCCCTGTTCAACCTGGCCCCGAACACTACCAGGAATGAGGCATCCATTCTTCCTCAGCCTGCCAAAAAAACAGGCATTCCCTAGGAAAGAGGAGTTGGGGGTTTGAAGCCCTTTCAGAAAGAGAGGTGTGGAAGATAATTTCTGCTCTGTCTGAGCTGCAGAGCACAGAGCTGGCTCGGAGCAGGATGTGGTGCTCCCATCAGCCTCATTACCAATGGAAATTGCTGTGGTTGCTCAGCCCAATGCTTGTTGCATGCCGGAGGTGTATTCTGAGTACATCTGCAGGGCAAGGCTTCTCAGAAGATTTAAGCATGAAAAGATGAAGGAATTCTATTTTGAGTCTCCTGCTGACGTTTTTCCTACTTTGTCACAACAGGAAGAAATTAAATTACCTCAGTCCTTGTGTACTCAGGCAATTAAACTCTATGCAAAGCTGAACCCCAGACACCTCTGTGCTTCTGTGTATCAGGTGCTGATACAAACCTTTTTTCAAGGCCATAAGCACTGTCTGAAATGGATCAAGAGATTTCATCCAGAATTACTCACGCAGCCCTTGTCCTTTGCCTGACAAAAGCTGCCACTGCCTCTCCACAGCTGCCAGTTCCACTTGCTCCTTGAAGGATGGCCTGGCTTTTAAGGGCATGTCTACATTGTCAGCTGCAGACAGACACATGCTGTGCTCTGAACTGGAGCTGCCTTACCCTGGGAGTGGTGCAGAGATGTAAATGCCAAACTGCTTGCCATGCTAATGAGTCCAGCTGAGTGACATTGTGTCCTGCTGGGTTTTAGGCACATGCATTCCTTCCAGGGAGAGCACTAATGTGGTGATCAACATCCATCTTAAAACAACATTATTTTGTTTGGTGTCAGGGAGAAAAAGTATTAGAGAGACAAATAAGATTTTAAAATAACAAACAGCGGCAATATATATTTAGTCTTATGTTTTCCAATTTGACATGTCACTCTGAATCAAGTTGGATAGGCTTTGATCCCCCAAAAGGAACTTTCAAATGTTCTAACAATGCACCAGTTTTCTTAGAGTGAAGCTCATGTAAGTGTTATGGTTCCCCTCATTCTTTGCTAATGCACACAAGCCACCATTGCAATTTTTAGGTTAATACCAACAGCATGAAACCTGATCTTGTTTCTAAACCAGACTGAGCAATGCTAAATAAATATGCAGAGTGTAGGTCCTGTAAACATGATTCACCATGTTGCTAAAGATACAATTTTAGTACTTAATTTGAGAATAATATGCTTTAAATCAAGCCTGGGACACCCACAGACCCTGCACACAGTACCATGTGAATCTGAAGGGATTTGATGGCCTGGAGAAGAATGGAATAAAGCTGCTGGGGCTTGGCATACTACCCCTTGAGTGACTAATAGAAAAAATAGTTTTCAATTTTCACTAGGTAATTCATCTGACTGTTGCCTAAACTGCTCCCTAGAGAGAAACAGTTTGGGTAGAAAAACTGTTTGTGAAGTATGCATCAATATACTGACAGCCACCAAAAAAAAAAAAAGGGACTCAATGGATGTGACACTTGTCACATTAATGAGCACAATTCATATTAAGAGTTTGACACTTGCTAGCTAAAGCATTTGATTGGTCTTTTCTTCTTATTTTCCCTAAACAAAGCTTAGCATACCAAGTGTTCCTGTAGTGATGGGGCATCTTATAAATGTCCCAGTGTTGCCTCTTGGATGAGTGCATGGAAGCATCAGGTAAAAAACAAAGTGAAGCTCAGCTTGGCAGCAGGATCAAGCCATTAAACAGTCTCTGAGCATAAAGTTCTCTGTACCTGCTCTCTCCTCTGCACTCCTGCTTAACCCGCAGCAAATGTGTGCTGTAAATGACACATTGTATGCCTACACGCTCCTGCCCTGGGTTAGCATAATAAACACCCTAAATCACATTATGCTGTGTATCAGTGGCTCAGCATTCAAGATCTGTTCCTTGCTAACCTAAAATTATGACTTATCCCTGCCTTTGATTTTCTCTATTGACTGCTGGCTGTTTCTGTAAGGTTACTGTGGAAACAGGAAGAGGATCCAAGGATATCAGTTTGTCTGTGGCATGTCTGTGCATCCGTATGTCACATTTATATGGCCTAGAGGTGTTGACGTGTAAGAACAAACACTACAAGAGGAAAGGTTTGCGAGTTAGGAGAATGCAGCCATCACTGTTCTGTCAGCATCAAATGTGAGGGCTCACAGTTGGTAGGAGTCTTAAATGCCAATTTTCTTGAAGGTTGTTCTTCAACTCCTTATTCTGGACTAGGAGATGATATTCACATCTGCAACGTGCTGCAAAATAAAGCAGATCTTCTCAATTTTTTTTTCCCAGCTGGAGGGGTAGAAATCTTGATTCCTGTCTCAGACTAATATCTACCATCTGCAAATCTCAAACAGTCTGTGTAACCCTGTCCCCACCATAAAAATCAAGCAGAAGAGGCTCCGAATACAGTGCCCAGCTCTCCTCTGGTTACATTTGGAACATTGCCTTGACCTCAGTGGGAAACCCAGTTCAACACATGGTCCTGGATGGATCCAGCCTTCAGCATCTGTTCCTCAGTTTCCCAACAGCAAGGGAAATAAGGACACTGCCTTAGCCATCAGAGTTCTTCAGGCTACAATTCACATAATTTGATATTATGAGCTGTTTATTTTTATTTGTTGAAATATCAGATGCTGAGGATAGGCTATTAAAAACTACTCTGAGGAATGAGAAATATGGTAGGAAGCTATTAGTTTGGGATGACTTAGCCCAATTAGTATTCCATATCCTGTAATGAGATGAATTGCCTTCATTGGAAATGGATAAGATGGATAGCTAAAATTTATCTTGTCCTCTGACTGAGCTTGCCTGTGTCTGTGCTCTGGGGGCAGATTTTCAGTACTCTGAGCTCTTTTCAACTGCTGATATTCCCTGTATGATTTTTCTGGGAAGGTGACTGTAAATCCTCCTGAAGGCAGGAGCTGTAATTGAATGCATAACATTCCTGTAAGTCTGAAAACACAGGTGTCATTTCCTTGCTGATGCTGTGAAACAAAGATATTTTCCTTCTAATGCTGTCAGAGAAAACATCTTCCTGCACAGGGTAGAGAATATAAAAATAGCTTAGAACCATAGAATATCCCGTGTTGGAAGGGACCAACAAGGATAATCTGTCCAGCTTCTGGTCTTACATATAACAGTCCCAAGAATCACATCATGTGGCTGACACTGTTGTTCAAACACTTCTTGAACTTAGTGCTGTTACCACTTCCCTGGGAAGCGTGTTCCAGCGCCCAGCCATGCTCTGGGTGAACATGCACCCTAAGCCAACCCTGACAAAACTTCATGCCATTAAGACACAGGTCCATGACACCACACCTTGAATATGTCATGGTTAGAAAGAGATTAAGGCTGTCTTGGTGGCAGCTTTCTGTGACTTGGTTCTTGCTGGTCTGCTCTGCCGTTAGCTAGAGAAGCTCGATCAGCATTCCTGGCCTGCTATTCTGCCTCTCTGCCTGCCCTGGTCTGCAAACATGTGCATGGATGCTCAACACAGCTGGCAGAGAAAATGGGAATTGGGAATGGATTTAATTTCCCTGTACACTATGTGAAAAACATTTTCTTTTACTTTACCTGGAAGTGGCCAGCTTGGCCACTTGTTGCTCAATTACCTCATTACTTCAGTAGCATCATGGCCCAGGAGAGGAGCTGCAGGACACAGAGCTGGTTTATCTAGCAGATAAGGGTCTAGAGAGGCCAGCAGAGACTCTCATTTCTTCCTGTGAAGCACTGCTGCAGAGCTCCCAGTTGCAGGCAGCCTAAATAATTTGTTGGAGCAACAAAGAACTGGTGGCAGAGCCCACAAAGCAATCTCGACTCTAACCTATCAGTTAGAAGCTGAAATCAGTCTTCTCAAAATATATATTCCAGTTTCATACATGACATAGCAAAGTCAGAAGGCTTTAGGCAGCTAGAGATCTTGTGGTGCTTGGCTCCTTTCCATAATCACCTTGTCTTTGGATGGACTTTGGAGTGAATGCAACTGAAACCACCTCTCATTTTCTGTGACAGCACTTCCTGAGCAATGTGACTGAGGCAACAGAAAGCATCACCAGAGTGTTAGTGAGATCCAACGTGTGCCACAGCCTCACCACCCTCATAGTAAAGAATTTCTTCTAAATATTTAATCCAAACCCACCCTTTTTCACTGTGAAGACATTCCCCCTTGTTCTCTCACTGCTAGCCCTTGTCAAAAGTTCCTCTCTAGTTCTCTTGTAGCCCCTTTCCATAGTGGAAGGTGCTCTGAGGTTTTCCTGAAGCCTCCTGTTCTCCAGGCTGAACTCTTCCAGCCTACCCCCCACCAGCAAAGACATTCATTCCCACATGTAGTGTAGTGATCTGGAAAGTCTCAGCGCCATTCTAACAAACTTAGGACAAAACTTAAAAGGACGAAACAATAAATAGGTGTAAAGAATTAAATGCCTCCCTTTGGAAACCCCTTCAGGTCAGGGGTAAAGCCCATTAAAAATTGTATAACAGTCAATGCAATTGTCGTTTCCTTTTACTGCTTTAGGCACTATGGTACTATAGATGATTTATAATGACAAATTCTATTAAAAAGTAATAAACCAACTCTCTTTAGAGGCAGGATTTATGGATGAAATTTTGAATCAACTGCACTGTTATAACCAGAATGTTGGCCAGTAAAAAAAACAACAAAAACAAAACAAACAAAAAAATCACACAACTAAATTGCTTTAATTAAAAAGGTATTTTGTGTATAAAAAAAAGTTTAAAATATTCTCAGCTGGACAAAAATTAATCTATATTTTGACAAACCAGGATCCATATGTTTTCTGGGGGGTTGTCAAATATTTACGGTCTGTAGAAACTACTCCCTTTGTATGTTTCTAGCTATCAATTGCTGTATTAGTTTCTTCATGGAAGGGTGCTCTGTTTCCAAAATTTCACAACGGAGGCTCTGCCTGCATCTTTGCAAGCAGAAGTATCAGGTCTTTGCTGAAGAGTTGTATCTCAAGAAGCTGGGAATTCGCCCAATGCCATATTGTTATATAGGTTAGTACAGTAAATACTGGTGTCCTGGACAAGATGTGCTGCTTTCCCAAAGTTTCTGCCTCTGCCTAGAGAGGCTCTGCACATCCCTTCTGCCACCACTACCACCAGTGAGGGAGGCTGTGTGTGTGAGGCTCACTGCTCTCCTCTCAGCAGTTTCATGGTGGCAGTAGAAACTGGAAACCCATACTTTACAGAGGCTGTGAGGCTACATAACATCTTCTCTGCTGCACTAGATTGGTGTCAGTCTGTCTGTGTGTTGGTATATGCAACATTTCCTCCCTGAACACTCAGAGCAAAGGGATTCCTCAAGCCTGACTGGACTGGTCTGAGTTGGCAGCACTGAGGAAAGGGCAAAAAGATGTGTTGGAGATCCCAGCAAAACAGGCCAGCTTTCATGCAGCCTGAAATAGCAGTTGATGTGAAAGGTACCCATGGATTAAAAGTGATTGCCCTGAGTTTGATTTCATAGGGCAATCAGGCAGTCTGGGAAATAAGGAAGTCTCACAGTAGAGACAGGTGTTTGTAAGCAGAGAGGTGGTGAGCATGCCAGCCTGTGTGGGGTGTGGAGACAAGGTGACACATTGTTTGAAGAACATATAGGGAGAACTTTATTTAATTTATAAATTGCAAAATCTTCTCTCTGTTGAATGTCCAAAAAAAAAAGTAAAAAAAATTTTCCAACAGTATCAGAAGTAGGTGTTTTGGTTCTAAATCTTCCCCTTTTTTTTCTTTTTTCTCTTTATTTTTGTTTCCCTTTTCTTCCCTAGCAAATTCATGCTATGAATTCAACATTTTCTTGTCATGAGATCAATTATTGGTCTAAAGGAAGTTCAGATCTGGGGAACAACTGTGATGAAAATGCACAATCAAGCCATACTAACACTACTAACACATACTAACACTGCTAAAAGGAAATTTTATGCCTGACTAAAACTGATGCAGGGAATTACCCATTTATGTAAAATCAGACAGAATGAGTGCAGAACAATGAATTGTGCAGCAGTAACTGCAGCTCTGAGGCAGGATGTAGTGTCTGTGCACAGTAAATAAACACAGAAGAATGGCCTCAGTCTCAATGTGTTTTCACTGCATTTACAAATACTTTGGTCAAACTTCAGGTAAAAAGAAAGACATGAATCAGAGTGGATACACATCTGAAATACAGGTATGGTAGACTTAATGGTGATTGCAGGCATGGAAAAGTGATTTTGGGACGTAGACAGAGAGAAGGGGCAGGCTGAGGAGCAAGCATTGTATCATTTGAGAATTATCACACACTTGCACAATCTGAACTTGCATGTGCCCTGTTGGTAAAGTGCAAATAGTGGCACTGACCTCTTCTGCCAAGTGTTTTGCTTTGAAGACAGTACTAGGTATCATTACACATAAATTTCCTTGTAATGGGTATGAATGCATGGGTTTGGGAAAATATGGTTTGGCCTTCCTTGAACAGAGGAGCTTTTCTGGTTTGGGAAAGAAACATTTCATTGTCTCAAAAGACTTGTAAGCCTTGCCTTTGGAGTCATGAACTTTCAGGCTCTGCCTTGGACAAGAAGCAAAAAAGTTTCACAGTCTCAAGTAAACCTGAGAGACACAGCTTTTGCTTCCTGTCCCCAGGATAAAATCCTTTGCCTGAGCAGCTCCCAAGATTCCTGTGAGAGACTGAAATGTTGATGGTTAATGGCTTGAGTAATCAGCGATTTGCAAAAGCAGTGTGGGCTTTGCTGACTATGTCAAGGTAAGGGATGGGAGTGTGAACAACACAGGATGACCACACAAACCAGCCTTTTTTTGGGAGGAAGCTGAGTTTAGAGCCAGATAAAGGAGGAGGCTGAGAAGAAGTAGAATCTGCAAGGTGGGATGATTTTTATCCTGGCAATGTCCTCCCTTACACAGCTGGCTTAGGTGCAAAACTCCCACCCAGGGGAGAAATCAGGACATTCCCATATAAGCTTGAAAGTTTTAATGACTTCTGATGGGGTATAACTGGCTCACCTATGTTGGTGTGAGAAATAGAGGTCATATCTCCGAAGGGCTCATAAACCATCAAAGAGCCCCAAAGCGCTCCCAGACTCATCTCTGGGGCCCTCAACCACAGGACTGTGCATGATCCACAGTGATGCAACAATCAGAGCAAAACTGCCTTCCTAGGGGATGTACCTGGGCATTCCCTTATCAATCTGAGCTTATATCAAATCACTGAACTTTGTGCTCCACGGGCTTTCTACCACCCCTGACCCATTAAGGCAGTGACCATCACTGCAACCAACAGGCACTGAAATTACAGCAATAAAGTCTTGTAGCTACATCCACAAATAGGAAGATCTTCTAACCCTTATCCTTTATTCCTCTTTTCCCTTTTACATTTTCTTATTTGTTGTTTCTATGCTTTTATATTGTTCCATCTCTGTAGATAATATTAACCAAAATGGTGACATATCTGCTTTCCATGGCAACCAAACTGTTATAAAATAAAACCTACATGTGTATATTTACAAACATTTTTCATTCAGTGCCTTTTAACCCTAATCTACTCCAAGGGATCTATTAACAAGAACCTGAGTTACCCCTGACTTCATGGACAGGTCTAACAATCATAAGAGAATTTAGAGCTTTGCTTTAGTTAAATTCAGGTTATTTAGCTATTATGAATTCCCCTCATACACACAGGCAGGGCACTATTAAAACTGCAGTGCAAGGTACTATTAAAACTATAAACACTGTGTTTTCACTATTTTTTTTTTGGGTGTAGTATTAACATAAATTGCACTTCATGTAATTTCTTTCCAAATCACTTTGGCGTACCAAATCTGGAAGCCTGGCTTTATTCCATCTTTTTCCCCTGCCAGTATAAATTATTGTTCTCTCTGAAATTTTTTCTTTGATACATTAGTGGGGGGTGTTTTATCCTCCTTCTCTCTACTTAGCTGTTCTATGATTGTTTTTTCACCACAGAGAAATTTTCTTTTCTTTGAATGTTAAATGATAATTGTGTAAAAGAGTGAACCTTGTAGATCCTTATTGCATCTAAGTTCACCTGTGCAGCTCTACTGAAAAATAGCCTTACATTAGAGGCTGAGTTGGTGTTTCTGCATGTGCTTTTCCATTGTCATTAGTGGGAACAAATACTGTATAAGATCAGTTTCACAGAATCCCAGAATGGGTCAGACTGGAAGACACCACAGTGGATGATCTGGTCTCACATCTCTGCTCCAGCAAGGCCATCCCAGAGCACAGGGCACAGGATTGTGCCAGAGGGTTCTGGAATATGCCCAGTGAGGGAGACTCCAGAGCCTCTCTGGACAATCTGTTCAGGGCTCAGTCCCTGCCCAGGACAGAAATTCTTCTTCATGTCCAGGGGGAATTTCCTGGGCTCAGTCCCTGCCTGTGGCTCTGGTGCCATTGCTGGGCCCCCGGAGCAGAGCCTGGGCCCTGCTCTGCCCCTCCCTGCACACAGGGACAGGCAGGGATGGGGTCCCCTCTCAGCTGGGGCTCCTCTGGAGCTGCACAGCCCCAGCTCCCTCAGCCTTTCCTCATCAGGGAGATGCTCCAGGCCCTTCCTCATCTTTGCAGCCCTTGGAACCGCTCCAGGAGCTCCCTGTCTCATCCTGAGGAGCCCAGAACGGGACACAGCGCTGCAGATGTGCCCCAGCAGGGCTGAGCAGAGGGGCAGGATCCCCCCTGACCTGCTGGCACCCGGGATCTCATTGTCCCTCGGGCCCCAGGGCACTGCTGGCTCATGGACAGCCTGATGTCCGCCAGGACCCCCAGGTCCTTCTCCTCAGAGCTGCTCCAGCAGGTCCCCCCAGCGTCTGCTGGAGCCCGGGCCTGTTCCTGCCCAGGTGCAGGGCCTGCCTTTGCTCTGTTGAATTCCAGCAGGTTCCTCTCTGCCCAGCCCTGCAGCCTGCCGAGGCCCTTCTGAAGGGCTGCACAGCCCTCAGAGGTATCAGCCACTCCTCCCAGCTTTGTGTCATCAGTGAACTTGCTAATGAGAACTTGGTTTGCCTGCTATAGCTTTACCTGATACTTTTTCAAAAGCACTTTCATTAGTTCCTGGGTCTCACAGGCTGTCTTTCAGTGAAGAAAATACCTGGAAGCATTCATAGCATTTCTTGTGGAGCTCTGCCTGACGTTGCCTGCATTGTGCAATGAGGTCTGCATTTTGGATCAAGGATAATGGGCTGTTTAAAGGTAGGACTGATCATCAACAGTCCCCTCTAGCTGTCGTTTGATAAACAAAAACTTCTCTTCATCAATTTTTAAAACAATCCTACAAATAGCAGCCAGCCTCAATAGACGGATGAGATCTCATTTATTTCTCACTCCTTACATATGCTCTGTAATATTTCTTATATTTCTACATCGACTAGGTCTATTTGGGAGCTTTGCATTAAAGGATTATCTCCAGAGAATTCTAGGAAATTAAAATTGATATTATTTCTCTAGTTTTACTGATGTTATTGTTCATAGTTTTTTTAATAATTGAAATACCATATTTCTGGCAGAATTAAAGGAATAAAATACAGAAATTTTACCCTTTGTTGTTCTGACTTTAGATTATAAAATCAAAGCAAAATAAACCTTCCAAAACTCTAAAAAAAAGGGAAAATGTCTCTTCAGATGGTTCAAATTAAACTGAGCAAAGTCAGTTCATCGTTTTAAGTTTCTTTACTTTCACTTTGTGATCCAGAATACTAAATCACTGTGAAAAATCAAAGTCAGAATTCTTCCCATGTGGTTGCAATAAGATTCTCAAAAAACATTTTCACTTATCCTCCATTTAAAATGTATTTAAGTAAAGCATTAAAAAGAAACAAATGCTTCACTTAACAACCTTGTTAAAAAGTTACAGCAACTAGTTAAAGCTAATGATGTATATTCCATTTATTGACTCCAGCACATGGAGACAGCTGCCTCTGGAGGGGAACTATTTACACCTATTCCAGAACACCTCCAGGACAGAATTAATTATCCACAGTTCTTGTTAACTGTGTCTGTTGTTAATCAGGGAAAACCAGAGTGGCTTCCTAAGTAAGATGCTGCACTGCTGTGTGGTCAAACCCAGGTGAGATGTAGCCCAGGTGTAGTGCAGTGGGGTACATATGTGACAAAAGCCTTTTTCACAGACTTTTAGAATCATTTAGGTTATAAAGGACCTCTAAGATCACTGAGTACAACCATTAGCACAACACTGCCAAGCCCACTGCTAAACCATAAAGCAAGTGCCACATCCTCACAGTTCTTAAATTCCTCCAGGGATGGAGGCTCCACCGTTGCCCTGGGCAGTTGTGACAGGGGTGGAAACCCTTTTGCTGAAGAATTTGAGAGATTCCATGGATTTTCTTTGACATTCGCTCTTTTTTTGTCCTGTCTGAGCACTGAATGTGGATAATTTAGAGAGCTGAATGATGCAGTAGATTTGAAACTTTGCAAAGAACTAATTAGATAGCGATGAATTTTGATCTTACAGCAACTTTTAGCCTGTGAATTCCCAAGGGCTTCAGCAGATGGGGAAGAGAGCCTCACTTGCTGTTTGGAAGGGAGCAATGTCAGCTTCACAAACAACAGTTTGAGAAGATGGCTGAACCCAGTAATGCTTTAAAACTTCCTGTACAGGGTGGGGGAGAAAGTGAGTGTAAATGTATCTGGGATTAATTTTGTATTTACTTTTAAATTCTGATTTATTCATTTATTTCATTTCATTTAAATAAGAAACTTATTTATTTCATTTAAATAAGAAAGATCTGTAGAAAGGCAAATATTCTTTTGGTTTTCTGCGGCAAATATTTCAAAAGCGTTCTTTGTGTAACCTGGTTATTTCTGACTTGTAATGAAAGTCAATACTTTCTGTTTCTACCACTGCACATAAAACCTAGTAACCAGCTGTGAAGTCCAGGTACTTTCATTTTCCCCCTGCAGAAAGGAAGAAAAAAAAAATCTTTCCATTTGAATCCTAATAGAGCCCGAAATATTAAATCTAGTGAAGTTATCGTATTCTTTTATTAAGGAGGTCATTAGTTTCCTGAGGCTTTTTCATTCATTCTCAAAGCTGAATTCTGGCATTTACTAAATCAAGTGCTGGTTACAAATTAGGAAAGAAAGAAGCAAAATGAGATGCAGCCTGGAGTCTCTGCTTGAAGGCTGAAAGTTTAAATACCATTTTGGGTACAAAGCTGTGCTGAACTCCATATGTCATTGCCTTTGCACAGTAGCTACATGTCCACTTTTCCAGTTTGTGTGGGTCACTGCTAACAAACCAGCATATGGCCCCTTCTGCTGGAGTCTGCTTTGGTAATGAACATCTTCATACACCTGCTCATGTTTCACATCAGGAAATGGAGATTCTCAAACCAGGTGGGAAGCAAAAAAGCTCAGAGAGGGTGGAATTAAAAAAAAAGACAAACACAAAAGCAAACAAAAAACCCCCAACCAAACAAACAAAAAACAAAACCCAAAAATAACCCCCAAAACCAAACACCAAACCAGAAAAAAACAGTGGGTGACGTGTGATGAGATCAGTGCCTTGCAAGTGGCTAAGGAGGTTGTTCTTCAGTGACTACAGCTGCAGTCCCTCAGTGATGTTCCCAGAGGAATGGGATTCACTCCTCAGGCCACCTGGCACAAATTGGATCATTGCTTTTCAAGTCTGGCCCTGAGTAAAACTGGCCACATCCACAATTTCTGTAAGATGTAGGTTAGTGGCACAAATATTACCACTTTTGCACCAGGGTGGACTGAATATGTATGCAGATATGTTATATCCATATAATTATATAAATATTACATCTGTATTTATGGACTGGAAATACTTTCCTCACAACCGAATTGAGCAGACCAAGTTTTAAAAGAGCCATGGAGAGCTGCACAGTAGAGAGAAAGAAAGAACCACAGCTGGGTTGCACTCTCAGCATGCCCAACAGACTTTGGACCAGGCCATGGAACCAAGTTGTTATTTAGGAGGAAAACATAAAATAATAGTGCTCTCTCTGTTGCCCTGGCATGTGGAAAGGGTCTATTAACCTACATAAAGCAAGGCTCACAGGAGGCTATGTAAACTCAACCCTCTTTTATCAAGGAACAGAGACTGCAGAAAAGCAAAATAAGCTTAAGGAAGTAAAAATTACAACTGGCTTCAGGGGCCTGACCCCAACTTAACTTGTTAAGAATTTTTGAAGAATATGTAGCATGACCCCAGACTGTTAAAGCTGTTTCTATTTCAGTGACAGAAGGGTTGCACTTATCTTTTATATATAAACATCCAGCTGTAGCAGAACTTTCCAGGGATATGTGAAACAAGGGTTCTCCTAGGCAAGAACATGGATCAACCAGCATTTCAGGAAGGTGCCTCAACCGCTAAAGAGACAGTGGAGCTGGAGGGAAAGACCTCACAGTTCCCTGTGGAAGCTGGACTCCTACCATGAGGAATATACTTCACCTCAGCCCAGGGAAAAATTTTAATCTCACTGTGTTTGTGTAGTGGTTTAGATTTGCTAATTTGAGTTTTTCAGCCAATGCCCCAAATAATGTGGTGGGTTTAGAGCTAGATAAACTCACCAGTGCACTTACTCATTCTCTTGCTGTGAGGTATGATTTAGGAGAAGGGAAGAACAGGTTCAAACTTTAAGACTACAAAGAAAGTTTCATTAACAAAACTAAAAGAATAGAAGTGGGATAAAATAAGCATGAAACTTCTACAACACTTTTCCTCCCCTGCCCACTTTCTTTCCTTTTCCACTTGACAACATAAAACAAACCTTGGGATTTTAAATCAGTTACCACTTCTACAATAGTCTTTCCTCAGTTCTCATTGGGTGAGGAGTTTTCTCTTGCAACACCACGGAGAAATCTCCACAAGAACAGTTTTCTCGTGGTTTTGTATTTTTATAAACAGCAGCTCTCTGGTTTAGAAAAAACAGAAAAAAACCTAAAATTGTGAAATTTCTCTTAGGTTTACAATTGAGTGAATGGGCTATGTCAACTTAGGGGGTGTCATTTTTAAAGATGAGTTGTTCAAAGGAAAGGTCTCTCTTTAAAAATTTTTGCAATTATCTTCATTTCTAAGAACAGAGGTTTTTTTTCTCTTTTCTCCCTTGAGACAGTCCTCTTCACTGTCATCTCTGTCTCTCTGCTCAA
>VWYI01007145.1:0-22149 GCA_013399455.1 Anthoscopus minutus | reverse complement strand
ACTCAACAATGTAAGTGCTGGATGGCCTTTATGTCTTCTTGCAGCCACCGTGATGCTAATACAGGAAGCCAGAAAGCTCACGATGAGAAGACATATAGATGTCTATGTACCACACATGGCAACCACTGTTTTGGAGCAAAAGGGGAGACACTGGCTATCCCCGAGCAGGATGATAAAATTCCAAGTAATCCTGACTGTTCAGGATGGTGTCACATTAAAGACAGCTAACCTCTNTGTTCAGGATGGTGTCACATTAAAGACAGCTAACCTCTTGAATCCAGCCTTGTTTTTAGGTACTACAGCTGAAGAAAGACCATTGGAGCATGACTGTGTAGAAGTAATAGAGTATACCTACACAGCAAGAGAAGACCTGAAAGACGTCCTGCTACAGCAACCAGAGTGGGAGCTATTCACAGATAGGAGCAGCTTCATGGAGAATGGCATCCAATATGCTGGATATATGGTAACCACGGTCATTACAGTAGTGGAGGTAAAAGAATTGCTACCAGATACATCTGACCAGAGGGCAGAATTGGTTGCTTTAACCAGAGCACTGGGGGAAGAGGGTGAATATATGGACTGATTCCAAATATGCCTTTGGGGTTGTGCATGTATATGGGGAACTGTGGAAAGTAAGAAAACTACTATCCTCTCGAGGCACGCACATCAAACATCAAGATGCAGTCCTGTAAGTGATAAAAGCAGTACAAAAACCTGAGCAAGCAGCCCTTATACACTGTAAAGCACGCCAAACAGGAAACCCTTAAATTTGTGAAAGCAACCAAAAAGCAGACTGGACAGCCCAACAGCTTGCTTGAGAAGTGCAAACAACGATGCTACTGATACCTTTAAAAACTAATTTATCTCAATTTTAGTTGCCTTCAAAACCAAAATATTTAGTAGAAGATGAGAAATTGAGACTTTTGTCAAATGCACAAAAGAACTCAGAAGGTTGGTATATGACAGCACAAGGGCAAATAGTATTACCTCCCTTGATAATGAGAAAAATTCTACAAATTAAGCATAACGAATGTCACTGGGGTGCAGAAATATTCGTAAAATTGCTAAAAAGAAGTTTAATTTCAGTAGAGATGCTAACAGTGGCAAAATCAGTAATGTAAAAATGTGAAATTTGCTTGAAAAATAAGCCAGTGACCAAATGACAGGCACAGCTAAGAAGAACCAGGAGACTACTGGCAGGTAGACTTTGTAGAATTACCAAGAACTAAAGGATACAAATATCTGTTAGTAAGAGTTGACACATTTTTTTGATACCCAGAAGCTCTTCCCTGTTGCACAAACCAGGCAAAAGAAAACCAACCAAAAAACAACAACAACAAAAAAAGACCAACCAGTTCAGTAGCTACTACAAGAAATTATTCCTAAGTTTAGAGTGCCTCTAGAGATATCATCATATGGAAGCCCACATTTCATAGCCACAGTAATAAAAGAAGTAAGTAAGTTATTGAGAATAAGCTAAGACCTTCACACACCATAGAGACCTCAATGAAGTAGACAAGTAAAAAATTGAATCATAAATTCCAAATTACCCAAAATTAGAAAAAACCAAAACAATTGCATATAAACAGGTACCAGATAAAAACAAAATGACTTTGCAAAATCGATTTGCCTTAAATCTGTTGCTCCTGAAAGAGTATGGAGTGTGTAGATATTTAAAAGAGTGAACAAACCACTGTTGTGTTCATATTCCAACTGTAACTGTACATGTAGAATATGATATCAATCAGTTGAAATAAATAAAACATAAGGCACAAAAAGAGCAAAAAGATTTGACCACGAGTTAATTAGACAAGATCTTTGAAGAATTTAGATAAAATGTGAGTTCATAGATTAAGTCTGTCCTTGAAAATCTCATTGTTTTGCTTATTGTGTTTATAGTAATTTGGTTAGTTTACGACGTCATAAAAAAGAAAAATACAGAAGAAGACATCCTAGAATAAGAGGATAATGAAAGCACTGTCACGGGACAAAGATCCACATCCATCCTCTCCAAGACCTCCAATTCATGATGGCATCCATGACAATAGTTAAGTCAACCATGGATTTTAAGAGGAACTTTGAATGTAAACTCAGAAACCAAAGGACTATATCAAGTGAAAGCATTTACACTTAGTATAGAAACGTGAAAATACTTTCAAAGGGGGGAAACATCGTAAGTATAGGGTTGAAATATTTCTAATCAAGGGAGAGGGCTTAGTAGGCATTGGGAAATATTGTTCATTGTAGAACAACTGTACTCTATGGGTGATTGTTAGCTGCAGCTATGTAACCCTTTGATGACTATGCTAAATGATTTCATTGGATATTATTATTATTATTATCAATCGTGTAATGAGGCTTGGGTGGTTCAATCATAATCATGAAAATTCATGCTTGGGTAGAATCAATGTATACAATAGAACAATGTAAGTTTAATAATTAACATGTAGTTGTATAACATAAAGATATAAAAGATAATCACTCCGAACCCATGTTGAAGTCAAATTTGGGTTTGTACCCCAACTCCTAGAGCTCTTCAATAAAGCACCTGCATATAATCATTCTGTGATTATGTGTTTCTGAACGCTAACATAGTGACTCATTACAAAGAAAATTCTGTTTCATACTTTTTGCCATGGCTGAGCATGGAAGCTCTTTCAAAAAGCAAGCAAGAGGGATGTTCATTTGAGATAAACATCAACTACATGTCTGAAAATCCTTAAAGGGACATTAAGTTTTGGATGCCTAAAGTTTTGGACGCCCAGCTTGAAAAGTAATAAAGGGCTTGAAAAGTAATAAAGGGAACTTATTTTCCATAATATTCATAGAATCATTAAGGCTGGAAAAAACATACAAGATTGTAGAGTCCAGCATTTCACTGCATACTGCCTTGTCAACTAAACCACAGTACTGAGTCCCATGTCCAGTCATTTCTTAAACATCTCCAGAGATGGTGACTCCACAATGTCGCTGGGCAGGAGGCATTTTAACTCTTGACAGCCCTTTCAGTTAAGAAATTCTTCTTGATCGCCAGTCTGAACATCCTCTGGTGCACCTTGAGGATATACCTCTTGTCCTGTTCCTGATTACCTAGGTAAAGAGACCAATCCTTACCTGGCCACGCCTGCCTTTCAAGGACTTGTAGAGACTTGAAAGGTCCCCCCTCAGTCTTATTTTCTCCAGGCTAAACATCCCCATCTCCCTTAACTGCTCCTTGTCTGACTAACTCTCTAGGCCTTCTGTCATCGCCTTTGCCCTTCTCTGGACATGCTCCAGCATCTCAATGTCTTTCTTGTAGTGAGGGGTCAGAACTGAACATAGCACTCGAGGTATGGCCTCACCAGTGTTGAGTACAGCGGGAAAATCACTGCCCTGGTCCTGCTGCTGGCCACACAATTGCTGATACAAGCCAGGATTCCACTGGCCAGTTTGGCCACCTGGATACACTAGCTCATGTTTAGTTGCTGTTAACCAGAACTCCCATGTCCTTTTGTGCTGGGCAGCTTTCCAGCCACTCTACCCCCAGATTGTAGCGTTTTCTGGAGTTATTGCAACGAAAGTGCAGAACTCAGCACTTGGCCTTACTGCATCTAAAAGGATCTGAGCTTGTCTTTTTTAAAATGAGTCTTTTGAAAGTACCTCACCTGGCTCTTTTATAGGAAAGAAACACAAGTCCCCCAGATATTTTTGTAACTACTTGTTACTCCAAGCCCGTAATTAGAGAAACAATAAGCTCTCTTGGGAGTACAGCAGAGGCTCAAAATTAAAATGAAAATTAAAATGACAGGTATCACAGATGTAGACAGACATCCATATCATATCTTCTCTACTGGTGACTGCCACAGCTAGACTTACACAAATATGTTTGCAAACCCATTTGCAACATATCCTTTGTCACATGGTTTCATGGTTTAGACAGATTTACTGTGTTAATGGCAGAAATGGCAGTGCTACCTAATAGTGGCCTGTTGTCACAGTATACCTAAGTCTGTAGCTGGACAGATAAATCTGGCCATTAACAGAAACCCTATTTAGCTCTCTTAGTTCAATAAACAGGTCCCTGGGTGAGCAATAATGGGATATATTTAAACAGAGACCACAGCCAATCCTGTTCAATCATGGTACAGAGATCTCACTGATCAAGGAGCTGTTAAACTCCTTGATCAAGGGTGATGTTAAACTCAGGCCAATCAGATGCCTAAATGCGGGAAATTCAACACCCTTGTGTAAGAAGGTTTGGAACAATAAAACATGCTGTTTTGTCTTATCATCAAGAGGTTTTAAGTTCTGACAGTGAATCTGTCTCCAGACCATGACTGCACGTAACACGTGGTGACCCTCGTGTGATGATAACAGCCATCCTGCAAGCAGAGCAGAAGGAGACAAGGGACAACATGTGCAAAGCCTGACCCAGCAGTGAAAAGCTAAAATAATACAGTGAGCAGAGCTGCTTGCAGTGAAGAGGCTCAAATCCAGAATTCTTTTAGACTTACCCATGAAAATAGAAGAAAACAACCTCCGGAGCCATGGGGGGATAGATCTCTGTGCAGGAACATCCAATTCTGAAGGTATAGTTGCTACTTTTAGATAAATAGGAGGTAGAAGATGATGAAGAGGAATTGTTAGCTTATGTGGACTAAGAATTATGGGTTAGACACAACCAAAGAGGCTGCCCTAGATTTGAATACTTGGGTGCGAACAAGCCAATTTATAATTCAAACAGCTACCAGAGGTGGTGAAAGCACGATCAAAGTTATATAAACCCTGGAAACTTATTTTGGACTTAATGAGGCTGTTAAACACTGGGCCACAGGGTGAGGACTAGGCACCAGAGGAGCTAGTAGGACTAGGCACCCTTCCAAGCCTACAGAGGAGATGGTCAGGCAAAATGGCTGCCCCAGATGGCAGCACTGCCCTAAATGCTCCCCCTGTGCCAGCACCATCTTCTAGTAAGCCACTTTCCACAGCCCTGCTGTGCCGTGGTGCACAAACGACTGGCAGTGCCCCAGTGAGCAGACTAACCATGGCAAGTGACAACAAACCAGATTGTGTAATCCCTCCATGTAGTGGCAGAGCACAGTGAAGCTGCAGGGCCCCAGCAGCAGGCGCAGCCCCAACAGCTAGTGAAACCTCAGCAGGTGGTGGAGAAGTGCCCATGCTGTGCGGGTGCTGTACAGCACCAGGGTACTCCATGCCAGCACTCTGGAGGTGCTCTTCTGGGTCAGGGTGCCCTGCTGTAGTGCCAAGGCCCCCCACAGCCACGCTGCAGAGCACTGGCTGGGGACCCCCCCCACCTGCCCTGAGAGCACAAGCACAATCAGCCCAGACACTTGCAATGGAGCCTCCCACACCTCTCGTCACCATGGAAATGCCTGGACTGCCTCTGCCAGGAGCGGATTAGCTCAACTCCAGATCCTGCCTCCCTTGACCACGCCTACTTGCCAATGTAATCCATGGGCAGGGCCTAATGACACATCACTGTGAGTGCCCAGATGTTGTCATTACATCAAACCCCGAAATACACCAGAAGCAAAAAGTAACAACATCCCAGTGCTGAATGCTGGTCCCAGTCCCGGTCCTGGTCCTGGTCCCATTCCCACCGCTACATCAGCACCCTTGTACCTACAATCAAGGTTTGAACAACCTGAGAGACCCACACCACTGATAGAAACATGAAATCCCCACAGAGGGAACCCAAGTCTCCACCTTGCTACGAGCTCCAGAGAGGAAGCCCCTGCAACCCTGCAGACCCCAGCTCCAGCCTCATCAATGTTCCAAGTACTTGAGACCCAGTAATCTTCTCGACAGAGGTAAAACAAAAAGTGATTGAATGTGTATAGAGGGAGCTAAACTAATTTCTGTACCCATGTATTCACTATCATCAGAGGACTGGCAGCAGGGGGCAGGAGCAGTTGCAGCATTCCCAATTTTGTGAGGTGATGGTGCTACACCAGACAAATGCATACCCTTTAATTAGCAAATCCTTCCAGACCTATGTCAACTGGCTAGTAAACATGAACTAGAGTTGCTTGCTGTTGCAAATATTCTTCAATTTACAAGTCCTAGTGAATTAACCCCCTAAGTTAAGAAGCAAATTGCAAAGTTACGTTGTACTCCAGTGCAGTATATGATGTTTGAATCAGAGATTTTATACTAAAGACCATAGACTACAGAATTCAAGAGCTTCACAGCAAGACCCATATTTTGGGGCAAGGATCTCTCAACTCATCAGACTGCCCCCCATAGAAGATCCACAAACCCAAACTTGCCTGAACTCCTCAATCCTAGCCGAAGCAAAGGACTTCGCAATGTGGGCTCTAACAAAAATTACAAACCTGTCTGTGCCAACCCAAAGATATGTAAGAATAGTAAGATAAGTAAGAATGGTGAGACAGAACCCCAAAGAATTATATATGCAATTCAAAGAACATTTGCAGGACACTATAGATTGCACACAGCAAAGCAAGGAGGCAATTAATGCTACAGTTGGCACAAGATAATGCAAATAAAGACTGTAGAAAGCTAATGGACTAACCTAAAAAGAATCCATCTCTGGAGGATATGATAAATGCATGTGCTAAGGTTAGGAATAGATCACATAATATAGATATGTTAGCTAATACTATGACAGCTGCTGTTAAACTAACACCCCATAGCTACAAATGTAGACAACAAGGCCATGTGAAGGTAAACTGTTCTCACAGATCTGTCCCACCGGGGACATTTCAAGGACAGAGGGGTACACAAACTGCAGCCAATGTGAGAGATTTGGAACTACAGCCAAAGTATGCTAGTCCAAATCTCATGTTAACTGACCATTTCTCAAAGACCACGGAAACAGGAAGTCTAGCACAAAGGGGAAACACATGACAACACAAGTATTTTTACACCCTCTGGTGTAGGCCTGTATGACCAACTCACAACAAGGACAAGAAGATCAGCTGGCACAGATGTGCCCACCTCAATCCCAACAATTATAAACTCATTACAGGTACATAAAATCCCTCTCAAAGCCCAGTGCCATGCTGCAAGGTATCGTTATGCACCCCAGGACATGTACAAGCCATAGAATCACACAACTTATTCCTTTTAAGACTTCTGTCCCCAAAGCAGATTCTGGGTAGAGAGGAGACCAAAGCTTTGAATCAATACGACAGCCCCAAGTGTACTAGACTCAGGTTGTAGGTAATCAAAGATCTAATATAGTTTGTACTGAATATATAAAAGTGTCACTGTCGAGAGAATCTCTATAAGCAACTTTTCTAGGGATAGGCAGTTTATTATTTAAGTAGAAGGTGGAAGAGCTCCGTTTATGCTGCCAGCTTCAGCTGTAAATTGTGCTCAAAGAGAGAGAGAGAGGGAGTGGAAAGAGGGGGCAGAGCATGAGAGCATGAAAGATAGAGATGAGGGAGCTAAGAGAAGTAGGTGAAGAGGCAGTTAAGAGGCGAGAATTAAGAGAGTAAAGAGATGAGCAAGAGGGAGGAGATTAAGAGCAAGCAAGGGAGAGGGAAGAATTAAGAGAGCAGGAGTTGGAGAAGTTCTTGTTACAATACCTTGTATCTCTTTCTATGGTGAATATTCTGATTCACAGCAACCAACCAGTACATGACATATATTCTACAGAACTTACATATAGCCTATAAGAATTACTACATTACCATATGTGTTACATTTTTAACTCTTAAAGCTACTCTTCAGATTCTTCTCTTACTGCTTTGACCTTTGGACTCACCATCAGCAGAAGGGTATTTCTCCTTCAGCTGGCTAGGCCATTGTTCTTTGGTTATATAGTAACTAACACTCAGTATCTTATATATCAAAGCTAGCTTTCATTTCTATTTCAATTATATGTATAAAAAAGAGCCCGACCGGAATACTCATGAATCCTCATGGAGGTAAAATGAGCTTCACTTTATTACCCAGATAGATGCATTCTTATAGAGCTTTTCCAGGGTTCCAAAGGCAAAACAATCTACTATTGGTTAAAACTAACTTGTTTACAATATACACTTCTATGTGAATGGCTATATTCAAATATTGTGCTCGTCGCTATGCTAAGTTCTACCTATTTCCCCATCCTATGAACAGTGCCCCTTGTTTTTGCATTCCTTTCTTTGTTCATCACCTCACTGCCTGTGCTATCTTTTATTTCTCAGGCAGTTTCAAGGACACTGCCTGCTTACTCTGAGCAAGGTTGTGCAAGTATGCTTCATATAAAACATCATGTCCTTGTTCTGCTATAATTTTTCCTACATATATGTTTCATATTTTCAGAATCTTTAGCTAAACAGTCATAATCATAATGTTTCTTTGTGTCATCTTCTCCAACACTGTACTGCTAGAATGCCTATGGCAAGGCCCTCAGAGATAAAGGTCAGTGCCATGATTGACACAAGGGCAGACATCACCATCATCTCTGCCAACACATGGCCTTCATCGTGGCCTACCACACCTGCAGGATCTACCATTGCTGCCCTCAGAGGGACCACACAGAGCTGCTTGATGAGAAATCCTATATTGATTAAGAATCCTAAGGGCCAAATAGAATTTGGCCATGCATCACTGCTGCATCACTGAACCTGTGGGGGAGAGATGTTTTGTCTACATGGGGAGTATGGGTGGGAACAGATTTTTAACAGGGGCCACTGTATTAAAGGGCATAAAATATCCCACACCAGCTATGAAATAACTCACTACTCAGCCTGTGTGGATACCACAGTAGTCCCTTAGGAAAGAGAAACTAGATGGCCTAAAATCAGTAGTACAAGAACAGCTAGCTCAACAACACATAGAGCCATCTAGAAGCCCTTAGAACACCCCAATTTTTGTTATAAAAAAGAAATCTAGTAAATGGAGGTTGCTCTATGACCTAAGAAAAATCAATTCTGTGATGAAGAGCACAGGGATTTTGCAAACTGGTATGTCACCTCCTACAATGATACCTGCCTCTGATTGTGGATTTGAAAGACTTTTTTTCACTATTCCACTGCACCCAGATGACATCCCAAAGTTTACTTTTACAGCGCCTTCTGTTAATAATGCGGCACCAGTGCATGTAATCAATAGCATGTTTTGCCACAGGGGATGAAGAACAGCCCACAGTTTGTCAATGGTACGTTGCACAGGAACTTGCATCAGTGAGAGAACAGTTTTCAGAGGTGTACTGTTATCACTAGATGGATGACATTTTAATGGCAACTCAAACCAAAAAAGAACTCTCACAGATTCAGCCAAGCCTGTTGCAAGCATTAAAAACATTTGGGCTGCATATAGCACCAGAGAAAGTGCAGCAGCAAGCACCCTAGAAATATTTGGGACTCAAAATAATGAACCAAACTATATAGCCACAAAAAATTCTATTTTCAACCAAAATTCAGACTCTAAATGATGCACAAAAACCTTTGGGTGCCATCAACTAGGTTATACCTTACTTAAGAATAACTAACTCACATAAGCACCCTTATATGACCTCCTAAAAGGTGATCCTGAGTTAACTTCCCCCAGAAAATTAATCCCAGAGGCAAAAGTGCTTTCAAAACAGTAGAACAAGCTATCACAAACAAGTCCACCAGATATGCCCAGAGGTGTGTATTACTGTAATTATTCTCATTGTAAATCTTCACCCTACTGGTATTATTAGGCAGGATGATACTCATGGACTTGATCCTTTGCACATTCTAGAGTAGATGTTTTTACCTCATCAACCAAAAAAGACCACTGTCTTTGAACTAATTTGAACTTTTGTCTTTGAACTAATTGCACAATTAATCATCAAATGCTGTCACATGTGTTTTCAATTGAATATTAGAGCTCCTTCAAAAATTATACCTATAAAACAAGAACAGTTTGAATAGTGTTTTGCCAACAGTACAGCCATGTAAAATGCCTTGCAAAACTTCACAAGACAAATAACATTTCATTTACTAAGACATAGATTAATAAGGTGGAAAAACTACACCGTCTCTTAAACCTCTGAATAGCTGAATACCCTTAAAAGGAGTTACTGTATGAACTGATGGCTCTAGAAAAACAGGGAAAACCATTGTAACACAGAAAGGAAAGTGAGTAGCAAACATTAGAAGGTTATAAGAATAGATTACCTCAATTAGTTGAGCTACGTACTGTAGCTTTCCAATATTTTCCCCACATTCGTCTAAATATTACAACTAATTCTGCATATGTAGCTAACATCACACAAGGATTAGACCAAGCACTATTGAGAAAAATTTACAAAACACAATTATTTAACTGAGTAAAAATTCTAAGTCATAACATCCAAGTGAAAACCTACCCTTATATCTTACACATCAAGAGTCACACAAATTTGACAAGTTTCATTACAGAAGGCAATGCTAGAGCAAATATGCTGGCTAGCCCTGCTTTGACAGCACCACAGCCAAATATGTTAGCACAAGCAAAAGCATCATACAACTTTTTTCCATCAAAGTATTCACACCTTACAACAATTTCAATTATAAAACACAAAACCTCATTATACAGTTAACACCTATACTACCTGTAATAACTGCCAAAGCCACACTGCACCACTGCCAACAAGAATAAATTTCACAAACCACTTACGCGCGTTACAAATCTAAGAAACCAATATCGCACACATCCCTAAATTCAAACGTCTATAATATATACATTTATCCATTAATCATTTTTCATCAACAATACGAGCTACAATACACATACACAAAAAAAAGTCAGGATGCCATCGCACATTAGCAATCAACTTTTGCAGATCTGGGCATCCCTCACACCATCAAAACAAATAATAGCCCTACATACATTTCACAAAAAAACATATCCTACAACTCTAACGTATATTACACAAAACTAATATTCCCCAATTAACAACAAGACAAGCCATCAGAAAATGTGCACATAGCACTTTAAAACATATAACGAAAAAACAAAAAAGTCAAATGTGCGGTGGATCCCCACAGAGCAGGATAACGAAATCTATCTATACACTAAGTCGTTTAACAGTATTAGAAAAGTCCCAAAACCCACTCATTTTAAATAATTTCTTATCATTATAATAATCCTGTGGTGTTCCGCAGCCCAAGCCCAAGGTAATGGTGAAAGACCGTCTCATCAACACATAGGGGTGCCCACGAGATCCCATTACCTAGGGACAAAAATACGTCTGTGTTTCCACAGACATCAAAACTCATTGGGTACCTGCCAGGTGTGTCCGGCCTGCTCTACATCCTGCCTGGGACCAAAAGCATCATCCTCCTGGCCCCTCAACAGAAGTGACAGAGCTACATGAAGAAGAGTGACCAGAACAGTTTCCTTGAGAACTACCTCAAGGAAATCTGGTACTCTTGAAATAACAGTTCATTTAAAGATTTTATTTATGTACAAATAAATATTGTTTTTTTCTGTTTACTAATTGTTTCTTCTGTTGTTTTTTTTCCTTACAGTTTGTGATGGGTTTAGAATTAGCTAAACTTATTAGTGCATTTATTCATTTCTTGCTGTGAGATGTGATTTTAGGATAAGGAAGAACAGGCTCAAGCCTTAAGACTATGAAGAAAGTTTTATTAACAAAATTAAAAGAATAAGAAAAAAGGAAAATCAGAATGAAATTTTCAGAACACTTTCCCTCCCCTAGCCACGTTATTTTTTTTCCCACTTGACAACATAAAACAAAACCTGGGACTTTTAAATCAGTTATCACTTCTACAATGATCTTTCCTCAGTTCTCATAGGGCAAGGAGATTCTTTCACAACACCATGGAGAAATCTCCACAAGAACACAGTCTTCTCATGGCTTTGCATCTTCACAAACAGCAGCTGCCCGGTTTAGAAAAACTTCTGCTATTGTGAAATTTTTCCTATTTTCACAACTGAGTGAATGGGCCATGTCAACTTATGGGGTGTCATTTTTTAAGGATGAGCTGTTCAAAGGAAAGCTCTCTTCACTGATTTCTGCAATCATCTTCATCTTCAAGAACAGAGGTTTTCTTCTTTTCTCCCTGAGACAGAGTCTTCTTCACTCTCATCTCTGTCTCTCTGCTCAAACTCTACAGAGCATCACTCCTTCAACATCTGCTGTTTCTGCTCAAGTCCACATTTGTACACTCTAACATCCCCCCATACTTGTTTTCTCTCATGAATTAAATTAGTAGTTATTATAGTCCATTTCTATGGCATTACCAAAAGAACTTTCAGTCTTAATACTAGGACATCTCTTCATTTTCTTTCTGTCTGAAATTTAAACCCTTTTTAATTGACTTTGGTGTCTTTTTATTGTCACTCTGTGCTTTTCCTCTTACCCAGGAGAAGAATCGTGCTCTGCAGGTCTCATCTGTGCACTGAAAGGGTTAACATTTCATCCAGGCCGACGGGTGTTGGTGGGCAGTGGCTGAAGCACTGGTGATAGATTAGACTGCAGCCACCTTGGGTTCTTCTCTCTCCCTCCCTGCCTGGCACCTGCTGGGAGGGGCCGCGGTGGGAGGTGGGGGGGGCGGAGCCCAGGGAAATCTAGGCTCGGCATGGGCTGGTAGGGGCCAGAGGCAGGACCTGGCGTTAATGAGATCTCAGCAGCTGTGACCTGGCCCCGCTTCTACAGCGGGGTCCCCCTGGCCTCCTATCCCCACCCGGGAGCTGCTAGGGTCTGGCTGGCCTGGCCCGCTCGGGCCACGCGGGCCGCGGCTGAGCAGGGCCAGCCCTCTATTGCTGCAGCTCCAATACCTTCAGAAGCCAGAAGCCGAAAAGAACTTTTGTAGCTTCTTGGGTTTTAAAATGGGATATTCACGGAGGCAGCTCCAGCTTCTCAATGGTTTACAAAGCTATCAGTTCTCAGAACTAGACAGCCATTGGCTTCTCTCAAACACAGAGGAAGCTCCCAGGTGCCTCTCAGGAAAATAATTTCCGTGAATGGCTCTCTTCCTTCTTCCTAATTATCAACCAGCATCAAGCCAACACACAGTTCTAAAAATTGAATGCTTTTTGTTTATAGAGTTAAATTATAATTTCAGTTCTAAAGGATTATTGTTTATAGAACTCAGTTGTAATTTGTAACTTTAAGCAGTTAAATTGTGACATGGTAGCCTGAAGATTAATAGTTTTGCCTGACAGCTCCTAGACATGAATACTGCAGCTCCAATGATACACATCGTTGGCTGGGGGAAGCTAGATTTGTCAAATTGAGTGAAAAGCCTCATTCAAATTAAACTCATGCTATCTTTGTCATCTTGTCTGCAAGGTGCCTGCAAGAAAGATAACAAAGAGCACTTTTACATTTTTTAATATAACCAAAAGGATGAATTGTCACAGTACAGCTAGTCTGTAGATGGAGAGATAAATCTGGCCATAAACAAAAACCCACTTTGGCTCTCTTAGTTTGATAAAAAAGTCCCTGGGCGAGTGATAGTAGGATAGATCTAAACTCAGAAGACCACAGCCAATCTGTTGTCAATGGAGAAAGACGGAGACAACAGAATAGTGAGGAGAATGCCTCTCAGGAAAATAACATAAGCTTATACACCATTCTAGGAAGGCTAGTAATTTTTTACTACAATGATTGGGTTAAACATCATACAAACATACAAACAAACATGTTTGCAACACCTCTTCTACTTGATTCAATCGTCTCTGTCACCAGGTTGATTCAATCTCCTTGCAATCTTCAAAGCTCTGTTTGTTCTTCCCGGGGCATCTTGACTATCAAATCTCTTGTGCTAATCAGGTCCAAAGTATTCTCTGTCTCTGCCATACCAATCCTGTTTAATCATGCTACAGAGATCTCACTGGTTAAGGAGCTAGGTGGTGTTAAATCCTGGCCAATCAGATGCCAAAATCTGTGAAATTCAAAACCCGTATATAAGAAGGTTTGGAACAATAAAACATGCTGTTTTCTTATGATCAAGAGGACTCTAATTGTGAATCTGTCTCCAATTCACAACCACATGTAACAGCCAGTGGCTTAAAACATCCACCATCTGACAAACCCTTTAGCTACCTTGTACCAGGTTTCATCCTGCTTCCTGTCACATCTGTGATTAACAGGTAAAGCTCACTTCATAAGATATAAATTAAGGTTTTTGTAAACACTAGGAGAATAAAACAGTAAAGAATTGCTTGTGTTAGGAAGTAATTGTGGAATATTGGCATCTAGGTATTTTGCTGTGACATGATAGGAATCTCTGCTTGCCATTTGTAGTAAAAGAGAAATGAACACTGGTGTGTCAGAATGTCTTGGGAATACAGTTTCCCTTCCTAAATTAAGGCCAAAGCCAGTGAGAAGTTTTACTCGGAGCTGTGTTGTCTTAGACTGCATAGAATTGTTCTGGATGTCTCCATTCTTTCTGTGCTAGATGAGCTGTGGAGGTAATGAGTTACAAGTTAAAATATGCTCTTATTAAAAGATTTTCAACAAATGAACATAGAGTGCCAGCAAAGCCACACAGGATATTATTTGGTCCATGAGGAGTAGTACATTTCATAATTAGTTTCATTTACATGTGTTCAGCGGCCACTGCAAAAGTAATTTGTTTTTATCCCTATCTCCAGAAATTATTCTCAAATAACTACCTTTATATGTGCAACACTAATGAAAATGGAATAATATGCAGCCAAGAACCTAGAGAATTATTCCATCCCCTCTGTCATCAACACAGATAAGGAGATTGCAGAAGTTAATAGGTCATTGTAATAATTTTCTTCTTTGTAAATAAATATCCAGCCTACACAGAGATTCAAGGAAATAAAGGGGTTTATAAGACAGTGGTTTAATTCTTGAAAACTAAAGCTATTTCCAGAACTATTCCCATGTTGTCAGTGGAAAGGAATGTCTTGATGAAACCAGAGACTTTTGTGCCCCATGTGATCAGAACTCTGCAGATGTACCACTGGCTTAATCAGGTTATCCATGAGTAGAGACAATAAACTAAAATTAGCGTTTAGAAAGCCTATAGAGAAGTCAAACTCACTATAATATTGCAATACAGCCACAGAACGTTTATCTTTTCTCTCTTGCATACATGCATATACTTGATTTGCCTCTATTCAAGAGTCTTCCTATTCCAAAAAACCCCTGCATGGAAAAATGCTTGACAGCCCCATGAGTCCTTGGCTATGTTTGTCTTTTGGCTCACAGAAACCATGGAGGAATTTCCATGTCCTGCTGAAGCTAATCCATAGAATAGGATTAGCCCTCTGAGGACAGATACTGTCATTCCTTGTATGATTTACAGACTGAAACACAAAATGACCCACTTTTCAGATGCCATTTAAACATTATTGGAGTAAATGAGAAAAACACAACAATAAAATATTTTAATAAACCAGTGTCAGTCACTTTTATTCATTTATTTTCTTACCATAGCAGTGGATCAATACTTCCATTATTTGCATATCATATGAAGTCTTCTTCTGAAGCTGGAGGAACTGGCATTAACATTGATTTTCTGGCGTTATTTTTTGCTAAAATGTAAATCTTTTTAATTACTACTTCCAGGACTGAGTTTAGGTGACAAGAGATATGTTCTATTCCTGTAAAGATAGAATCCATGGAAATCCAGAGAGAGAGAAAAATTTCAAAAGGCAACCTTCCCTCAAAATACTTTAAGTAGGATTTGATGCATATTTTAAAGCATTGTTCAGTAGTCTGCACACTAAAAAAAAAGACTATTCTAAAAATTGCTATCAGGGTGTAAATGGAGAAAATCAATCACATGGAAAAAAAATGGCTGAAACTTCAGGACTCTCCTAAGTTGCTTATGAAATGGCAGAGGGGTATTGGACAAAAAATTTGAAGTATGACTCATGATATATATGAAGACAAAGAGAAGATAGTTAATGGGAATGAAAAACTAAAATAAAAATGTTGAAAGGTCTCAAGTGAAAGTGAGTAGATCATATATCCAGTCCAGAACCCTGAAAGAACTGGCAAATGAAATAATTCAGAAAGGAAAGGATTAAAGTCTGTACTTTAAGTTTGCAATGGCATGAAACTGGCAAGAGGAAAATACAACGCCTTTATGTGGAAAGAGAAATAAAATGGAAAAGAAGAAATCCATGGAAATCTTTGGAAACATGTTAAGAATTCATAAGAAAATAGGAACTGGAGAGACTGAAGAATAGAATATTACAGGGGTTTATTGAATGTAGATGCTGCCAGGATAACCTGATTTCTTTCTGTGTTTTTGTTTCTTTGATTGTTCAGGGTCTTTTTCTCCTATACAAAGGAAGTGCCTCTGATCTTATCTAGCCAGAATTATGTGATTTCAGTTATGAAGTTGTGTGAGGTATTGAGGAATTACTAGCTCTGTGTAGGAAGATGTAGATTAGCAAAAAGTATTACATAGTTGAGAAGGAGGTTGAAGTCAGACCAAAAAAAAAATGTTAGAACAAGAATTTTTGGGCTTTAAAATAATTAGTGGTGTATATTCTGAAAAATTAAAGTTAGGAGCAATACTGTATGTTTGTTACTGTGAATGATCCTGATTCTGGAACAGAGAAAGAGAAGATAATGACACAAACACAAAAGACAGCAGTTATAGAAATCAGTTTAGGAATATTATACATGAAGAACAAAACCTCAGAAGAGTTAAGGTAACAGAAAATGGCAAAATGAGCTGATGTGTAAGCTATTCTTGTACCAGGAATAACTGCAAATAATTTCTGGAGTGTCCTGGCATTTTACTGTTCAAAGAAGAAAGAGAAGACAAACTGTTTGAATCTGTCAGTCCCCAAATGACTGTGAGCCACTGATACGATGCCATCATTGAAGTCAAATGTTCTCTTTGGATATATCAGGAGTCATATGGGAGTGTTAATAGCATAGTTGTGGGGAGATGTTATTTTGAATACTGTGTGTCTCACCACCTGCAAGAAAGACAGATTCAGATGAGAGCAAAGAAAAAGGAAAAATGCCAAAATTATTAAGAAAGTGGATATCTACTTGTCTAGAGAGTCTAGGCTGCCCAGCCTAGCAAAACACAAGCAGAGGGCTCAGAGGATTGATACTTAGGAATAAAACAGAAGGATAAACACTAAAGAAAGAAGAGAGCTCTTTAAACTATAGGGCACTGTTGACAAAAGGATAAAATGGATATTAATTTCCCACAATTAAATATATGCTAGATGTGGGAAACTTTCATACTATGCCAGTAAAAATATTTTACAACAGTGAAAAATCTGTAAAGCCTCTGTCTAGAAAGATTAAATCAACCTGAAGTAGGTACAGGAAGGAATTACTAGATGAATTGTGGAATGATTAATTTATTGCTCAAGAGACACTGGAAGAAAACTTGCCTTACCTAACCCAGCAAAATAAAGCTGGAAGGAATACTGCTGAAATGTGCTAAGGGAATAAAGATCAGGGAAGAAGAGCCATTTTAAGCTAAAAGAAAAAATTGTAAGAAAATAAATAGAGATGAACTGTCTATGAATAGCTTTAATTTTGAAATGAGAAAAGGGTGCCTAAAACTTGGAGGAGCACGGACAAGAATAGCAAAATGAGTGAATTTGTTAGTGAACTATAGTGAGATTACTGGGGGACACAAAAATTAATGCTGTTTGGTAGTTACTAGAGACTGCTATTTCTGATAGCATGGAGTCAGTGGCTATGGTGATTTAAATGGATGACTTAGATAAATAAATTTTCACTAGGTTCAGACACAAAGGTCAAGGACAAGAAAGTGTAATCCATTTGACATTCTTCTGTACATTGTATTTCCTTGATCTTCACTGGCCCTAAGTTCCTATTTAAATTTTATTCCTTATGCAGTCAGTAAAGGATCAGGAGGGTCCTGGCTCAGTTGCAGAGTAGATAATGGTTTTGTGCACAAGATGGGTACGTAGGTATTCCACAAACTTCACAGCTCCATCCTATCTATTAGAATGTACTATGAACTTCATTTACATTGAAGGTCCAAAGCAAATGTCTTTCCTTGCTTTTCTAACTCCAGAGGCAGCAATAAATATTGACTTCTAGTGCTTTCTCTGTATCATCTACTTTGGATATAAAACCAGCTAGAACAGGAGAAGAAAGAAGGGTAAGTGCGAAAAACAGTTTATGTTTTGCAATTTTCTGCTCTTCCGACGGTTTATGACAGAAAGTGATGCAATAAAAGTAACAGATTCTTAGTTTTTGATGCTGGCATAATATCCAACCATCTACAATATGAACTTTTAGAAGCTGACAAAGAACTATGAGTCTCTCTTTTACATTGTTGTCATATTTGCACAACAGAAATTTTTTATAACAATTCTAATCCAGGAAAGAGTTCAATGTTGAGATTGGATAAATGTACAAAAGCAGAGTCTTTATTTATCTATCTCAATTTATTGGATTTCTCTGGAAATTTTCCTTACATTGTCTTTTTCTGAGATTTCCAGGCCCTTTTGAGTAAGCTCAAGGTATAAATAAAAATTTTTCTTCTGGTGTTTGAGCACTTTATCTTTGAGGAACCCAGAACTACACATTAAAAATATGTGTGAAGAGAAAGAAACAAAAATTTCTATACTTTAAAATGAAATGCTTTAATGCATTATTGAATTTTTAGATACAGTTTCATACAGATCTCATTTTCTCTATAGGCAGAATGGACATGAAGATAAATTTATCTTTCAGTTGCTTCCAAATGCAATACTTTATTTACCTTAAAAAGCAAGGGAAAAAGGCTGTGTTATGAAAACACAGGCCATAACTCTATTATTGCCAGCTGCTGGATGTGTAGAAAGAGGCTTAAAAAGAAATCAAATTATTATATCAATGACAGTACAATTTACTAGGATCCACTATTTTTTAAAGTCAGGCGCCAGCCTGATTTACTTCCCTTTTCTTGAGTGATACAACAGATTGAATAAACTGAACAGAAAACCATTGCTCTAATTGCTATTTGGGGGCATTAGTTCATTGTGGCCAAGCTTTGGGCCTATTTATTTCTCTGGTTGACCTTTCCCTGTGGCTTTTTCTTTCTCCTCTCTGTTTTATTCTTCAGTCATGGTAGCAAATTAAAATTACCCCATTCAGGTAATCTGCTTTTTTCCCCTATGAATTCTAAAAAAAATTTTATTGTTTTTTGGTTTCAACAGGGATTTTGATTATTTTGCTAGCTCTTCATTATATATGGAAGTACAGTCCAAGAGATATATTTCACTCTGAAAAACCCATACACCCAAGGAATCATTTTACCTATTACTAAATTCAGTCATTTCTGAAATGTTATGTCCTGTTGAGACATGCTTCATGGACTTCCTCCCACTATGGGAAGGAATGAAAAGAAAGTATCCATCTTACCTTCTACTGAAGATTTATCTGGAATTGCTTTTTCTTCTGATTTAATATTCAACGATGTTTTTTGCTTTGCTTTTTCTTTTCACAAACTTGAATCTGATCTTCATGCTACTTTTTGTCCCTTTCAGATTATTTAAGGATGTTTCTTTCAAAACTCAAACTTTACATATCCTTTTAGTTAAGTGTACACTGCATAAGAGTTGTCCCAATCTGGACTCGTATTGAGAGCTTCTCAGAAGAAAAGCCTGATGAATTCTGCCAAGTTCACTACAGTCTGTAGGTTTGCAAAAGAAATAAAATACACAAATTAGGATTTATGATGTAATGCCCTGAAAAATTACTCCTAACCTTTTCTTGCATGAAATAAACAAGGCTGGAATGAAACAAAAATTGCATTAATCACCTGATTAAAACCCTTTACAGCTCACATATCCCAAATAGTTTTATGGATTTCTCTCATTGGAACTGAAGTTTGGAGGAGGGATTAATGAGAAGTTTAAAAAAAAACATGGAGAAAAGGAAAAAAAAAAGGAGTGTCAATGGTAAATATAATGCTTACAAAAAAAAAATCAAGTTACCATTGCAGTTAAGAGACAGTTGTGTTTATGAAAAAAATTTGCTCTGTGATTCAAAATCTTCCCACTTCTACCTCCACTTTTAGTGACTTTTAGTCTGGCACCTTCACATATGCTGCCTTTTCCCTCACTGCTTTACTGAAATATCAAATCTTCAGAGAAATGACTGAATGTTTTCCCAATGTGTAATTCTTAGCTATTACCAGGATGTCTAGTTAGGAATTAAAGAAGGAGACTTAAAAATGGACAATGTCACAAAAAATATTTAGTGACATCATGGGCAGAGTTCCGAGCCCATGGAACTCAACTCAATCCACTGTCCTGCAAGTAACACTATTTCCTGCTATGCACCCTAGTGCATTGTAGGAAAAGTAAAAAAAAATTAAAATGAGGTTTGTGAAAAAAAACCCCAGAACTTAATGCGACTATGCCCAAGGCATACAGACTGGCCTTGATTCATATGCATTGATGTTTTATTTCTTCTGATGTATTTATTTGCAGAGCAGGTACATTTCATCCCTCATCCCTTTCATGTTTATAAACTGCATGTATGATATTATTTACATTACAGAGATTTCTTTTTTCCTACCCAAAATCTTTCACCTGTCATGAAATGCTATTTAGCCTCCACAGCAAAGAGATGTTTTCATCTGTTGGCACATTTCTGAGTCAAGCACCACAATCATCAGGTACTGATTGTTAATCAGCTTTGGTATGATTGTGGCTATAAGCACATGGTATCTGACAAGGCTTATTTTTTTAATGCGAAATCTAAGCCATGTTTTGAACCTCACTGATGTGAAATGATGCATGTCCTTTCATCCAGCGCTACAAAAACTCCTGGCTACTAGATTGGCTATTAGATTACTTCTTTATATTTAGGTAGTGTCTTAAATCTTCATGCTGAAGTGAATTAACACTGTAATTCATAGACTGACTTAACGAATCACTTTAGGACTATATCCCAGTAAGAAAAAAATTAGACTATGAAGCAGATGGTCTAGGTTACAGTGATGCTATTAGCACTAACTTGTTGGGGAGGGGTCACAAAACTTTCTCAAGCTTCAGTTTTCTTTTTGCAATACACGAGGTTTTCCTCCAAGTGTACTTGGAGAATCCACATTTCTCAAAAGATGGTTATTAAGGATTATTATTTACAATGTATTTTATTTTTAATAATCATCCTTAGCTAGGACAGTCTTTCCAGGTGCCATGACCATATTTAAATAGCACAATACAATAAAGATAAAAGCTCCTTTTATTATTTTCAATAGGGCTTTGGTCAGAATACAGAATGCCACTGAAATACTAAAAAGGTGAAATGAAAGATCTATTTCTCTTTGTGATTTTCAAAAGTCAATGATCTGTGCTGTTACACAGTTGTGTCTCTAGGTATGCATTTAATACTTTTCATATGCCTTTGATTATATGAAAGTTTGATTATCTCAGTATCTTTCAGGTTCATGATAATCAAGGCTGTGTTAGAAGGAGCTGATCTAATCCTAGCTGATGTCAAAGCCAAACCCAGGTCTAAATACTGCAGGAAACATTGTAGGTCTTCCAAGTCAGTGTTTCCTGAAGGGGAACTGTGCACCTCCAAATTGGACAGTAGTGGGCCTCTGTCATGGTTTTCCTCTGATGTTTTCCACTATGTTGTAAAGAAGAATTTCCTTACCTTTTTTTCTTGCAATGACTTATTTGGAAAATTTAGATTTAACTGGTCTCATGACAGAAATCATCTGCTGAAAGTTCTCCCTACCTCATTCCCATTGTTTAATCTCTCAGTAATGACCTTGTCTCCTTGTGGTTCACTTATCATGTGGTCTGCAGGACAGAATCACAAGAGTTAGCACAAGTACTCAGACTCAAGGAACACTGATAACCTAAGAAATTCCTTAAAAAATCTCTTCATAGGAAAGAAAATCAGCCAGCAAAAACTAGAGAAATAGATTAATCATTAGACAGTGGATGAATACATAAATATGCAAACAGTAGGAAAGAGCTATTATTCCATCCTTAATTCCCTGGCAATGTAAAATAGCTTTTATTTAAGATTCTGTCTAGTGTTTCTGCCATTATTGATTTATATTCTCAGTTATATCATACTTGATTGATATTCTCAGCAGAAGAATCTGGATGACAATAGTCATCAAGCACTATGTATTATCATCAATGGTTACAAAAATTCTCATTTCCTCCCTATCCTACAAAGTTTGAAAGATGTTGAGATAATAAATGATCAGTTTTATTTTTATTAATTGCAATAAAAATGACCTGAACAGACATGTGGTGTTGCGGTGTGTTGCCTAAGAT
>VWYI01007142.1:67012-96457 GCA_013399455.1 Anthoscopus minutus | reverse complement strand
GGAGAGATCTCCCAGTTGCCACTTTTATACATTGGATGCTGAGCTTGATGGGCCTAATGCAGTTGTTTTTAAAATGTATGAGGCAAGCATTATTCTTAAAGAAATTGTCCCTTTCAGTTGTTAGAAGATAAAAATAGTAAAACAAGAAAATACAGCAGCAATTCAGTTTGTTAATTTGAGGTTATTCCACTGATTTTTTAAGTCTGCTTTTAACAAAACTTTTTTTCTGGTTTTACATAGTGATTATGGAAGACACCTTCCATCAGTAAATGGAGGGCTTTTAATCCTTAACGCACTTTTCTTTCTTGAGATTAATATTAAAAGTTTAAACAGTTTAAACTAATATTTAAACAGTTTCAAGGTTTAGGTACTTTCAGTTTAGTAGTTCAAAATCTCACATGCTTTAAAAGTTCATGTCTCCTTCAGTCCAAATTTGGTAGTTTGAAAGGCAGTTTTCATAGAACGACACATTTGGTGTCGGAAGAGCACAGAAATGGCTCTTAAGTTCATTTGAACATATCATCTTTCAGTGTTACGTTTTTTATCCATTTGTGTATTTGCTTGAAAGTCTGTTTTGCTTGAAAGTCTTTTTGACTTCCTATTCACTGACTGCCTGCTCCCAGTACGACTTGGTAGTGAACCTTTGGCTTTTGAACTTAATTCTTTAAGATCTGAATGCTAACAGAATTTTTTCCTGCTGAAGCTGCCTGTGCTAATCAGCGCCCTGACCTGTTTGGCTGTGCTATTGCCCAAGTGGGAGTGATGGACATGCTCAAATTCCACAAGTACACCATTGGCCATGCTTGGACTACTGACTATGGTTGCTCCGACTGTAAAGAGCAGTTTGAATGGCTGCACAAGTAAGTGCCTTTGAATACTTTCTGTGCTTGTTAAAACGTGTAGTCTGCTCAACAGTTTCTGGTTGTCATGATCAATATCCATTCTAATGATTATTTCATCCTTTCCCACACTGAATTTGGGGAGTTCAGCATTTTCTTACAAGTCAATTTTGAATTAAAGGCTGCCTTCAAAGCCCTATATCAAGTGGTTGTATTTTCAAAGACCTTGTTCTCCTAGCAGCTTTTAACAGTTCATAAGGTTTTCTTTCTGAATAGAGACTCTATGTCTTTTTTAAAATACATAAATTGTATTTTTACCATGAGGGAGGGACAGCCACCATTGTGAATTGTATTATACAATGTGGGTGGGTTTTATTTGTAGGAATTGAATAGCACTAGACCATAATAGGATCTTAATTAATTTCTTAGCTTCTGTTGAGAGTCTCAATTTCCCTGTTTCCAGCAGGATGGATCCTGCTATGGAGTTGACAAGTTCTGCAGTTTCCCTGCTGGCTACTTCTGAAATTTTAGACATTCCTGTTAGATGTACACATATGTCTGTCTTGATAATAAAGAAATGAACTTTTTTAACATTTCAGAGGCCAAGATCTTTGGCCACTACTGTTGCCATTAGTGCAATTCTGCTTAATATAACTGAGAACTGTTCTATTCTGAGTGCAAACAAATGCCACTGTGATGGTTTCAGTAGGAAAGGACCTTCTTGTTAGGTCTCGAGGAAAAAGATATGGAAACGTTTATGTGTTTGTGTGTTTTTCTCAGGTACTCTCCACTTCACAATGTCAAACTACCAGAAGAAGATGGCATCCAGTATCCCTCCACACTGCTTCTCACAGCAGACCACGATGACCGTGTGGTCCCTCTGCATTCGCTGAAGTTCATCGCTACCCTGCAGTACATTGTGGGCCGAAGCAGTAAACAAACCAATCCACTTCTCATCCATGTCGACACCAAGGCTGGGCATGGAGCAGGAAAGCCAACTGCTAAAGTTATAGAAGAAGTGTCAGATATGTTTGCTTTTATAGCACGATGTCTAAATCTTGAGTGGATTGAATAGGCAAAATGCTTATTACTGTCTCCTTTAGAAAACAAGGGCTTTAATGTTTAAGAACAGCCACACTACTACTTGGTGTAGTACTTACATTTAAGAACTACAGTTTAATATTTTATTGATCCAACCTACTATGGAATTTTAATCTTCTGTGCTTCCCTTTTTTTGGCATTTCTCTGATTTTTTTTCTACTGCATTCCAAATTCCATTTTGAAGAGCATGTTCAAAAAAATAGCTGAGCTACTCTCAGTACTGTTGTTAAAATTTAGATTTCAAAATTAGTGCTAGTTAAGCTTATTTCCAGTAAACAATTTAAATGTATTTCACCTATGAACATATCCAGATCATTTGTAATTAAATGTAAGTACTGTTCACATACAAGAACTCTGAGCATATTTTATTTACACAGTAATTTATTTAAGAATGTGAATTGAAGGTGTTCAGTGAAAACCATGAAAAACTGAAGAGACAGTAATCCAGTTACGTCAAATATTATTAAAAAAGCTTATGTTACATTCTGTTCATTAACATGTTAGTCTATAATAATGATGTTTCTAAATTGTTCTTTCTTTCCAAAGAGACTTCAAAAATCTCTTCTGCCATTTATTTTTGCATAGAAGAGAAAAGTAGAGGCTCAAAAACTTGAAGGAATCTTAGATTCTCACTGTAATTTCCCTCAAGCTATGCAGATACTCTCCAACAACCCATGTGAAATTATTTCTTTAACTGTTTCTGAGGAGTAGATCAGGCATTGATTTAAATAAATGAATAAAATATAAACTAACACAAAACAAAAAAGACCACCCCAGCTCAAAGCTACAGCTTTATTCCAGATTATTCAGGTTATTTTCTGATGCTTCTGACAGGACATTCTACAAAAAGGCAAAATTTGAACATGCATATATAACCTAGTTGTGTCTGCAAAACAGCAAGAGCCCGTAGTCAGACTCCCCTATGATTTGACACAGGCAGATCTTTTTGAACTGCTGTTTCTCCCATTTAGACTGTAGAGCTATGAAGTAGATGTGAATATTTGCCTGCTGTTTAATCTCTGATGCACTGCAGCAATTAGAGTTTGATTTTGCAAAGGAAAAAAGTATTCTAGCAACTATTATTAGTCTTGTTGCCCCTCCAGAAAACATCACTGTTTCTCATTTTTTGATTAACTGATATAATCATCCAGAATCATGGTTGTCATTTTATTCATACTTAGACCCTAAGGACTGTATTCTAACTCTGGGCTCAAGAGTTTTATCTCTAAACAAACAATATCTTGGTGAAAGAAGAAGGGGGAGTGGTATTTTAAAGAGAGGAGAATGCTCTAAAGAGCGGGAAAAATAAAAATAAATTTGTACCAGAGTCACCCTGTATTTCCCTCATGATCTGAACTTCTTTTGATTCTCTCTGGAGTCCAGGAAAGATAATCCTCTCCAGGCCCTCATTATCTATGGCTAATTTGATTTTAGGAGAAAATAAAAAATTATTTCTGCTTTCTTATGAAATACCACACCTAAAATCTGTATGTGATCTGGAGTTTATTTGGGATGTATGGGCATTACAGTTGTTTACAAGATACTCTGTAGACTTTTGCACTCTGATCACAGCACTGAATTAAACAATCAGAATAGGGAGTTGAGGGAGGATTGATTTTTTTTTCCTTCCAGGCTGTGAAAATAGGGTGCAGGTTCTGCACCTCTCTTTTCCCCAGAGGTATATGAACTGCTTTCTTTGATCATCTAGAAATTTTCAATACCTTCCCCACGTGGCAGCAACAAAGAACATAAAGCTATGCCATCTCCTTTTGTAATATTCGTAGTTGTGGCATGTAGCCTTCTGTTGAATTTATAATTACTGTCAATGGGGCAGAGCTTCATCTCTGATACAGGGCTTTGCAGGATAGGGTGTATGGAAACATGGTTCTCAGACACTGGAGAAATAAAGCTGAACTATGTTGGTGCATTGAATTGCAAGTGCTTGGATACAGCCATCTCAGTCATCTCTAGGTCTGTTCCTAAATGTGCTTTTCCTTGTTCTCCAATTGCTCAAGCACAAAACTTCTGGCACAGGTTAAAAGTAGCTCATTTTCCTTCTGAAGCCTTCTGTTGAAGCTGAGTTCCCTGAACAACTCGGTGTCATGACATATGACCCATAATCTGGGGACTTTTTCTCTGAGTGGCAGTAAGTAGTACTGAAGGTGGAGCTGCTTGCTGGAGACACCACTCACAAAGTAAATGTTCCAGAGTATCCCTTGTGGAATGCTGGTGTCAGTATTGGGAATGCATTGTGTTTCTGTAACAGGGTCATCATGTCAACATTTATTTGATCTTAATCAGCTGTGCCAAGTTCAGGATTCAGGTGCCAAAAAAATGATGTTGTGAAGCTATCCTGTTATCTGAGTTGCTGCTTTTGAGGCAGACAGGGTCGTACTCCAACTGGAATCTGTAATTAAGTCTGAGTGAGTAATGCTTTTGTAATATAGTGGGATTTAAACCCTTGGGGTTTTGATTAAATAGACCTGGAGCCAAACCATTCCTGCTATGTAAAACATAATGAAATTTCTGTTAGTCTAGTTTCAAGGTTAAGTTATTTTCTCTATAATAGAAATGCTATTTTATGAAGATGCTCTTGTGTTTTATGGCATCTGTTTCCAGTATGTGAAGCAAAATTCACAAGCTGGGCAAGGTAACCTCCCAACTATCTGCTTTCAAAACCATCTTAGAAAAATAGATACTGATGTTTTGCACCAAGATCAAACATCCCCCCAAAAAAGCCCTGTAAAGAGGCTTATGTTACATGAAGAAAAATCTGGTTTTATGTGGAAATAAATAACTTCTTACATATATCTCCTAACAGTCTTCACAGCTGGTGTAAAGATACCTTAGTTTTCTTTTGTCCCATGAGTGTACATTTGCATTAGAGTTGATTTATGTGAAAAAGGCCAGAAGTATTTTTGAAAGCTGAGAGTCTTCATATTCTTTACAGAGAGAGATATTTGAATTCCCTTGCATTGGAGTAAATTTAAATTTTTGTAGCTGCAAAAAAGATAGATATATAGATATATGTATGTGTATGTATGTACTGATTTCAGCTGGGAGCTGCAGTATATAGGCTAGGGATAGAAGAGGGCAGCTGGCCTGGGGGCGTGTAAGAATAAAGGGTGCTCAAGACAGAGTTTGGAGATAGATACCTGTCCCTGGCACCTAGATCTTTTTGGTCAGGATTTTCTTGACTTGGCTATGCTTTGCCATCTGTCTGTAGGAAGGCAGAAACATGAGCAGCAGTACTTCTGGTTTCAAGCAGCAGCTTTCAAAGATCAATGCTGCCAGGTTATTTATTTATTTTTAGCCTGAGGTTGCCCCTCAGGATTGCCTAAAGATCTGCTTATAGACTTCCTGACAGTCTATCCTGTGAAAGGGGTTTTCCAAGCTGAGTATGATTTAGGGGGAAGGCCAAGGGAGGGACTTGGAAGCCAGGCTAATAAACAACCACACAATTTTCTGCCAAGTTCTTCTACTTTGAAAATCTTTAGTAGACCACTTTTGTGTAATTGTCTCTTTGTCCACACCTCTCAGAATATGGATAGGTCCTCCTGGTTTGAACAGCCAGGCTTGGCAACTTTGTTGATTTTTCCTTGTGTTAACTACTTCTGCTTTCAGATATGCCAAGAGAAAAAAAAAATCATTTCTCAGGCTTTTTTTAGCTTGCTCTTGCAAGAAGAGTGGGGTAGCCTTCCACTTCTTGTGTCCCTGAAGATAACTATAGTATGTCCTCAAGATAATATTATCCATGAATAGAAAATTCTGAATAAGCTCATGTCTTCAGTTTATTCATGGCAAAGCAATGCTAGTGATGGGAGTCCCTCAGTGGAAGCTGGACTAGCTACTGGCACAGAAATAAACTGAAATTCTGGACTAGGAGTACTAGGATTTTACTGCTTCTCCTAATTTTCCATAAGAATAACTGAAAATTCAACATTTAAAACCAAAGCTAAGCAGTAACCTATTAGTGAGAATCTCTTTTCTGTAGACATCCCTCTGTCTTGTTACCAGGAGTAAGAGAGGCAAGGAACAAACTTGGTGCTCATGCCATTACCCGTTGCAGTGGAAGTTTAATGCTGAAAGTCTGAATAGCAAGAGTGTGTGGTGACTTCACAAAACATTTCCAGCTCCCACAGCAGATGCAGCATGACAGCTGGAGTCAGTGGATGGATGACATCCCAGCAAATGTGACAATACCAGCTGGCCACATGCTGCTGAAGAAACTGTAATTTGTGCTTGTGCACTGCTTTCAGTGCCTCTCAGGCCTTCTGTGTGCAAAAAGGAAGGAGATACTATTCTTGAAGCCCCTAAGGTGGAGGGGACACATGCTGTTTTAAGCAAGATGTGTACTAGGTAGGTAGGGCTAACTAGGCATTAATTTTGATATTCTCTATAACCCACAGAGGCCATTACTAGGCCCAGGATATTATCTGTAATTTTTATCTTAGCCTCACTCTTAAATTACTGGGGAAATAATCAGAAAAGCAGAAGTTCAGCAGTAGCACCTGAACTAATAGGAGGTGGTAATTTCATTTAGTTCTTAGCACCATGATTTTTATGCTGTGTTTCTTTCCCTGTCAAGAGCTGTGTTTAACCTCTGACATCTCAGTAGAACAGATACATGAAGATACATTACATTTCAGTGATGACATCAAATATATTCTGCTGTGAGACACGGAAAGTGTCAGAAGACAAGAGCAGCAGAAAAAAAAAGTTGGCTTTGCTACCTAGCAGTTACTGAACAACCATAAACATACTAAATAACTGAAGAGTTTATTCATTAGTTTTACACCAATTAGTGCAATATTTTAGAAATCTGGGGAGTTCTTAGCTGATGAAAAACTGTTATCCATGCTGATTTATTCTTTTAGGCCATTTTTGGTGTGCAACAAGAGCATGTCACTGTGACAGCAAGTGACAAAATGCTGTGGCTTGGACTGGTTTTCCTTCCTGAGGAAGAAACTGAATAAAGGGCTTGGGCATTTCACTCTTCAGAATCCTTTGGAACAGTAACAGAAGCAGATAAACAATACTTATTGTCTTCTGATTGTTTCAATTGAAACTGTCATTTCTCAACAAAATATGTTGTTTTCTGGTAGTTCTGCTGTTTTAGAGGAAGCTCTGCTGTAGTAAAACACGCTTTATGATGTAGGTATGTGCAGATACTTCTTTCGGTAGCTGGGCCAAACTGTTAAATACCGCCTACTTCATACATTTAGTGTTCATAATTAACGTTCTGCTGCTAAAACTGCTTTTTGGTTTTAAGGTTCCCAGCATTAAAACCATATTTTCATCATAAATGGCATAAAGCTTTAGACATAAGACCATTGATAGGGGACCCAAGCTTCAGCTCCTGGATGGTTTACCCTTCTTTTTGTGTTTCACTGAGTAGACAGAGATAGAATCATAGAATGGTTTTGATTGGAAGAGATCTTAAAGATCATCTAGTTCCAGCTACTCTGCTCTGGGCAGGGACACCTTCCACTAGACCAGAGTGCTCAGGGTCCCATCCAACCTGGTCTTGACCACTTAAAGAATGGGGCATCCACAACTTTTCTGGATGATCTGTTCCATTGCCTCATCACCCTCACAGTGAAGAGTTTATTCCTAATATCTAATAAAAACCTCCCCTCTTTCTATTTGAAGCCATTCCCCCTTGTCCTGTCACTACATGCCCTTGTAAAAAGTCTCTCTCCATCTTCCTTGTAGGCTTCCTACCTGTAGGGTACTGAAACACCACAATTAGGTCAGCCCAAAGCTGCTTTTTTTTCCAGACTGAACTAGAAAAACGTAACATTACAGTAAAAAAGTGAGATAATTGTAGATGATCACTGCCTATAAACTGAAGATGCTGAGAGACCTCTGTGGTTGACTGTATGTAAACAAGCCTCCAGCTCTGTTTTGAAAAGGGATTACTTTTCCTAATTAGAGATGCTCAGTCCTCCTTGAGCTTCAAGGAAGTACAGATCCAAATCTGAACTTCATGAGAGCACACATCACTCAAAATGCTTAAAAGCAAAAGCAGGTCTTGAAATTCCGTCTTTGCAATGTGGTTATCCTTCAGCAAAGCTTCAGCTGCCAAGGACAAACTGGAAAACATCCTCCTCTCACAGATGACAGTCACTTGCACAACAACCCAGTCATTAAATAGTTTGCTGCCATGGGCCTGGTGCCCATTCTTCCTGCCTGGTAGAGCCTTCCAGGACCATTGTGATTGCCAGAGGAAGTCAAATGAGGGGGAGGGGTAGCAGATTTACAAAATTGCTTCCAGCTAGTAAGTTAGACAGTTATTGAGAACATGTCATTGGATATTTTGGATTGCTTTCATTATTTTTGATATTTGCTCCCTGTTAGGATCCGATTAGCGGGAGATGCCTGTCCTGAATTAAGGTTCAAGAAAGAAGTCTGGTGTTAATCATTTTTGCCTGGCTGCAATGGTAAAATTCAGAGGTTGTTAGCTCAGGCTGTGCCAGGGGAGGTTCAAATTGGACATCAGAAATAATTTATTCACAGAAAGGTTTGTTAAGCATTGGAGCGGACTGCCCAGGGGAGTGTTGGGGTCACCATCCCTGGAGGTGTTCAAGGAACAACTGGACTCAGCACTATGGTGTAGTTGACAAGGTGGTATTTGGACAAAGGTTAGCAGTCTTTTCCAACCTAAGTGATTCTGGGTGCTTGATTCTGTGACCTGGATCTTGGCTGTGGACAAAAATGGGCTTACACAGGAACTTGGGAAATAAATTTGGAATTTGAGTTCTCTAGGACTACCTGCCCTGCCTCAGCAGAGGGCCTGAATGCTGCCAAATTACAGAGGCTACCTTTCTCTTCCTTTAAACATCTGCACTCAAAGCTATTTTTTTCCAAGTTTATTAGCCTGCTCATTTATGGGTTTTCTGTACTGTTCAGGATGACAGCAGACATCTAGGGAAGCTAATTACTCTTCTGTCAAGCCCTCGAAGGCTGCACAAGCCTTTTGGGAGAACATGTCATCTTACTCTCCAGCACAGATTTTTATGAAAATACCAGTTGAGCTTAGAAGTCAGCTTCCCAGGGGTCTTCCTTCCTGCAGCAGAAGCATGTAGGTTATCTCCCTGGCTTGCCAGCCCAGGACCCACAGAGACTATATATAAGGGAGATGGTGCAAGCCACTTGGACCAGCAAGAGCAACCAAGGCAAGGAAAGCTGGGGAGCTCCAGTTTCTACAGGCTTACCAAAATTCTACTACTGTCTCATTTGTTTCAGCTGTCCTGTAAAGCATGAAGCTGGCAGGAAACTATGCCTGGCCTGTCATTCAGTGCAGAGAAGTCCTGCTCAGGTCAGGTCTTTGGCACAGCAGAGTCCTCCAGCTACCAAGAGAAATTTCTGACCTGCATGAAAGATATTTTTAGAGGGTAGCAATGAACTGACAGGGTTTACTGAATGACAGCTTTAGACTCTAGTTTAAAAACCTAAAGCCTATCTGACATAGATCCTCCTATTGACTCTGAGCCCGTATCTTACAGCAACAGCTTTGTTCTTCTCAGTCTCCCATCCCATTCTCTCTACACTCTTTTGCGTGTTACAGGAATACCTAATTTTCTTTACCTTTGAGCTCCAAAAGGTGTTCTCATCTTTCCTAATCACATCACACCTGATCATTTTTCATTCTTTGACCTTAACTTTGTCTACTCTTTGAATTATCCAGTACTTCAGCATGTGAGAATATCTTATGACAAAACAAAAAAGGTGCAGGCTAACACACACACACACACACACACACACACACACACAGACGCATATGCAGAGAGAGACCTTTCCTTGGGGTTTTGCTTAATATTCTCTCTTCTGTTTTCCATATCACTTATTAGAAATTCAGAAATCCCTTGAGCCAGTTTCTGAAGACTAGCTGTTCTCCTTGGGTGACATATGGTTGCCACATACGTGACCCTCCTAAGGATTGTTTCACTCAAATCTTAGTTCAGGAATGTTTGCTACTAGCATTACAATTCCCATTTTGCCCTCTGGTTGTAATCCTTGCTTTCACTGTGCTTTCACCATCTGTTGCAAACTCCAGCTGTTGCCTTTTAAAGAAAAACTTTTGGAACATTACATGTGGCTCTGAAAAATCTCTCCAGTTGCTTCTGTGGGAATTGGATGTCCTTCGTTAACAAGTAATGCCCAAGACATACTGCTGGCTCTGAACTTCTTCCTGGTCTGTTTAATCAGCTCCTCTAGCTGGAACTAGCTGTGGTTTAGCTTCTGTTGTTTTTCCCTCTCCCTCATGATTTCACCAGGGCAAGCTGTCCCCACAGACTGCTGCCACATCATGTGCATCTCCTCCATCTCATTCCTTGAAATTGCTAATGAAAAGATGTTGCCTGCTTATGCTTTCCACACTGGAACATAGGCAGCTCACAGAGCTTTCAGCCCTGATGCTGATTTCACCTCTACAGCAGCCACTTGTCCCAGTAATTGTCTCTGAGACACAGGCTCCCCAAGGCAATGTGGGCTTCTCCTCCTGCACACTCTATGCAGTTTTCATTACAGCATCTTCTGTAGACATACAGATAGTATGTCTGGCACTGCATTTCCCTATTCTTGTTTCAGGAAAACACAGCCAGCAAGGTCTAAATCAAACTAAATCAAACAGAACAGAGGAGTTTGGGGATTCCTCAAAGTGAAACACCATCCCCAACACAAGGTTTTCAGTACTGAAGCTGAAAAATTACTGGCAGCAGAAGGCAGTCCTCATCCAAATCACAACAATCAGTGTGAATCTTCCCATTTTGGCAATGAACTTTCAGATCAGACCCAAAAACAGCAGGGAAATTTTCACACCAGTGTAATTGTGAAGTTGCAGCATAGATGATACGAAAGAGACCTCAAATACCTGTTGAGATATTTCAGTATACCTCACTAGGGTAGTTCTACAACTGCTAATTTTATGCCTTGAGTCCTTGAACAATCTGGAAACATCAGGTTTTTAATTATCATAGCCACCCTCAGTGACAGAGTAGATGAGAACATGTGTTAGGGACAAGGCAAAGGACAAGGCCAGGGAGCTGTGCCCTATCCCCAGGAAGCTCCCCACCTGGCTCCAAGCCAGCAGCTCACCCTAGAGAGCCCTGCAGACATTCCTAACAGCATCTCCCTCTCAGCCCTGCTCCTGGGGGAGGCTCAGCATCAGAAAGCCTGAGACCCTGCTACACCTGCTCACTTCAAGTCCTGGGAAGTCAACTTTACCACAAGTGTGGACAATCCCCTCTGAACTGGAGAAAATCACTTTTATGTCCAATTTCCTATTGAAATAGAAGGGGAAAAAAACCTCCAAACATCATAGTTCTCAGGTCTCCATGACACATCCTTTAGATTGTTTACACTAGAAAGATGGTGGGAGAAAAGTGAGGAAGGAGATGGTTGTAAAAAGGAAACATTTTCATTCATTCTTAAACTCTTTCCAGCTCTTGCAGTCTGAAGCCATTTAAGATACAAAAAGGAATAAAATTATAAAGACTAGGATTACATGCTCTCTGAATGTGACACCCCACCACTGCTGGGATTTTTCAACCAAGGGAATGCACTTCTGTACTCAGTCCTTTTGTGTCTTCATCCCCTGTGATGATCTGAGGTGACTTTGCTGGCCTGTAGGAAAGTTGAGCAGCACAGTCTTTTAAAAGAGAAACAGGTAGAATGCTCAGAGATGGTTTTATGCAAAGAACCATGTACCTCTTCATTACTACTACTCCCTTACTACTTGGATTCATGCAAGGGTTATCAAGGAGTTTCCTGAGCTCTTTGCTTTCTGATCAAAACAAAACTAAGCTTCTGGTGCCAGCTTGTTACTAGAAATGCCTTTAAATACCTACATATGCTTTGCTCTACTCACACTTAATTTTAAGCTGGCTTGACAACTGAAAATTAACCTGATTTTCTTTCATTCTTTTTCCTTCTCTCTTGTAATTTAACTGACTGTGCTGTAGATACTGATATTGATGCCAGTGGTCTCTGCCTTTTCACTTCCATTTTCCACCTTTGCTCTTTGTGCAAAATGTGGTTTTCAGTTTTCTGGTTAAACTCATATATAATAGATTCAATATCTTGCTATTTGTTTTTTTTTTCCCTCACTGAAATGCATGTCCTAAAGTTCATATTTAATTGCAGAAAATTTGTCATTTGTCCAGGAAAAAAAAATTAAACACATCTGTCACAAAAGGGAGGAAATTTGAAAATGAAATTACTTGATTTTGCCAACATTTTGTGAGATTCTTTTCCAACACTTCACTGAATGTGTCATGAACACATTACTGTGTGGTCCTAAAATATGGAGTCCTGTTTGAGCATATTGTTGTTTGCTCTTCATGCTCTCAGTAATCCTACATTACCATAAGACTCCCATGCTTTTTCTAAAGCATTTACATGCCCGTGAGAGATTTTTGGTGTGGTTCCACCTTTACCTTTACAAGGTTTCTTCAAAGAACAGGTCTGCTGCTGCTCCTCTGTTTTTTTCTGCCAGATTGTTGCTGAAAACATATAAGCTCTCAACAGGAGCTAGAGCACAATAGCATTAATCAGTGCCTCCTGCCAAATTCATACTATTTCAAAACTTGGGGGATATTTCTCTGCTTCCATTCATAATCAGTGACCTCTTGCTTATTATTTTAACTGCAGTGACATTTCTGCTGGATCAAGAGATTTCCCCATGTGTCCTCCACTGGATTTGTAGCAGTTACATTTTAGTATTCCTAAATTCATAATTGGGTGCAAGATTTTGCCCTATTGTAAGTCTCAGCTTGAAATGGTTCTGCCCAGTGAATGGACTTACTTCTTTTCCCCTTTCTGTGTGCTTTGGTTTCCCTTCCTCTTACAGTCTCAGACAGAGACAGCACAGAAAACTCTGATCCTCAAGGACAAGTCTGAAACAGTAGTGAGAAATAGTGGGTTTCAGCCTCCTTCATCATTCCCATTTTTCAGGAAACAAAGCCTGGCTCACAGTGACACAGCAGCAGCAGGGCAGAGCCCCAGCCTCCCCAGGCCTCTGTGCCCCCCCTGCGGCAGCTGAGCCCTGCATCAGGGTCCCTGGGTACCTCACCTTCACTTCCCACCCAACCTCATTGAGCAGGGCTGCCTTTCCTGTCAGGAACACTGGTGCTCCTGCAGGTGCCATGAACATGCAGGGAAAGGCAGGAATGATTCTAGCAGTAAAATGGACAATGGGGTGCTGGTACTGCCATGCTGCATTTCCCAGTAACTTTACTGTGAGCCACGTGTCCACTGAGCTCAGTTTAAAGATGCTCAAGGCAAAGTTATGAGGAGCTTACTGGAAGGTTTGTATTAAGCCCCTCAGACGATTCAGGTTATACCATCCCATTTTTAGTTTCTTCTTGCCTGCTTACCATAGTGCTACAATTAATCTCATAGACACATCTTCAGAGGGAAATGGAAATTATCTTTTCGTTTGCCAGCTGCAAAAAAAACCCATTAAGATTAACAGCTATTGTCATCTCTGTTAACAATGTCTTTTGCAGATTTGTCCAATCTTGGTATTATTTTCATGCACAGTGAATTATTAGCTGTTGTCTCTGTCAAAAGCAAAAAAATTCCATTTCTTTAGCAATGTGTTAAAACCTGAAAAAGAGAAATTGTGCTTCATAATTCCTGACAAGATTCAATTATGCTGAAAGGAAAAAGTTTTCTTCAATTTTATGTACCCAAAAAAAAAAGATTTCTTAAAGGCTGTGATGCCTCTGTTACACAAAGAATATTTTTCCACATCAGTACAGTTACTCTTGGACCACACATCCAACTGCCCTCCAAGTCTTTATTTCATCTAATATGGGAGTGAGTTTTATGGAAGAAGACATGTGATGACCTTCATATCACATTAGAATTAATCAAAATATCACAAAGAATTTTTTTTCCAAAACCTTTAAACCTAATCAATTCTGAACAGAAATCTGTGATTTATAATGAACAGTTAAATCATAACCATCTGAATGAACTACACAATATGTTTCATCATATAAGTTTGCACCCCTCGGGTTTCGCAGCAAAGATAGCTGTAGAAACCCATGACAACCGACGATGAAAAGGTATAATCCTTCTCTAATAAAAATTCTTCTAACTTCATTAAATTCAAGCAAACTATGATGATCTACAGTTCTCCGGAGTGTTTTCAGCATACTTTCTTTCATAAATAGAGCAGGTGGAATGGGAGTAGTAAGAGATAGGATTATGGATAAACTAATCAGAGAATGGAGACTTCATGCAGTCTGCTAGGGCACTCTGTTGAAATGTAATTCAGCTAGCAAGTGTGTGTGCTTTATAGTTCTGTGATTCACAAAAAAAAAATTTAATAAACCCCGAGAAAACAACAAAAAACTTGACAAAAACACATTTTTAGATCTTTGGGCCCTCCCAAAGGGGGCAGGTTTCCCAGGCCTTGGGAGGTGTACACCAGCCCTGCTGAGACATCACAGACAACCCTTGGGCATCTCAGACTGAACAACCTTCCATATTGGGACCATAAAGTGAGCCTAATCTAAGCTCATGTAAGTGCATGATATGTCCACAACATGGACAGTAAGGCTGATACACTTTTGAAGGAAAGTCTTGAGTCACCCAAGAATTAGCCATCTTCCTAAATAAACTTAGTTATTTTTTACCTTCTTTGCCAGAGCAGGGCTTGAAAGAGGATGCCCAGTCCCATATCTGACACCAATATCCCTATTCTAAGGAGATTACTCATAACTTTACAATCTAAGTGTTTAAATATGTTTTGGTACTACTGTGCTTCCACAAATACAGAATTTATACTCTAGTCACTCACTTGGCTTCAAAAATAGAAACTGTCCAGCAACAGCAAATATGTATAGTCTTTATCAGGTGGCATTTTGTTATTTTCAAATGGTTTTTCTCCTGAGATGATAATGAATTACAGTGGGATACCCACTTAACTCTTTGCAATGGCTAGGTCTCAGCATCTAAAGCTTTGTAAGGCAAAGCTTTCTGGTTACTCGTGTGAGTATGGACTTCATGGTGGTTTAGAAGTTACTTCAAAGATTGGCAACTTACTTCAACTATGCAGACACTGTCTTTGCTGTCAGAGTTTATTTCATATGCCCATTTTTCAGTACAAACCATCTATGAATGCTTTGAAGACCTGAAAACTGAAGTTGCTGTATATTGGCTTCCAAGTGATAACCGGCTTGAGTTTTTGAACTCATGTTTTCTGCATTCGTCTGTTGAATAAAGAAAATACATTTCACTGGATTAGAAATAGAGATCTCATCCTACATCTGGTTAAAAGTCTTGTGCACTCACTCCACACCTGCCTTGATGTGCCCCAGGGATCCACAAAAGGCATTTGGGCACCAAGCTTTGTCTCTGGAGACCCCCTAGGGGCAATGCTTATATAGACAGGAAATCTTTAAATGGATTATTTCCAATTCTATCATACAAGCATCTAGATTTAAATGTACAAATTTCTTAAATGTCATCTTTTGGACATGCAAATGCATGTTCTGAGTTTAGCCTATACCTAAACCGCTGTGTCTTACAAGCCTGACACACAATCCCTTGCATGAAAACACACCTGGGACGTGGTACCAGAGCAGACACCTGCCCTGTCCCAGGTGTAACATGGGTGAAGGCAGCTTCCCAGGCAGCATGCTGGGTTTGCCAGCATGGCATATACAACAATAGTCCCAAGGAAGGCTTTCTGACTGTTTTCAAAGAGATTGTTTTACAGAGGAATCATTAGTTTATTTAATAAATAGTGCAAACTACATGTAGTCTATACAGAAAAAAAATGAGCTAATTGTAAACAGTTTTGTCTATATCTCCTATTTCTGTAATTTCTTTTCTGATTTCATTTCGCTGTAGTATTTTTTAGTATTTTTTCTCAGAGAATTGATATATTTGCATTAAGTCTTCATTTTCTCTCACTTGTCATCATTTAGAAGCTAATAATCCTCTTCATGACATCATACACACTCATTGAAACCCATTATGCCAAGGACAAAGTATGACAGTCTCAGGCGTGGGGAGTAGGAATAACAAATGAGAGACAGCAACAGATGTAAATTAACTGCTAAAACCAGAGAATTATATTGTACCCTTCCACAGAAAAACTCCAGGAAGAAGCAAACAGCTCAGCAGGGTTCTCTGTACCCTAGGGATGTTTTCTAAAATCCCTCACCCATCGTTAGCAGCAAAGGAATTGATCAGACCGAAGCTTCTTTTTTCAAAAGGAAATGTAGTGAGCCAACAAATGGCAGCTAAAATAGCGGCGTTAAACACAGCCTGGCACTTACTCTAACCAACTCAATGGTTAGCCTTAGGTTGCTTTTAGTTCTAAGTAAAAGCATGGCTTTAGTCCAATTCATCTGTTTTCCTGTGCAGCCTGAAATAATGCTCAATACATTTGTACACAGTTCTATCTTACTGGATAATTTCTTAAGGATAGGTAGCACTGTGTGCTGAGCTGGGTAGGCGTGGTAAAAATGATTGGGAGATTTTGATATCTCCCAGGCTGATTCAGTGTCAAGTCTAATGTGGTTTTGGCCAAAGGAATCCCACCTTTATTGAAAAACTGAATGCTCTTAATAATATTGCATGGTACTACAGCTGAGTGGTAGAAACAAGTTCAGGGACCACAGTGGCCACAAGCATGGCTTTTACTCAAATAAGGGATACCCCATGAGTGCTTGCATCTGGTACAGACAAGGAAGGAAACTAAGTTGGAAGGGTACAACACCAGGCTCAAATGTAAAGGGTCAAAAAGCATTTGTCTTTTCACTGTAGGTTTCTGTTTCCAAATTTCAGATCAGTAATCACTTCTCTGAGACAAAGAAGTTCTGGGGTTTTTTTTTCACCATATAAAGCTGCTGATTGCAACATAAGATCAGAAAGGTGGTGACTTCTTAAAGTGGTGACTGCAAGTAACTCACAGCATCTTATAATCCTCAGAAAAGATCTTTTCCATGAGTTTGTCCTGTGCCCCTTGAGTACATGCAAACTTTGGACATCTATGTCTGTGAGCAGGAGCTCAAAGCCTAGGACATCACATCACAGCCTCACTTCTGAGGGTGGAACAACCTCTGATGCTGTCAGCTGAACCTGTTTCTCCCTGCTTCCTGCTACTTCCATCTGCCAGTGCCCCATTCCTCTATCAGGACTGTTCTGTTGATCCTCTCTTTCAATGCTTTTCATGACTTTATTAATTTCTTTCTAATTATTTTGGTGCTATTTCACTGACTCTTTTTCAGACTGTTTTGCTCCCTTCCTCTTGTTCTTCATGCAGAAGCAGTTTCATACTTTTGATCATCCTTGTTGCCCTTTTCTGAAACTTTTTCAGTTTCTCTACACCTTTTTGAGGAAGGAAGACCAGAACTGCATGCAAAATAGAAGAAAACAGAAATCATGGACATATGAAGCAGCATGATGATGATGTCCCTTCCCTTCCCTTCCCCTCCCTTCCCTTCCATACTTCCTTCCTTGTGCACTTCCTTCCTTCCTTCCGCACTTCCTTTTCTTTCTTAGCAGTTGTTAATACTTGCTTTTCCTTAGATTGCATACTGATAAAAAGCATGAATAGTTTTCATGGCACTCTCTGTCATAGCCCAGAGCTTTTGCTGTTGAGAGAAGCAGTCAACCCATCTTTTTATATATGAAAACAGGATTGCTTTTCCCCCACCTTCATATTTGTCTACATCAAATTTCATCTGTCATTTTATTGCCCACTCAATCTAGCAGGCTCCTTCTGCAAGTCTGCATAATCATCTTTGCTGTCCAGAATAAATTATTAACTTCATATTCTCAGCAAATCCTGCTTCTCACCCTGCTTCCATGTCCTGTATGACAGTGTTGAAAAGCACAAGTTTCAGTAAGAATTTCTTTCAGGACTCCCCTTACAGTCTCACTTCACCATGAATAATGACCATTTTCTCCCACCCTTTGGTTTCTTTCTTCTAATAAATTATTTATCCACACATGAACTTTCCCTTTTGCCCCACAGCTGCTTTGCTTCCTTAAAAGCTTCTGGTGAAGGACCTTGCTGAAAGCCTTTTAGAAATTACAGTAGACAGCACAGCCAGCTTTTTCTTATTCAATTGTTGTTGACATTTTCAAAGAACTGAAGGTCTGAGAAGGTGATGTTCATCTATAAAAGCTATAACAATTATTCTCTAGCAAAAGGAACTGCTGTTATTCCAGCCAAGAAAATTTCCTTGGTGAAATGACAATGCAGGGAGTCTGTCACTGAGGAAACAGATGATTTTCCATATGACTTATTATTCAGAACTCATTTCCAGAGGAAATCACCCACATCAAGAAGCCAGCAAGATTCCAAAGAAGGTTTGGCAACTACAACTGATGTTCTTCTGCTTGTTTTCCTCTAGTATAGGAAGGGATATCAAAGCTCATGAAAGAGGCATTAAATTATTATCTCTTTATAAAAGATCAGGATGAAATCTAACCTAGCAGAGAATCCTGTTATTTCTGGATACTCCTTCATTTGAGCCTCATCTGACAAAGAGGAGCACAAAGCTTACAGGGTGCGTTAGCAGGAGAGTCGGCCGCTCCCCAGGCACGGAGCTGCAGGCTGTGGAGCCAAACAGAGGAATTGCTTCCTGCTAATCACCAGGCTACAGCACTGCTTGCTTGGCCTGCACATGAGGGTAAAGACTGAGACTGGATTATCTACAAATGTTTGCAACTGCCTATTGATCTTTGTTTTAATGCTGATGCTTGGGTTATAATGTAAGCTAGCTGAGATCTCAAAATCTTCATTTAAATGACAAAATATCCAGTTTATAATGGTCATAAAATAACTTGCAGCTCTCTAAATCCAGCTTTATGTTTTTGCTTTGCATGTTTTTCACATTAGTTTGCTCTTCCCTTCCTTTCTCTTCCCTTCCTAGCAATTTGCAGCAGGATGAAATTCTCACACTGTTCAAGTTCAGTCTTGAGCTACTCAGTGTATTACAGTTAGTGCTACAGTATTGTTTAATGATAAACATGAGCTGATCAGCACACTGGGAAATATTTTGGAGCTCTGCAGCCGTATCAGTCTCTCAAGGTTGTTTTTTTAGTTTGTTGTTGCTTTACTCCACAGACCATTTGGTAAAATGCAGTATAGTAAATTGTGTCTCCGTTTCCTATTTTTTCTTGTGTAATGCTTTGTAACCAGTGCAAATAATAACCAAAAAAAAGTAAAATATTAACCCCTTAGGTTCCATCTTGCTTCTTGAAAACTTCTGGACATGATTTGTAATGCATCTATGTGCCTGCAGGACTAAGCAAGCACAGACAGCTCTGAGTTAGCTTTGAACTAAACCAGGAACATCTACTTCACAGCTGGTAGGAAAGAAATACTGTAGCACAGTAAATTAGCATGCTCAGAGGACTGTCATTTGAAAATTAACTTGGATAAATCTCTGATACGTATCTGTCCACACATGTTTACTTCAGAAAGTAAAGCTCTGAAGCAGGAAAAAAAAAGAATAGCATGGTACTTTTAATTTATTCCCCTTTGATTTCCATGTGCAGCCAATCACTGTAGTATTTGAGCATTTCATCCATGCCCAGATACTCTTACAGATATAATTTTCTGTGCATGTCATAACCGCAAAAGCAGTGCAGATTTTAGTAGCATTTATTAATTTTGTGTGAGCAGTGATACATAGCCTGTTGGCATTATGACAGACAATCCACATTAGTAAGCATAATGACCTTCCCAACTTTCCAGCCTTCAGGAACACAATTCAGTTGCCACTTTCATAAATACTTCTATACAGCTTTATTTTTGAGAACAATCCAAATGAAGTTACATTTTAGCCTAAATGTCTGCAATTAGATCTGTCTTTGTTAGTCTTCTGGCTGAATGTGTTTAGCCAAAGCATACACTGCAAATTGTAAAGAAAATGCCAGAAAATATTAAAGAAAAAAATGTGTCAGTTGCTACAAAAAAGTGCAGGCAAACATGCCTGACAACAGATCATGAAAAGAGTAACTGAGGTCCTCTTTTAAAGTAATTAAGCAACAAGGAAAGTTAACTCAATTGAAAGACAATATCCTTATTAAGGGAGAACAAGATAAAGAAATATGTTGAAGTGGATGACACTTTCCAGAAAAAATAAGCCATGAAGTCCCTAAATTGAATTTCAATTGTTATCCATTTTCTTATCTAAGCCTGTATATGTGTTCCTGGTAGGAGTATATATATTCTGAACTCCATCCTCCCTTAATGTATCCATTTTCCCCCCACTGGGCTGCCTCGGTAATATATTTGTACAGCTAATACACAGACAGCAGGGGTGCTTCACGGACAGGCTGCTCAGTGAGAACAGCAGCCCCTTCCTGTTTGGGGAAAAGAAGTCCCCAAGCCTTGACATACCAGTACTCACTAATTTTCATATCCTGTTGCACTTGTACCTTCCTGCTGATTTACACAGCACAGAAATCTGCTTCTGTAGTCGCAACGGAGATCATTAACCCAGTAATTGCTTCTTCTCTGGGTGTTTCCCATGGTTGGTCTAGTCCTGCATATGGGTAGGGCGAGCATCTGGAGGTGAGGAGGAGGCAGTGATCTGTGGGAATGGTCCAGAGCCAGATGCACTCTGGTGCCACAGAAGGCCCAGATGATTTTTTCTGAGGAAACAGCAGCTGTCCTGATGCCACATCACACAGACAATGGGCTGGCTCCCCAATGCTTGTATCTTTTTTTCATCTGTACCTGAATGAATGAGGAAGACACAAGCGAATTCATGTGTCAGGAAACTGGTCACAGATGCTACTTCAGGCTAACGAGCCCAGCTAGCCAGGCGCTTCCTGGCAGTATCAGGGAAACACAGATGTCGCCAGAAATAGCCAAGTAGCTCTTGCAAGGGCTTCTCTGCCCAAGCAAATTGGGGAGATTGTGCCAAGCCAGGGCGTGGCAGCAGGAGGAGATGGCTGCTCTCCTGCATTCAGCACCTCTCCCCTCTCTCACATGGATCCATACACTGTTCTGAGGCACCGGCTGCAGCTCTGCCCAATCAGGAAAACACCATCAGACTGCAAGGACAGAGCCTTTACTTGGCTTTTTCTCCCCTCCCTGCCCCACATACTTTAGGACTTGCTCCCCACCACGCACAGGCCTGGGAGGCACCACTGTTGTGCTACCCCCATGGTGAGAGCCTGCCTTGTCCAGGCTGGCCAGGCTATGGGACCTCACTGCTGAAACAGTGCAAACAGGACGTGGTTCTGCCCCCTGTGATTTTCAACAGTAGGACCTACCCCAAATCCTTCCTTGTCCAGATCAACCCCTAAACTCCCCTGAACTCAGCAATTCCATAATGGATTTGGAGAGGGGTCATCCAGAGGGCTACTAACTAAATTCAGTGAGATGCATGTGCAAAAACAAAGGCAGGATTAAACCGAGAAAAAGGAATGTTAATAGGTGAAGGAAATTGTGTTCTTTGCTGTGGTTTTTTCTTTTAAATGTCATTTTCCCTACATGTAATTGTTGCACTTTGGAAAAAAAGAGCACTATCAAATGCAGTCAGCTGTGGTTCAGGCACTCTGCCTCTTCTTTGTCATCCAAAGCATTTACAAAATACTCACGTTTTAAAAACCTTTGCTTTCTTCTTCTGTAAGTTACCAATTTTGTTTTGCTGCAGCCTATGTACAAAGTATCTCTGAGCATTTTTTTATTACAATTTCACTTGAATCAAATGTTTTTAACAGAGAGAGTACATAAATGATGGATTCTTTATGTCTGGATATTTTTCAAATTAACTTAATTGTATTTTGGCTTTTGCTCTAACTTTCATCAATTTTAGCTAAATCATATACCTTAAAAGTATTGCACCCCACAGCCAGATGCGGTATATTCCTAGTTAATACCACTCTTCCTCATTTCCTGTAATTTTAAATTGGTCACTTTGCATTATGCAGACTGTACTAAATGAATTCTCCAGTGCTCCTTTCTTTCTGTGTAATTGCAAGTGTTGTCTTACTAGATTAAAGTAATCTGCTTACTGATGTCTAAGTAGTTGGGAATAAGAAAGAATATTATTAATTATCTTCATTGACACGAAGCCCATCAGTGCCAAGGACAACTGGCAGTCAAGGTTTTCCATGTGACTTGTGCTAGGAGGCCAAAGAGGAATACCTAAGCTCAGGAGTGGCTTATTTAAATTCAGTACAAAAGCATTTTTCTTTGCCCATGACCACTTTCATTAAACGAATCCTAATCTTTCAACAATGATGTGACTGCCATTATGCAAATAAGCAACTGCTTTTCAGCCTTGCAGAACGATGTCACTCACCTACACAAAGATTTCTGAGGCTCTTTCATAGTGGCAGTCGCTGAACTTCACAAATACCAATTTGTAAGTATTGCATTCCCTGATAATGATTTTTTTCTGTGAGACTAGCCACTTCTAAAGTGTATCTTGAAGCTGAGAACTAATGAAATGTTTAATAATCTGGAATAATTCACCTCTGTGCATCAGAATGTTGTAAAAAGGCTCCCATCTGATGACGCCCGCAGCTGGCACAGTACGCTCTGTATTTATCACAGTGCTCCAGATAATATTAGTATTTAATGACTGTGCACTGATAAGCTGAAACTGGATGAATAGACTGTCTTTCATCTCATTCTGCTTAAGGTGACATGAACTTTCATTTATGTCACAACCACTTGCAGCTGTTCAAATGCACTCTAAAGACACTGAAAGGAATACTCTATCAATCCACAACCAAATGAATGACCATAAGAATGAGTCTGTTGTCTTACTGTCATTGGATTGCTTTAATAAAAGCATTTGTATTCCAGGAAGGAGGCAAGAATGTAATTAATCATTGACACAACTGAGTAGGCACATTGTGTAAGTGATTCATTAGGAAGCAATTTCAAGAATATTTATTTTGATGATATACATTTTATAATTCATTAGAAACATAATGAAGTGAATGCTCACTTCCTATTTTTATACCTTTGAATTAAATATAACTGTATCCTTGCTATCTGTGGCTCTCTGCAAAGCTTTGTGTTTGAAGCAGAATGTAAGAACAGTGATAACAGTGGAGATAGTTAATCATATGGGGAACCTGGTTACAGGGTTGGAGTCTTCTTTGTATTGACAACCATGATTCATAGAACCATTGGAATATTTAGGTTGGAAAAGACCTTTAAGATTATTGAGTTCAACCGTTCGGATCAGATACATGGAATTTGTGGTGGAATTCAACCCCACATCTCAGTATTGCTGATATCCCCTTGGAAGGTAAGTCTGCAACTAAACTAGTGCAAGCACATGCAAGAACAGATATTTGCAATGATTTTGCCATACTCCAGCAGCACTTCAGTTGCACTCAGATATGGGCAGAATTCTCTCAGAATTGCAAGCACATGCAAGAACAGATATTTGCAATGATTTTGCCATACTCCAGCAGCACTTCAGTTGCACTCAGATATGGGCAGAATTCTCCACGTGCCATGTCACTCTTCTGTATCTACATAGATCTTGGTACCCTACATGATTTTTCTGTCTTTGAATACTTAAAGACAAAACATTTGGCTTGAAGAGGAGGCTTTTTGATAAATATTTGAGTGGCATTTCTTAAACTTCATAAGCTTCCATGACAAGGCTGCCCATCATGGCTCACCTTGGTTCTGTTCACTGCTCAATGACTTAATATTACCCAGACTTTCCACCTGCAATTAATCTAATGCATTTTTGTAGATGCACCTTCATAACACAGTGCTACAGTGGATGAAACAAGAGGTAAATGGCATTGTATGTCTGTCAACTGAAACTGGTGCAAATCTAAGCTAGTCCAAACCTGGTTTTAACAAGAACACAGCCTCCCCCTGGCAAACAGATCTCTTGCATTAGCACATCTGGTCATCTGGATCTTTCGAGGTAAAGATAATAATTTATTTAAAAGATCTTTATCTATTGTTAATGACAGTGCTTGTGAAAGTAGCTTGACTGGTGAGGACTGAGGCAAAAGGCTTCTGGGAACAGATGAAGGGTGAGCCAGAAGAAGGTGAAAAAGCAAAATGAGCAGTGAGAGTGTAGAGTTAAAAATAAAAGGTGTAAATCTAACAACTATTGAAAACTTTATGTAACTACTGAAATATTTGACATGCAAGCTTAGGCTGGGAATTAAAGGTTTCCTTCCTTTTTCCAGCAACATCTAGTAGGAGGCTGATGACAGCTCAGAACTTCAGCAAGAGAGAGTATCTTGCTAACAGAAATAATCTCCACTCCTGAAGTCTTTAAACATTTGTGATGGAAAGTACCTGCTTTATTTGCCTGACTATAACTTTTTCACTTTCACAGCTGATATCTTCCACAGTTACATAATGCTTTGAACAGCTTTTAGATTTAAACTCTGTATTTTTAACTTTACATTCTCACTCCTGAGCAGACACCTTACTCGGGGGATGAACTAAACCACAGCTCTGCAGCAATGCCAACAAACATCAGCCCATTGAAGCAGCTCGTCTTACAGAGCCATGATTCCACCATATCCCAAACAGACTCATGGTTAAAGCACCCATCCAAGCAGCTGGAGGTCTAGAACAATTCAAATCTAAATCCCTTTTTTGCCATACAAGCACTTACTGTGCTCTATTTGCCAGCTTCTGAGCACCCTAACCCTGCCCTGGGCATACTCAGTGTCTGTGAGTTGTATCTGAATGAGGCCGTGATGCTGTGGGGCAGTGACTTTGGTACACAGTCCAGCTTTAGTGCTAGTTTCTAGATTTGATTCTTGAAACTTGGCTTTAAACTATATTAGCTGCAAAGAAACAATCTTGAAAATATGCGGGTCTTTCCCACACAGGATTGTTCTGACCACTGGGCTTTCAACACGTCCCTGGTTTTTGCATCCTTCTTTTTGTCCCAGAGAATTCTTAAAGCCTTCTCTTGTTCCTGCATTTGACATCAGATAAAATTTTTGCAGGGCTCTAATTTTTGAGGGTGAGAGAAGGTTCTGAGACAAACCCTGGTTCTGCCGTGGTCCAGCCCAGCAATGGCTGTGGAAAACACCCTGAGCAGAGTGACTCTGGCCACGTACAGAAACCAGAAAGGGCCTTTTACAAACCTAAAGCCAGAAAACCACTCACTGAGTGAATTTAAACACCTCCTCCAGCATCAGCTGGGATTTGTGTATGTAGTGGTTTAGATTCGCTAATTTGAGTTTCTCGGTGTTTTCATGTTGTCATTCTGTGATTTCTTCTCACCTAGGGGAAGAATTGTAGTCTGCAGGTCTCATTTGTGCACTGAAAGTGTTAGCATTTCATCCAGGCCGGCAGGCATTGGTGGGCACGGTGATGGATGCCGCTGCTCTGGGTTCTTCTCTCTCTCTCTGCCCGGCAGCCACTGGAAAGGCAGCGGTGGTGGTGGGGGGGACCTGGCTCGGCCCGGAGAGCGGGGGCATCCCGGCTCGGCAGGGCCCGGGGAAGGACCGGAGGCAGGACCTGGTGTTAAGGAGATCCCAGCAGCTGTGACCTGGCCCAGATCCGGCCGGGGCCCTTCTGGCTTCCCATCCCCGCCCGGGAGCCGCTGGGATCGGCCCGGAGCCCAGCCCGGCCAGGCCGCGCGGGCCGCGGCAGAGCAGAGCCGGCCCCACCGAGCTCCCGATACCTTCTGAAGCGGGAAGCCGAAGAGAACTTTTGGAATTTCCCGGGTTTTAAAATGGCATATTCACGGAGGCGGACCCAAGTTTTCAGTGGTTTACAAAGCTGTCAATTCTCAGAACTAGACAGCCATTGGTCTTTTCTAAACACTGAAGAAACTACCAGGAGCCTCTCCCAGGAAAACCACTTCTGTGAATGGTTTTCTTCCTTCTTCCTATATATCAACCAATATCAAACCAACACAGTGTATTTTTATTACAGTTAAATAAGTACAGTGGGTACTTCTTCCACTTCTTAGAGATGGTAGTGTCTGAAATGAGCTCAGGATGGGAAGAGCCAGTTTCCAGAAGGAGAAATCCCTGTGGTCAGGCTGCTTCAAGGCATGAGGCCACTTGGGACAGTGAGCTGTCTCTCCCACACCCTTCCTTATGGAAAGCTGAGTGAAGAAGCAGCTACTCTCCACCTTACCTCCAGCAGAGGATACAGAGAAATTCAATTCCAAGTCCGTTATCTGAGAGCCTTTACATGTAGAAAGATAAAAACTTAAATGTACTATTTAGCATTATATTTTACTGATGTGTAAAAAAAACCAAACCAAAAAGAAAACAAAAAACGCAGAAAAAAAACCCCAAACAAACAAAATAAAACAATAAAAAAGGCCTTTTCCCTAAATTTAAACTATAAAACTTTTTTACCTTTACCTGGCAGGGAATGCTGTTAGATGAATGACATTTTAAAAAATGTTTCCAGATTTAGTTTTGCTCAGTTCTGCAGGCTGGATATGATCTGAATTACAGTATTACATTGTGTTATGACACAACTTGATGATGTTTTGCTTGTAAGAGTTAGCAACAACAAAACTCAATTCACTACAGAAATGCAAACCTGATTCTATTCATTACTCACAAATAAAGGGAGGAGGAGTTTCACTAGAATTCAACTATACATAAGTCTTCTAAAACCTTTTCCAAGTACACAGAAAGTTTAATTCTCTTTCCAAAATCACTAAGAGCTCCTACAGAACAGCCCTCTTATGACTACCTGGGAAGAACATTACGTCCATAGTGGAAAAGAACATCACTTCTTAAAGAGGTAATTCATCATGCCACCTGCTATCATGTCCCCATGCTTCATAACTTATTTTTATTGACCAAGGACAATGCAGGGAAAGACAAATGCAGTAGAGATGTATAAAACATTTTAAAAGTCTAAGAAAATAAAAAAAATCTTCCCATTAAACAGTTATTGATAACTTCTCCTCTTAGAGAACAGCACGATGTAGGGAACACCATTATTTCAGAGATAATGCAGAAGGCAGCCATCTGATGCTGTAAGTCAGTCCCTCCTTAAGCACTTGCTGAGGAAATGGATGGGCCTGTTTTCTAGACAGTGAAATCACAGACTGAACTTTCTTTTTCCTCTCTCTGGAGGAAGTTGCCAGCACACCCAAGGGAAGGTCTGGCGCCAGCTCTAAGGGGGCGCTTTTGGATGCCTGCTTGGGTAATCCTGCCTTGGCTGCTGCAACAGTTCAAGAGGCATCTGGAGACAGGGCAGCGGAGAAGCCAACAGCAAGGCTTTCTGCTTTATAGAGCTGCCAGGCTTCTCACAGGATGAATCGTGTCCAGGTAGAGGTGTGCCTAAGGTCCAAAAATCCAATAGCAGGTGTAAGAGGAGGGAGCTATTTACAGTCCGAAGCTCACAATGCCCAGTTTCAAGGCCAAGCCCAAAGGACTGGCCCAAAGATGCCTGTTCAAGTGCTCAGGTTCCTGTCCAGCCCAACTGGAACTAATCTTTCCTGTTCTGCTATGCATTCCCAGCTGGCCCTGGAGGCCTCTTGGCCAGCTGCCTTCCCATCCTCTGTGAAGAGCATTTGCCACAGCTGAGGCTTTCTTGATCCAGGGCCACAAAGTCTCCTACAGCTTCTTGAGTCTGATATTGGATTTCTGAGTCTTACCACAGGCTCCTTTGTAAGTCTGCCTTTAAGTATGACCTTTATATCTTGCCATACTTTGGCTTTACATTTACTAGATTATCTGACCTTTTAGAAATAGACTTTCTATATAAGTACAACCAGCAGTTTAAGAAATATCAGCATAGTCTGATGACTCAAGCAGTTGGTTCAAAGCATGCTGGGCAGAGCTAGTCTTTTTGTACCACATGGTGGCTTTGCCATCTTACTATTGCCTTCCTGGGTCTCTCATCCAGGTTTGATTTCCAAGGCTAGATTGAGAAGGTCATTTGTAGTCTCAGTACCAGATAATATTGACATGGAGTTGACTGATTTAAAATCAAAAATATGACAGTGGTTCTTGATCCTTGGTGATCTATATATCCGTGGGGGATTATGATGGCCATTGCTTCCAACAAAGTACAACTCAAAAAGTATCTTACAGATATGCCATCAGTATTTTCTTGCTTCTTTTCTGGTGATTAGAGGAAACATATTTTAACTGATGTAACAGTGGTTTATTGGAATAATGTAATCTCAGTAGATACATAGATCAAATAAAACACTTTAGGATTCTTCTTTTTTATGTATTTCCTCGTCCCTCTGTTATCATTCTAGTGAAGAGTAAATATAATGGGAAAATTTATGCCTAGTGCAACTAGTGATAAATCGGAATATGTGCTTTCAACTCTACCCAAGTATAAAGAATAAAAAGGAAAAAAACAATGAATCAGTACTTTCTCAGTTTTGTCAGTATAGAAGTCTCTCAACTGGTACTGCAAAAAAACTAGTTGTGAAATAGCATAAACTAGGTATGAAAAACCATGCCTGAAAGGTAAGTATTGGAACTACACTGCAAGCCCCTTTCAAATTTCATGAACTAGAAGAATCTTAATATATACTCTAATAGATATATTAAAATACTTTTTTCCCTTCAAAAATAATGCATTAAAAATAAGTACTGCAATCAGATAATGAAGATTTTACTATCACGATAGGTTAATGTGCTCTGGCTGGTTGCTTTCTCAAGTTTTAAGCGAATCAATTATTCCAAAAGTGTATGCATCTTTTTCCCTGGCAAACGTGGAGCTAAAAAATCTTTGAAAACAAAGAACTCCCTCGAGGAAGCAAGTTCTCGGTTCTCCCTTTACCTAGAACAGGACAGGTTGCTCTGTCCTTTAACTTCTGGAGAAGGTGCAGTCAGTGCCCTGCCCTGCATCGCCCTGCTGCAAGACGAGCGTTCCAGGCTGCCATGGGACCTCAGAGCTGGCCACTGGCACACACACAGGCTTCTCCACTCTTACTACTTCAACATGTTACTGCTTATGCTCCAGTTACTGACAGATAGCTTCCGTAGTAACAGGAGTTGCACGTTTAATAGGCTGTGGTTTTTTTCTATCTTAACAACTTGTAAATCTGCCTCCTCCTCCTCTTCCCCCGTCAATAAACTCTATCTGCCCGAGACACGAAATGATCACCAGAACAAGTGCGCAGCTAGCACACTGAAAGGCTCATGAACTGACACCTCTGTCCTTTTGAGGAGGCATCTGCTTCTTCCGAAACGAAGTAATTGACAACCGGGTATGAATGGTGCGCCAGCCTCGTGATGAGGGCTACCCTGAAGGTGTGCATCTCCCTTCTAAAGAAACACCTTGCTGGGGTGAGTAGGTGAAAGAGAAAGAATTGTAATTTCATTTATTCCACACCAGCAGCTGCAGACAGTTTAACCTCAGACAGCCGTGCCAGGAGCGACAGGTTTTGCGTGCCCGTTCAGCCCGGCACCTGGGCTGCAGCGGGTTTTAGCGTGCCCAAGTTCAGAGTTCTGCTGTTCCCGAGGGCTCCCCGCCGCCAGCGGCCCGACCTCCCCCTCGACGGCGTCGGCGCCCATCGGCGGCGCGGGAGCCCCGGGGAGCGCGGCCGGCCGGGGGAGCGGCGCCGCC
>VWYI01007142.1:0-66631 GCA_013399455.1 Anthoscopus minutus | reverse complement strand
ACCGAGCCGAACCGAGCCGGGGCGGGCAGAAGCCCTGGCGCTGCCTCCGCCCGCCCCTCGCCGGCGCTGTCCAGCCAGGCAGCGCTGGGAGCGCCGCCCGCTCTGCCCGGGGCTGCGGGCGAGAGGAGCCGGGGTCGGCTCCGGCACCGCCGCGCTCCGGGACACCGGGGCAGGAGCGGCAGCGGGAGCGGCGGTCCGGGGAGGGCTGCCCGCCCCGAGGACTCGGCGGCGTCCCGAGCGGGGTTGCAAGGGGTCACTATCCCGGGAGGGAAGCCCTCCCTCCCTACGTGCCCGGCGGGGGTAACCGGAGCTCCCGAGTCAGCCCTGCCTGAAGTTGGAGAGCTCTGCCGTGTCCTCTCTAGAGAGAAGCGAGACACGTTGCCCAGCGCTTCTCTTCGCCAGGGCTCTGTCTGCAGTGGGGACCCTTCCTTGTGTGTCTCGGGTTAGGGTTTGTCCCTTAGGACATCAGGGTTTCTGGTTCTGCCCGGGTGCTGCCGCACATTGACAGAAGACCTGGCTTGGGGAGTATCTCTACTGTCACAAAACCACCTCGGGATCCGGGGATTTCTTCCTCCGGCTGGGGGTTTGCCTCCTAGGTTGGCGTTATTTGATTCTTCTCCCTCTCCATCAACTAATGGTAAGAGCAGACAAACCCTGAAATTGCATTTGCAGTTGTTCCTTTCCAAAGATAGAACGAGCGAAACAAAGTACTTCTCTTCCCCAAACTACAAATTTTTTTTGCCAAACACATTCTTCCGAACTGTAATATTTTATCACATTTTCTTCATCTGTTTTATAAATCTTTGTGTGCCTTTAGACTGTCAATCACTTTATGAGTAAATATTTTATGTAGCAGATCTCTTGTAATACTTGAATCACAGACCACCTGATAGTGTTACAGAGATGTCTTTCATGTCTTCTGGGTTTCAGAACCAGGGCTTCATCCTAACTTTGTTGTTTAATGGGAATATGATTGTATACACACAAGTTAAAATGTCTTCATTGACCACAGCAAAACAAGGGGTGATTTCCACTTCTGCAGAACTGGTCCTATTCAGACTTTACACAAAGTTCCATGTGGTTCCAAATAATAAAGTGTCTTAAAATGTCAAGTTTTAAAGAAATGCCTTGCCTGCAAAATATTAAGTACACTGCAAATCCTCTACTGAAACAGAAGAAAATAGTAAATGTAGTCAGCTGTGATGTTTTGACACAAACTTTGCCTTCACCGATATCTTAAAGCTTTTATGACAAAAGTTAAGAACAGACAGTTTATTAAGGATTCCAGAAGAGCATTGTTAACTGAAGCTACATTTGATCTTTTTATTCAGTATGTGAGTTCTTCAGAGAGCGTGTACCCCACTTTAGTGTGTTCCCCAACTTTGCAAAGAAGAGCTCTGGTCAGTGTCTCCAGATGATGACAGGCAGCCTGTGTTTATGTGTTTGGACTCATGGCTCGTGGCACATTTCTGTCAGCTGTAACGTGTACATGCAGGTATGGTGTGGTGAACCAAGACTCTCTTTTGGGAAATAAAGTTCATGTCAGGTGGTTGGTTTCATGGGAATACATTCCCATTGAAAGGCACTACTGCACCATACAAACTGATTTAAGTGGAATTCTGCAGAGTTCAGCTGTAGTTCAATAACACACTTTTAATGCACTTATGAAATGTGCCTTGTGGCTGCTTTCTCCACTATTAATTTAAAAGTTGAACTGGAGAGAAGCTTAAACTTGTACTTCCTTCCAAGTTTTATTCTAAAACACAATAAAACAGACCCCCTGAATTGCTTTTTGGTAATGCCATTCAATATTCAAGAGCCTTGCTCAAATTTATCCAAGTGCTAGTGATCTTAAAAAAATGTCTGACTGCCATTCCATATTCATGTTTCTAGGAGCAAAGAACTAAAAAAATGACAGAGGGGATTATACTTTTTCATTTGGTGGGAATACCACATCTACTTATGGTTCATTAATTCTGATTCAAATTGAAAGAAATATGTAATTTTTTTTCATTTCAGACACTGTCTAGATGCTAGAATAGGTAGCACCTTGAACACTGCTTTTGCAGCTACAGAGGGTTGCATTGTATATTTTACAGTGATAAATGAGGAATTGTTGAGGTACTGGAAGTTGTGTATAGTTAGCTGGTCGTTAAATAATTGAAGACTAAATACCAGCTTCACTGTATGCAGTGCTCCTAATGAGCCTTAAACTGTTCTTCCTGTATTATTGTGGGGTTTCTTCTTCTTTCAAGGCCTCCTCCTGCAAAGCTTTTTTTCCACTTCCTAGAAAGACTGATAAGAATTTAAGCAATTTGTAGGCAGAATCAGGCTTTCCCAGCTGCACCCAAACAAACTCAATGAGTGGAAAGTCCCATAAAAGGTCTCCTGTTGAAGAGCTGTGCTTTGGAGACAGCAGCTCTGCATCTGCTGCAGCAGGGAGATGGGAGATAAGCCCAGCTTGGTGAGGAAGACAAGCAGTCCCTGGCCATGTGCTATTTGGTGGCTTCTTTGTGTGGAGATTTCAGTGTAGAGGTGGCACTGGAGTGTCTCCAGGGTTGGGCAGCAGCTGGCTGAAGGGGCTGCTTGGTTGAACAAACTTAAGCATGGTAGCCTAAATTCTGCCTCACCAGAAGAGGGCTTTGACTCTGGAAAGCCCTTCTTGGCTGGTGGTCGTGTCTCAGAGCTGCCCTGAAGGCAGTGAAGCACCACTGGTGGCTGGACATGCCCCAGCTGCTTGTTTTGTAGCTCTGAGCATTCCCAGAAGGATTACTGTCATGTGGGTGATCTCAGTGTGGCAGGTCTGGTTTGGGAATTGCAGCCCAGGTGGGTACTGGAAGGACTAGGAAGTGTGGTCTGACTGCTTGTCTAAGGGCTGAGACATTTTACCTTCCATGTGGCAGCCTCTGCTCAGACCACTGATCCAGTGGGTGAGGCAGCGATGAGACATGAATGGGACACAGGATGCCTGCCTCAGCCCGAGGGAGGGCTAATCCATCTTCTCCCATGAACATGCTCCCAGTGATTCATTTTGACTCATGTGGGTGGGTCACTTGCTGCCCTTCTTGTCACAGCTGTGATGTTGTGCAGAAGGGACGCAGAACTGCACTGCAGTCCCTCCTCATTCTGCTGTGAGGATGCTCACCCAGGGACTGGGGTCCTGAGGCTTGGTTGCTTGGGTTGCAGACAGGCTCTGAGCTAAAGCATGCACATCCCTTTCTTTGAGCATGTCCCTTTCTTTGAAAACCATTCACAGGAAGGGATGCTGGCTCGAGATGAATGAAGATTTCATCTAAAATGTCTACAGGCAGAGTAATTTCAGAGATACACCTGTCTTCAGTGTTTTCTGCTGCCTAAAGCAGCTCTTAGTTGGTATCTGAGTTATGTTTCTGGATTTCTCTGGGAAGACCACCTACAAAACTTTCTAGATATATACAGCTTTTTTGTATGAGGTAACTGAAGACAGAAGTCAAGGAGATGTTGCTGTCATCTAATGTAATTTCCTGTAGTGTCACCCTGAAATTATAATAAGCCTTCTGACGAGTGTTTTCGTAGTTGTAGTTCATTTTCTCACGAGTGTTTACTACATTCTTTTTAAGATATGTCATTTGATAGACCAGTGTGATTGGAAAGGTGGTAGCCTTATTCTCCAATCCCTGGTCATTGTCCAGAATCTATAAATACCGAGGTCAAAGAATAAACTTTCTTCTTTCCTGTTCTAACACTGCACTGTGTTGGTGTGGTTCATTCAGTGTCCTCTAGCAACACTGTAGCATAAAAAATAGAATCATAGTAAATAATTTTTTTCATAATAGTATACCCAGATTTATTTTAGGGACCAGACAGCATCTTAACTTCTTTAATTCCTAGCAAAGGAGATCTTTAAAGCCGTCCTACTAATTAATTACCTTTGCTATGTATGCTTTTGTGTCTCTGAAATCTGAATATATCTAGTTTTGTAGTGACTGATTATCTCGGTACCGTTGTCTTTCAGTTTGGGTAGTCCTTTTCCTCATCTTCCTTCCACCTTCCTGCAGGCTGCATTTTGTTGGGGAAACCTTTTGTTTTCCAGTATTGTAATTACAGCTTTCTCTAGGATACAGTCTCAAGAAGTTTAAGGTAATGTAGTTTGTGTTGTTAGTTACTGTCCTTATTGCTGCACGCATGTTCTCAGACAGAAGTGGGTCCAGGGACAGTTTATCACCAAAACCAGCTGGTTTGCTTGTCCATACTTGTCTAGAGGCACATAGCCATAGCCCTCTGTAGGTGCAGAGCTGCTCTGTGCCCTGAGTTTGACCGTGCATTGCAATTAAAAGTTTGGTTCTCTCGGTCCCTGTGGGTATCTAGCCCCACTGCAGAAGGAAAGTAGCTTGGGGAAAGTATGCAGCAAAACAGGGATTGGGAGCAATAGGTGTCAGTGGGGACAGAGGGGATGCCAGGGGTGTAGGAATGGTGGAAGAAAGGGGTATCTCAACTGATGTGTGCCTTTTCATTGCATGGGAAACTAGTTGATGAAATTGTTTTTATAATCTAAGTGATGTTAGACCAGATTTAATTTGTGAGCCTAGAGGGGGTGCTTGGAGTTCACCCCTCTGGAAGTGGGGGGTGTCTATGCCAGGAGGAGCCCCTGTGGCTGGAGGGACTGCCTTGCCCCTGGTGGTGGAGTTGCTGGAGTGTCGAGCCAGGCTATGACTCCTAGCTCATGTATGTATAAACATACACACTGTAGTGTGCTAAATCCATCATAATCTCATTTTGTGCCAAGAAGTGTATATGCTGTAAAGGAAAATCTTTCCTTTTGCTTCCAAACCTGTAGCAAACAATTCACCCCGGCTGGTTACATGATTAGCATGTACCACTCTATAGCCTGTCAGTGTGAAAATGCTGAAGGCTTTCTTTCAGAGTACTTGGCATAAGGCAACTGAAGAATGGACTATTCAAACTCTGAATAGCATTGCTTTTGACTTAATTAAAAAAGACCAAAGAGAGAACTGCTGGTGGCCTCAGGGCTTTTAGGGTTTCTTTTTTTGCTGGAGTTATTGTGATCCAGGCACAGTAACTAACACTGAGCTTCTCAGGGTTGAATTTGAACCATCAGTGACAAAAATGGGATGAAGTACATGGTTCTCGAGCAAATTAAAAATTTACATAATAATTCTTTGTGAACACATCATTGTAGGGGAGAAAAACCCATTTGAGGAGGGAGCAGGTTGTAATGTGCATTTGTACAATGCAAATTCTTTCTGTTTTGACTGGTTTAGTGTACTGTTTATATGAACTTTTAAGTTGCCAGCAGGTATTTATTTGGTAGCGTGTAAGTGAAATATTCCATTTTCTGCTTTGAAACTCCAGCAAACTCTGTGATTTTAGCACTTTGTGATGACAACTTTGTCCTCTCTGCACTGCTGTTTATTTTAAAGAAGTCCATTTCACTGTATATTGCTCACATCTCTAGCCTGGACTGCTTTTTCACATCACTTCATCTGCTCCTGCTAGAGAAGGTGGGATGTATGGTGGGGCAAGACACTCGGAAGCATGTCAGTAATTCAGGCTGTGTTGGCAGGGCACATCTCCTTCCCAAGCTGGGAGGACTCATCTTGCAAGAAGCTGGGGTTTTGGCAGCCTAGAGAAGTCAATGTGTGTTATTCTGATTATGGCAGTCCCATGGCAGGGAGTGTGCTGTGCATGGTGCTCCTTCTCTGTAGGCAGGGGATGGAGTAGAAGGTACTCAAAGTTTGCTTGGGAAGACACAGCTCTTCAGCTTTATGAGCCAAGACACGTGCTTTAAATGCAGCTTCCTGCTTGCTGGATCATCACCACCAGATGAACTTGTAGCAATAACTGCTCACCACAGCCAGGGCAAGTGAAGCAGGACATCAAACAAAGCAGAAGGCTGAAGCACCTCAGTGACAGGATATGTCCCCTTCAGGTGCTTACAAATGGTAGTGTTGTGCTCCTGTGGAGGATGAGTCGGTATCACAGCTGTTTGGGTTACTTGGTTTGGGGGATTTTTTTCTCCCCCACAACCTCACTTGTAGTAGATGAATGGCCTAATTAGAGTGACTGTTCCAAAGCCCTCTAAAGTCTAAATTTTGGACTTGTAGGAATTATTGAGAAAAATGTGAAAGGCCTTTTCTAGCACTAAGTACCTTTCAAAATTGGAATTTTTACTATACTTAGGCCTATACCTATTATTGTCCCTACCCTATTTACAATTGCAAATAATTTTTAGCTCCCAAATATTAGAATGATTCCTTATTTAAGAAGAGATGCATCCTTTCTTTCTGCCTGCAGTTCCCTGGAAGGAAGCATGCCTGCTCTTCACCATAACCCTGAGAAATTAGTCCCACTTAGGAGTAGGTTTTGTCAGTATTTCCAGAGGGTTTGGTTTTGCCTGCACACCTTTTGTAGCTTAGGAGATTGTTGTGTTGGTAAGGCTGTGCTCTGGGCTAGCACTGGTCTCCCTCCTTTGCCATTCCTCTTGTCCAGAAGGAGAGAGGCCCTCTCCATTCTGGGAGATTCTGCAGCGCAGTAAAAGTTCTCATTGTGTAGAACTAATGGAAGAAGAGGGAATTTTCCACGCAGTGGCTTTGGAAGACAGGTCCCATTCTGAAAATGAACAGTTACAAATGCAGAACAGTTTTCTCAGCATTTTGTTTTGCGTATGATGACCCTATATCCATGTCCTAGTGGTGTTCTTTCCAAATTATTTTGGCCCATCTTGTCATGAATAGATGCTTTACAGAAATGCTGTGAGCTGTAGTATTGGCAGACTGAGAATGCAATAAGTGAATTAAAAAGTGTACATACATTCTGTGAAATTGCTATTATGTCATGTTAAATTATTTCAATGTGTGACATTACATGATGAAAAGATGTTGGTAATGTAAAGTAAATTACTGATCCATCGTGGTTTTGTTTGTGGCATGCATACCGTTTCCAGTCTAATTCTTCAGTCATGGTTCCCTTCAAAACACTGATTTTTATTATTTACATTTAGAAATGAGGGTCTTCAGTAACACTGCTTAGAGCAAAATGTTGGCAGGTGAGTAGAAGTATTAACAATAATACAAAATCACTGTTTTCGGTGATTCTGTTTTAAACAAGCAGTCAGTCAAACAAAAAACTTCTGCCACTGATTTCTGACCGTGTAATGGAAATACTGGCTGGATTCAGAACACAAGGTCTGGGAACTACATGTTCCAGTTTTATTTTCTTTTGATTCAAAAATCTTAAACCCCTTGGTCACAAAAGTACCACCTAAAATTCCTCATGATCTTACTAGGTAACTATTTTATAGCTGAGCTCCCGGTCTCCCGGGATAAATCCTACATCTGAGAGGAATCCTGAACCAGAGGAGAGTATTTGGATAAAGAAACAAACTGAAAAGGTTATAGTTGTAAACCACCTTATTCTTGTAAGGCTGGTTCTTACACTGCAGGAGGATTTTCAGCATTGTTATTTGGAGAGATTCTGTGCTCTTTAGCTGTGGTATTTTTATGGGCCAGTGACTTTCCTATCACCACTCCCAGAGTGTGAGAGTCATCTTCTAACTTGCTCTTCTGAGCTCTGCTGCTCAGTTGTTTGGGATTTTATGTCTTTATTTAGCACCAGTGTTATTCAGTCATAGAATTAATGTTGGGGTTTGAATAAACTTTAAAGAAGTAATGCTGTGGTGGCCAGGAAATATGATACAAATTTTCTTTATTAATTTCTTAGACTGTAAAAGACCGCTGAAAGCCTTGGTGAATTATGTTGGACACAACAGCAGTGATTTGAAAGTATTGACTTCTGTGGCTCTTGTGAGGGGAAAATAAACAAACTACTTTGATATTCTTGAGAATCTGATCATTTTGATAACAAGATAGTTCTTAGTTTCCTTGCTGTTCTACCAAGGAAAGAACCAGACAGTAAGGCTTTGGAAGATTTCAATTCTGATTACACCACTAATATATTATGGCTTTCCAATTTCTCCTGTGTATAATCTCACATTGAAGTATGTATTTTTATTTTAAAAGACACATACAGAAAGCTGGTTTTAATTTTTTTTTTTGTTTTTAGATTCATTTTGGGGTTTCTTTCATGTTCTGTGTTTTTCCTTTTAAAACCCTTAGGAATACATCACCATATGAAAATGAATAGCATGTTTCACATTTTAGAGTGTTGGATGATAAAGTTACATGGTCCATGGCATGAAATTCTATGATACAGAATTTTGAACTTTATGAAATTGCTTTGTAAATGTCCCTTGAGTCATATTTTGCAGGACTGCTTACTTCATGTTCTAATAACATAATCTAGATGCCTTTAAGCTTTGTAGTCTTCCTTATATATGACAAGAGTTATCCTTGGAGTAGGAAAGACCATCCCCTGTGGCATGTGGGTTTCCCTTGCTGTGGTATTTGGGGATGGAGTTTGTTGTCTCCAGGAACAGAGAGCTGCTTTGCTCAACCCATTAATGAGAATAATTTGACTGAAATCCAGAGAGAGGAGGAAGTGAACAAGGAATAAGAGTTCATTATATCTTCTTTTTAAGGAGCTGGGTAGGACATTTTAAAATGCTCTCAGGGAGCAGGGTCTGGATCAGCAAATCCAATTACCTTCTCAGCAGTGAGGCTGTACAAAGGCTTGCCATTGGGTGTGGTGAATACAACACACAGCTTTACATGGATTCAGTGGCAGTTCAATGGTTGCTACAGGGATCACTGATACAGAAAACATGATCTTCAGCTGAATGAATATTGAAGTTTGATCCTGGAATCACAGAGCTGCAAAGGTAATTGGATTGTAATGCAGTCTTTGGTTTTAGGCAATAAAACTTTGATAAAATTTAATTGATGAAAATAATTTTATAAGTAATTCATGTTTTCTTCACTTGTCCAGATCAGATGAAGCTACAGATGACACGACCAAAGTCAAAACAATGCATGAACTGACGAGAATCAGCACTGAGAACATTAGCCACTTAGTTGCTGGAAATCCTAAGTGCAACTTCACTACGAAAAGAGACCCTGACGTTATGTGATCATTGAGCAGAGTTTGCAAGAATGGAAAACGAAAGGAAAACCAAAACTAGCTGCAACTCATAAATAAAAATTTTCAAGACTCAGCTGAATAAAAAAATTATTCCAGCCATGGGAGAAAATGCAAGTTTTTGGGAAAGTTTGATATATGCACATCCTACGTGTACCACCTGGAAGCAAGAGGCAGAGGGATCTATCTACCACCTAGCCAGTATTTTCTTTGTTGTTGGCTTCATGGGTGGAAGTGGATTCTTTGGGCTCCTCTATGTCTTCAGCTTGCTTGGACTGGGCTTTCTCTGCTCTTCTGTTTGGGCTTGGCTGGATGTGTGTGCTGCTGATATATTCTCCTGGAATTTTGTACTGTTCACTATATGCTTTGTCCAGTTCGTTTATGTTACCTACCAAGTCCGGAGTGTTGCCTTTGACAGAGAATTCCAGGAACTCTACAGTGCCCTCTTCCAGCCTCTGGGAATTTCCTTGACTGTGTACAGGAAGATTGTCTTGTGCTGTGATGCAGAAGTGATTACCCTGGAGAAGGAACATTGTTACGCCATGCAGGGCAAAACGCCTATTGACAAACTGTCCCTGCTTGTGTCAGGCAGGTTTGTATTGCTTTGTTCAGGTTTTCTGCAAATATCTTTATTTTCCTCCTCTTGTTGAAAAAGAAAGAAAAAAAAGAAAAAGCCTGATTTGTGTATTGTTTGTTTTCCAGTACAATAGATTAAATATTAATGCAAGTAATATAAATATTAATAGGTTAAATACACTTGTCTAGGATAGCACTAGCATAAAACCACTAAGCACAGAATCTGTAATAGCATAAAGAAAATAATTTGAAGTCACTCTTTTCCAGGCTGCTGTATCATAGCATTTAACAGGTTAGGCAGATAAAGGGAATAAATGTGGGTTTTCAGTGTTCAAGTTATGGCTTGCTCTCTATCTGCTGCCTCACTGATGAGCACAGCATTTGTCCTATTTTTCTTTACTAGTATCATCTGAACTGGGACAAAAAATTAGTCACAAAACTGAATATAGTGAGATGAGCTCTGTTTAATAGAGATCTTGACTTTGATAGGGATTGTATTCAGTTGCTTTCAAGGTGGTGGGAAAAGAGTATCTGTAAGGAAAGGGAAAAGACTTAAAAACCCCCTTTCATTACAAGAGGATGTAGTTGAGCCTTATTCAGACTTATTGCAGGCCTGGGTCTACACTTACTGTATACTGTGGCCCTATGTTAGACCCTGAGGCAGTAATTCCACCTGCCTTTACTCCCTGCTTCCAGGAGAGACTTCTGGCAGCTTTGCTGTTGCTTTCCTGGAGGGAAACACTAGCTTTTGTACTGTATGCAAAGCAGGATGCAGTACCAGACCACCACAAGAGTAGGGCAGACACCCAGAGGTAATGGACATGTACTGACCTTAGTGGGACACTTGGTGGGTGCTTTTTGATGGCCTGCATGGATAGATAGAACTTGTAGGCAGCTTGACACTCAGCTGATTTAGGGCTACTTGCAATGAACAATATGGATTGTGGGCAGTTTTCCTTAATTGCACCCTGGTTCAGAACATTCTTGGGAGCTTTCTAGGATGTACCTCATAGAAGTTGCTTTAGGCCTTACCAAAAGAGAGGTGTCCATCCTTCTACATGCCCAGCCAGTTAGTAATTGCTCAGAGCTCCTGCTGCCCTTCACCATGTGGTACAGGGCTGCTTGTGTGCCTTCAAGTTTATATGTTATTTAAAAAGTAGCAGAGAAAGGAAATTTTTCTTTGGCATCTTCAGAATGCCACAGCACTTGCATCGAGATCCCAGACCTCTTGGCTGATTTGGCTCCTGACATAGTCATGTGGCCATGTAATTCCTGTTAAACATGGAGAGAGGCCTACCTGACACATGTCGTGGGGCACTCCTGCTTCCCACTCCCAGTTTTTGCTACTTTGTTCTCTCTAAAATGCATATTTCCAAAACTAGAAATAAATCCCACGGTTTTCAGGGGGAGCAGGTAAATGCTTTTATGGGCATTGGTCTTTCACCTCTCCAGTGCATGATGGCCTTTTAATGGCAAGGCTTGTGCATCACTACACAGATCTACCACAGAAAGAATAATGTGGTTTGAATAAGGCCTGGAAATATTTCCCTTTCAGTTGTGTGATTGTCTTATATTCTTTTTTTAACTGGCCTGAGCAAGTTGGGTTCAAAAATATAATTAGGATAATGTTTGCCATTGATTGCTTTTTCATGCTTTCAAAGCTGTATTTAAATTCCTCAGATAGAAGAAATAGCACATTCTTGTAGTAGTCATTGCTGGTGTATAGGTAATGCTAACAAATTAACACATCTTATCTTGGTAGGATCAGAGTGACAGTTGATGGGGAGTTTCTGCATTATATTTTTCCTCTTCAGTTTCTGGACTCTCCTGAATGGGATTCACTGAGGCCCACAGAAGAGGGAATTTTCCAGGTAAAAGTTAAGGGTTTTTTTCTTTTCTTTTCTTTTTTTTTTAGTGCTACAGGAAACTGAGTACTGGTTTTGCTGTTTGTGTCTTGCTACAACAAACAGGGGTTTTCTTAAAACTAATTTGGGAGGTAGGCTCTGTTTGCATTCTTTAGCTGCGCTGATATTCAGCCCTGAGAAGCCCAGTTCCCTCGGGCTGGGAAGAAGCTGATGCTGAGGAGGTTTCCCAATGGGAGATGAGCCAGGGGAAGACGTGCCTGTGACACAGCTTGGCACGGGTTACAGCCTGGGACACGGTGGCAGCTGGGGCTGCCCCTGTGCTCGGAGCCCTCCCCTCACTGTCACTTGACGGACACGCTGGCTCTGGTCTGTGTTGGATCTGAGGTCTGCTGTCACGAGGACAAATGGCATTTGTTGAGAGCTTTCTTTAGACCTGCCTTTTCAGCTGAGGCTGCCAAGAGTGGAGCAGGGAGTGCAGGGCATCCATGTGGCACTGAACCAGGCATGCCATATGGGCACAGGCATATTGTCTTTGAGGTTGACTAGATGTGATCATTTAGTCCATATCCAGTCACCTTTCTCACTTGTCTTTTGCATACAGCAACCTCCCAGAGCTCCCTTGGCTCAGTTAAAAGGCTCTAATTGCAGCAGACAGGTTCTGCTGGGAGAGGGGTTTGCCTTCTGAGCTGCAGCACCTTGTCACCTGGCTGTTCAATTCTCTTTTCTCTAGGTAACACTTACAGCAGAGACAGATTGTCGGTACGTGGCCTGGAGGAGAAAGAAGCTCTACCTGCTGTTCGCTAAACACCGCTTCATCTCCCGCCTCTTCTCAATCTTAATTGGGAGCGACATTGCTGAAAAACTGTATGCCCTGAACGACAGGGTGCACGTGGGGCAAGGCTTTAGGTACGACATCCGCCTACCCAACTTCTACCACGTTGCTCTGCCAGAGACCCCGCCTGTGCAGCCCTCCCACCGCTCCCACCACCTCCAGCGAGGGTCCCCCCGGCGCAAGCCCGCCGGGGTCACAAACTGCAGCTCCTTCCTCACACCCTCCTAGGAAGGAAAATTCTGCTGCGGCCATTCCTCGAAGCAATGAAGGGAAATGGAATGGGGCAAGGCAGAAGAGCGGAGAGACAAAAGCAGATGAAGCCAAATTTGACTGACAAGTGCCATTTATATTAATTAGAACAGGCTGAATTCTCTATCTCAAGCCAGCAGGTCGGCTGCTGCATTTTGACTGTCTGTGCAATATGTTTACTTTCTCTTGATACTCCTTCATCTCTTTCGTTCTGGAGGAGAGCAAATCATAACAGTCTGAGGTCTTGTTGCAATTGTGGTAGCCTCTGTGGTGGTGTGTTGTTTTGTTTTTTTATTTGTTTGTTTTTTAAAGCAAGCCCATGTTATTTGTAATTGTATTTTCCTCAAAAGATTTTGTCACAATGGAGCATAGTCAGAATAGTCAATGAAAACAAGTTGTCTTCAAAATATAGCAACTTGCTTATAATGTTCTTTTTTATGCCATGTGAACATTCTCTCAATTTATATGAATAATGTTGTAGAAAAAAGACTAAGGAATGATCACATTGGGTTTGTTTCTTAAAGAAATCAAAGATTTTGAAATGCACAGCAAGATCGTTAAAAAACAAAACAAAACAAAACAACAAATTCTGTCTCATGAGTAATTGGTTTCTCTCTGACTGTCCTTAAGACGACGTGAAAACAGTGTCATTTCTGTCGTTAGAAAAATATAAAAGCTGTAACTGCTGCAAATACAGCTTAGGGAAATTGTTGTGTAGTGTTTCTGATAGAATGTGATGCTATAGGACCTGGACTTCTGCAGTGTCAGGGCCCTTCGTGACGTGTACAATAAATAATATTAGTCAACCTACTGCCAAACCATTGGAGTTTGTTGTATAATATTCTTTTTAGCTGTGTTTATTGGGAAGAGACTAAAGCAGCTGCAGCAATAAATACAATTTTTAATGGATGCATTCTTTAGCTTCCAAAGTCACTTTTCTGTGCCTATGAAATTCTTGATTTAAAAGATATTCTCTCCCTAATTCTGTGGTGTTTTGATGACATAAGGGAGCACTTCAGATAGCACTTCAGTAGGAGAGAGTTGGTTTTGACCCTCAGGGTCACTGTGCCTTTGAATGTCTTTGCTAACTCACCTTCCTGCTGCTCTGCCTGATGCCTGCCAGTAATCAAAAAGTAAGAAGCATTACTATTTTATGAGAATGGATTGCTGCTTGATATGTCTGGAAGAAGATCGTATTTTTAATATTTGAAAATTGCTAGCTTGTTTGGTGGTCACAAGGATGACCCTTGTGTGCTTCTCTATGTGTGAGTATACATCTAAGTTTAGATCTTGTGAGTTGTTTCGGGAGGACTTAAAGTGATGATACAATCTTACACTTGAAGGATGATCATGCAGTATGTTTAAGAAGCTGTTAGGAGTGATGTGAAACACTACCTGTTTGAAGAACGTTTAGTGTAGAGCAGGTAAGATCATAGCAGTTTTGCTTTTAGCTTTATGTTGCTTCCTCAGAGAGGAAAAACAGCCAAACATAAATAGCCCAGCATGCAATGTGATAATCCCCAAATCATTCTCATAACCCTTCCATGCAATGTATTCTGTATGTACTGCTTAATGCATGAAGTCCCTGACTCACAGAGATACTTTATCTTGGCCAAAAGAGAATTGGAAGAAAATGCAAACAGTTCACTGATGGCTTTTAAAGCTCTGTTCAGATGATAACTAAGACATGAAGTGCCAGCAGCTGGCAGCATGTAGTAAGGATGTACATCTGTGTAACAGTCTACAAACATAAAAACATTTTAAATGCATAAAAGAGATCTTATTCTATACTTAGCTGTAATATAAATAATTGATTCAAATTCTCCTTGGTTTTCTTGAATATTTGGGTTTGGCCTATTTATTCAAGAAAACTTGTCTACTAAATTCTAAAGTTACCCTACTAAAGTTAATTAACTTGATCATCTTCACCTTAAAATAAGACCAAGAAGCCTTACTCACTCAATTTCTATCTCAAGCTTATATATTCTATTTAATCAGTAGCATACTGCCTAGAAAGATAATGGGGAATAATGGGTGCTTCATGACATACTTTGATAATTATTTTCTTTTTTTGTGACTGTTTTCAAACCAGCCTTGGTTTCTGTCACACACTTTCCAAACACAATCCCCTCTGATGCTTTTCTCTGCTCGGATTGGTTACCAGAACATGTCTGAGTCAGTATCTGAACATGCTCTTAGCTAATCTTGTTTAGGTGTTGCTACTGTGCTTTCTGGGCTTTGAGTCATTTTTTAAAAATTGTTTCTAGTTTTCCAGCATCTGTTTGAGACATGACTAGCAGAACATTTCAGATGTAAAATTCAGCTGTAAAATAGATATCTACAATAATATAAGTACATGCAAAAGTCCTGGAAGCAAGACTCTGGAAGAAGTTCTCTCTACCTCTGTTTTTATTTTAATGTGGGCAGTACTTCTAAAACATACAAGGAAATACAGTCTGGTATGCAACGCATGAACCACTGTTTTGGGAGAGCTGTATAATCTACCTAAATGAGGACATACTCAAAATGATGTCAGAGAAATTAGACAAGTTTTGTGAGATCATTACCACCCAGTCATTAGAGAGTTGGGGTCGCTCAGCCTAGAGAAGAGAAGGCTCCAGGTGACATTAAATTCCAGCCTTTCAGTACTCAAAGGGACATGCAAGAAAGATGAGAACAGACATTTTATATAGGACCTCTTGTGATAAGACATGGGGTAATGGCTTTAAATTCAAGCATAGATTTAGATATAAGAATCAATTTTATTATTTTGAGTGTGATGAAACACTGAAACAGGCTGTCCAGAGAGATGGTGGATGCCTGGTCCTTGGGAATGTTCAAACTGGATGGAGCTCTGGGCAACTTGATCTATTGATCATTTGAAGGACGTTGGGCTAGATGGCCTTTAAAGGTCCCTTCCAACCCAGACCATTCTATTATTCTATGATTATTTATAGGTTAATGAACATTTGGAGCTAGATGAAGTTCTGACTTCAGCATTGTCCAATTTATACCTGTGTTACTACTCAGAAAGAACTGTTAGTGAGGTGATCAGATTCCTTCATAATTGGTTTAAACAAGTGGATAATTAAGTCCATGCTGCTATCAATGAGTCCTTTTCTTGATCCTGCACTGATCCCCCTTTTCTCACATTTTATATTTTTACCAGTTCATAACCTTCTCTGGAGTTATGTCTACATTTATATGCTTCTATGGGTAAGAGTGGCAGAGATCTGTGCATGTGATGATGTTGTAATTCATCAACTGATTTTTCTCAAGTTTTTATAATTATATGGACATCACATTGGAATTGCACTTACAGCCTGCAGAAGGGTTCAGATTTGCAGATTAAGATAAGAAACTGTATGGCCTAGGACAATCCAAAACAGAGCAGGAGGAGAAGTAGAGGAGAGAGAACTAAATTTCATACAAATTTTATCCAAGAAAGGTTTATTTCAAATTGGACTTCTGGCAAATTTGTTGGGTACAGCAATATGTCGTTAGAGCTTCAAAGGAAGTCTTGCTTACTTAGGAGCATGGAAGTGACCTTATTTCATTATGTGGTATCTTTTTTAACTACTAACAGTGTAAGCAGAGGCAACAGGTTCCATCATGCAAGTCCACTCAAAACTACAGAAACTATGGAATAACCAGAGAGGATGCATCCCAATGTACTGTTGTAGCTAGTACACTATGCAAGGCAAATATTAAGTGCTTAAAGAAAAAGGTTATTTTATTCAGTAGCCTGTGATAACAGAGGCTGGGCTTTGTGGCTGAAGAGGGCCTTCCAGGATCTCTGTTTTCAAGAACTATTTTCCCTGCAAAAAAGCAAATTATACGTGTAGAGATATGACCTCCCCTAGGATTAAACTGGGGAAGCTGAATACATGCTTGGATGATATTGCACAGATTTGCCATGTGCCATTTACCATAAAAAGACATGTACTTGTAGTAATTAAATAATATGTTGATGCTACATTTTCAGGAAAAAAAGTGCTCTACACATGTTGCTTATTGTGAATGATAAATATAAGACATATTTGGTCTCAATGTACATGAAAAATTAAAACACAATATTGTGTTGCTCATATGAACAAATATTGCAAGCCATGTGGTAAAAGTGAAATAAATCTACAGCTCTTTATATAGAAGAAAACTATTTAAATAGGAAAGGAAAAAATTAATATCCATTTGTTGAATTCAGACAGACCAGATTAATTTTTTTTCTATTCCTGTAATAATTGAATGCATATTTTTCCTCCCTAGCTGTTACTGCACAACAAAATTTTTTACTATACAAAAAATAAATACCATATTGAACTGATTTGTTTATCCCATTTGAAAAAGCTTACTTTGTTTACATTAATATGCATAAAAATATAATAGGTTCGAGGCTCCTAAGGAAAAACACCTTTTCTTTCTATTTTGTCTAATTCAGATTAACTTTCCTTTCTTGTAGATTTTTACCCCATCAGTTTCTACTTGCTGCAATTCTGTTTCTGTGGGAATGAAAAGATGTGTTGAACTTGACGTGTAAATCAAGCCACCTCCTGCTGATGAATCAAACCATGTAGGTGGAGCTTCATCAGCAGGAGTGTGTAGGAGAAAGGCAGCACAAGCATGTCATTACTTAGCTCTAGATTTGGGGTCATGTCCCAAACCATGGCTAGCAATGCCCTCCTACAGGGTCACTTAGCATAGAGTTCTGCCAGCAGAGGGTTTAGACTCAAACCATTTTTCTTCAAGCTACAAATACTGTTAAACCTTGCTCTGGAGTGGAGAAAAAAAAATATGGGACTTTCCCAAAACCTTGTGAGAGTAGAAGGATATTTTAGCAATTATTCTTCTGCTGTGGATTCACATCTTAAGTTGTCAGTTGAACTGCAGCTCCTAATTTGAGGGATTGGTGGGGTATTGTAGGGAAAGGACTATTTCACTACCTGAGCAGGAAATGGTGGTAAAAGATAAAGAAGATAAAAGAGCTAAGACATCAAAGTCATATAAATAAACAACTGCAATAAAATAATGGTGATAACTATTTCACCAGTGAATCCCATAGATATCAACTTATCCACTAGTAACTCTCCACCTAAACTTGTATAAATCTGGGGGATATAATAATTTTCTGGGAGTAAAAGGGACAATAGTCAAAGACAATCCCATTTAATGGATAAATGCTCTAACCATGTAATTGTTGGGCAGCACCATCCCCTTCTATAGAAACTGCACTTCATAGGCAAGCATCAAAGCATCTCAGATCTGTTAGAGGAGATGAACAGGTTCCTGTCCCCAGGCAGGGATTCTGTGGGATGATCCCAAGCAGCCTGCAGGAGTCTGGGCTCAGGGGATGAAGAACACATATCTCTTAGTATTTCCCAAGTGTGGGTTTTAGGAAGTGTGCAGGACAGTCTAGATACCTAATGCTGGGCTTAGACTTCCCATGCCTAACTGTAGGACATGGCTACAAGGGTGAAGTAGTGGCAGGTAAAATTTGAGATGAGTTAAAACACATTAGGTATGACCCTGTATCTTGTCATGTGTTCTCTTACACTGGGTAAATGAAGAACAACTTAATCCATAAGAAAAATGAGGCAAGCCAGTTCACATCAGCAGTTCCTATAAAACAGCTGTTGTCTTGGAATTCCTTGCTGTGCTTTGGTCATCTAACTGCCTCACACTGAAATCTTTAAACCTTTTGTGGAATTGAGCTGTAGGAGCTATTCTATTTTACTAAGATAAAATATTTGGAATACGTATTTTGAATATGAAGCTAAACTATCCTGTTTTCATTTACAGAAAAGGTGACTCTCAAATGATACTTTCAAGCAGATCACGCTAGTGAGGGGAATTAAGTGCTTCTTAAAAACAGTCAGATATCCATCACTCTGCTCTATTTATCACTGGGTCTCCATTTTATTGTTTGGTTACATCTTTTCAAAAATATAGAGTTCTTACAGGAAATATGTTCATTATTTAAAGAATTAATGAGTAAGTATCCATAGAAAAAATACAAAAAATACTGTTACATAAAACATTTTTAGATTGGTATTTACTATTAGTATCTTTTTGTTAACTATATTGGTTGCCATTATAGTTCCAAAAGTTCTTTTTACAGTGGTCTATGTAGTTCAGCTACATGCAAAAGCAATAATCACATATATATGTATGTTTATTGCAGTCTGTGTCCCTACTTTTAACCCTATATAATAGGGTTTTGTTAGATTTTTTTTCTTTACAGAACAAAAATGTATGATAAACATCATTCAGAAGACTGGTCTTATTTGTTGAAATTAGATGATAAAATATATATATATATTTTAAATTCTGTGTTTGCCTTTACTCTTAAAGATCAGAGTAGGAAGGAGCAGTTGTGGCATGCTCTAACTCAGCACACATTGACAGTCCTTTACAATATGCACAGTTAATTAAATTTTAAAAAGTTATCCCTTTTCATTTCAAAGTTCTTCTGAGCTAATATATTTACCTTTTCTCTCACTGTGGAGTATTTTCACTATCAAATCATGTATGCTTTCTCTGTCACTTGTTAAAGTAATTCCTTAGATTCATGTTCAGCCTCCGCCTACTTCTTTTTTGTCCTTGTTCCTCAAGTTATTAAGTTAGGTTTTTTATTTTATTTTTCATTTCTGTCTGTCTGCCTGGAGATGTTAAACACGTGTTATTTAGTTCCCTTTCATATCTTTACATAAAACTCTAAATCCTTATCAATAATTTTTAAAATTCCTAAAAAATGCTTGATAACAATGCAAATATGCAATATCCTGAAGATTCAATTCTAGCCTTTGCTTCGCAGAAATAGCCACGGTAAATATTAAAATGCACAGCTAGAAAAGGATTAATACTGCAACAAAACATTAATTGTCACTGAACCAACACCCAAAAGCATGCATACATTTGTACTCTGATGACATCTGCGATTCCTTTGGTCTGTACAGACGGTCACACAGACTCACACAAATTCGTCAGGATCTCTGCAGAGAGAATGTTGAGAGCTGCAGCATTTACTTCAGGATTAGCACAGACATCTCTCCATGATTGTTTTGAACTTTATTTGTGTGTGGAAGTTGTCCAAAAAGGGCAAAGAAAAATCACAGCCAGTTCACCCAGTGCTGCAAAATCTGCAGTAGTGGAGACCCCTAAAAATGGGCTGTCACCCAGGGAGGGGACAGATGCAATGCAAAAGCATGGCTGTCTTACTTGTCTTCCAGTTTTGTGTGAAGTAAGCTGCTCCATGTTAACAGAGAGCAATGTGTCGAAAAGTATTTGAATTCCAGACGAGCAATGTGGTCAGACTCCGTATCTGGTATTCCTCTATTTGCAGAAAGAGGCAAACCCCCTGGGACAGGTTCCCATTATTCCTCAGTGCCATTAATGAGTTACCCTGACAGGGCATTGACAAGCATGCCATGATTCTGCTTTAGGAAATCCAACCCCTTTTATACCAGCTCTCCTGGCTTTTTTGGGGAATCATGTGATTTAGGTAGAGCTAGAGCAAGTGTAGCAGGCCCTTCTATCAATTCCCAGAAAAATCTCTTGCAAGCAGTTCATAGAAATTGTTCACTGAGCAATTTCAAATAATGAACACAAAATCAAGTGTCAGCAGGGAACTGCTCATGCATAATTTGGGAACAGGGGTAATTGTTCGGTGTGATTAAATAAATTGTTTACTGAGCACAGTTTAGATAACTTTAATGGCAAAAAATTTCACTCTGTCCTTATACCCCAGGATCGTGTAACCTTTAGATAAACATCTACATCAACCATCTGTTAAACTTTGAATGCTTTGACTTATTATTTTAGAAAAAAGCTGGCCCCCAGCTTTAAGCTGTCAACAATCAGTTCTTATACAATCAGTCAGATACCTGGAAGCCCTGGGATGTGGTGTTTTATATCTTGGATTCAAACAAAAAGATAGCCCTCCTGGTATTAACAGGAGACACAATTCCTGCAGGTCTTGCATTGGAAGAATTTCCTGACTATACATCAGAAAGTGTCTGTCAGAGTGCCTGAGGTAAACATGCACTGGAAGAACATACTCCTGTTAAATAAACCTCCAGAATACTAAAGAGCTGAGAGAGTATTTGTCGTTCACAATCTCTTCCATACAAACTTCCTTCCAATAAAACATAATTCTTGAGGATGCTTTCAGGCAAAACCCATATAAATAAATTTTCTGTGGAAAATGTGTGTGACTTTTCAGTTATATGGCACAACATTTCAGCAAGTGGGATGGGATTTGCTGGTGTATTTCGTCCCACTCTAGACAGTTGTCAAATATACACAGGATGAATTGCTTTCTAAAGAAGCCCACTTATGGTGCCTATGGAGGGAACTTAAAAAAGATTAATTTAGAGTAGATGCTGAGTATGCTTCCTGAAACTATAAATGGAAACATTTCATAGATCTTGCCATTGTCTGAAAATAACCCTGACAGCCTGGCACATCTGGGATCCTGAATACAAAGCATTTGTTCTCTTTAGTGAAAACTTTGCCTAAAAAAGGCTGCAGCATTGGTCTCTCATTTGGAAGAGGCAGAGTGCTTGCAGTTTCAGGAAAAGTTTCTTCCTCATCTGCTTAATAGGTTTTCCAATGCCTAGCTAGGCTAAACTGAGAGACAGGAGATGGAGGTTGAGGTCTCAGCTGTGCCTCTCAACTCCTGTCCTCTTCTGAGGTCCAACACCTTCCTGCATTATCAGCTGGATTATATTTTCTCTGGAATCCAGAAGAACCGTCAGGCACCAAGAGGTTAAGGTATACTGTTGAGGATCACAAAGCTGGTTGCTGGAGATAAGGAACAAGACTGAGCAATTTGCAACATCTATGTGACATTTTATACTGTGGACTAATACTGTGAAAAATAACTATATAATTGGAGAAAGTACTTAAGATATCAAGATTATAATAGTAAAAGAAAGAGTAGCCTGCATCAATGAACAGCTGTAAAACCATTAGACCTAACTCTGCTAACGAAATGCATCAATTCAACACAAATCTCAAAAAATTGATCTGTCTGTCCAAAGCTAATTCCTCATTCTGTGTAAATGCAAACAGTTTTTATTTCTTGCCTCTGTCAGATTAATTTATATTAGCAGACTTCAAAGAACCTGCAGCTTGTTGACAAAGATAGAGCAAAGCAGCCTTTATGGTGATTTAACAGTAGGACATTAATTTAATTAAACCTACAGTACACCTTCTCCTACAGTACACAAGATCTTATTTTAAGGGGATAAATTCTACTTAGTACTTTTTACTTAGAGAATGTTTGTTATCAGTATAAGTATAGATAATGTTATCAAATATTATCTGTAAAACTAAAGGCAAATCATCTATTACATAAAATTAATGCCAGTAATTATATTAGAGGAAGTTTTTCTTCTATGCACAAGCGCACACCACAGCACAAAACTAGAGTCTGTCAGAGCCAGGTCTATATGCTTAACCTGCTTATGGTCCTCCTGGAGAGACAGGATATAGGGGCATCTCTCAGATCCTCTCTCATTTCCCTCTTCCTGCTGACAGCTGTACTGGTAGGTATCACCACCTACCTCCGTGTAGTCTTAGTTTTTACTGCCCTGGTGCCGAGGGGAAATGGCATTTAATCATGAATATACTGAAATACGAAGATCCCAAGAGACAAGCCACAATCGGGACAAAGCTCTACACCGACACATGGCTGAAAATATAATTGGTTCATTGCCAAGCTTTCCTAACAAACTTTTTTTTTTGCATTGGGCTGAGCACACCCCATTTACTACTAAGGCTTCCCCCAAAATTTGAGAAGACCTAGAGGGTAATGAGAAAGGTACAAAGACTTTATAGAAGACACAACCAGTAGAACTGTGCTTCTCCAATGCATAATGTTCAGTAACATGCTAGAAAGTGCTTACATGTCAGTTTGGATTGGGATAGGAACTCTCTGCTGGGCTGCTTTGTGCAGCTTTTAGAAGCTACTTGGCTTTGCTCCAGCAAGCATAGCTGAATACTGTCAATCTCAAACACATGCTAGATGTTATCACTCATGACCATTCCTGTAGCCATGCTATCCTCACTCATTCTTCCTACCCTTTTTCCAGTTCACTTACTCTGCATATCTCAGGAAAGAGAAGGTACATCCATAAAAATGGCTGGCCAGTCAGAGGAAACAGTGCCAAATTGAGTCCTTCATAATTATTTAATAATATATTTTTGAAAATCAGATCTTATACATGGCAGCAGGATTCATAAAACTCCTGTTCACATGGCACAGATTCCTGAAGAGATCCTGATCTCTTGTCCAAGGTGCAAAACCAAGAATAACTATAGCAAAGGCAGGGTCTCCTCGGACACATGTTGATGTATACGTGTATAAACTGCTACTTCAAAAACAAGTTGGGACTCCGTATGCTTTCCAAAAATATTTAAGAATAATGCTGACCATATGCTCTTGGCTGCTGAAAACCCCACTTTGTAGCTAGCTCATCAGAATGTATTGAAAGGGTTCTTCTGCCTTGGCAATCCTCATCTATCACTGCCAGTCAGGTTTTGAGATGGGCTGGAATGCCTTTCATCACTGCTGCTCGTCAGCCTCCTGGGGATGAAGTCACGCTCGGTGACTGCTTGTCCTGTCCTGTAGTGCCGGTGGGAGCTGGACGGGGCAGAGCCGATGCCAACATGCGGGGACAGAAACATCCCGCTTTGGAAGCACGCCGTTTCTGGGAGCTGTCAAAGTGCCACACGATCAAACTTGGTGACATTTCTTAAACATCGCGCTCGTGACCAAGCAACCACAGCAGATGCCGAGCTGAGAAGAGCAGTTTTATAAAGGCTGCTCAGGCTCCTTGACACACCATGTAGGGGCAATACCGCTCGCCACAGGTTTAGGGGAGAATTCAGCTCTTCTAATTTTAACCACCCAACAGCTGGCAGGCTGCCGGGGCGCGGGGCTCTGGCTGCGCGGCACGGCCGCACCTCTGCGCGGTGGCTCTCCCCACCAGTTTTGGGCTCCTCGCTTGAGCCACCGGCCCCGGCCCGGGCGGGGGTGCCCGGGGTGATGCTCGCAGGGGCCGCGCCCGCAGCCCCGGGGCCGGCGGAGGCGCCTGCGCGCTGCGGCCGCTCGGTGCCGGCCCCGCTGGCGCCGCCCGCAGCTCCCGCGGCTCCTCTGCCTATTTTAGTCACAGCCGCGGCTCCGTGCCCGCCGCGGGACCGCCAGCGGCGACGAGCGGCAGCCCCGGGCCGTCGTCGTCCTGTCCGGGCCGCCGGGAAACTTTTCCGCGGGCGTGGGGCAGGTGAGGGGAGCTCCTCCCGCGGGTGGGGGGCGGCGACGGGAGCCGGCACCGTCGGGTCCCGCAGCCCCGGGGCCGAGGTGCCGCTCCACCGGCGGCGGCAGGTGGAGTGGGCTCCAGGCTCCGCTGCGGAGCTGCCCGGGCTTGGGGGAGAACGCGCGGTCCCGTCCTTGGTCTCTCGCTCCCTTTGGCCGCTCTCCGTGCCCGGCTCCGGTCCCGGGGTCTCCGCCTGTGCCCTGCCCGCGGGGAGGAGGGACGGATTTCAGCTTTCCAAGTGGCTCTTTCGGGGTAAAACGGACCAGTTGCTCGGCTCTTTTCAATTAAAATAATTATTCCCACTATTATTTTGTATCAAGGGTGGGTTTGGCGTTCGCACGTTGTGGGCTAAAACGAAGCTGCGGAGCACAGAGCGGGGCTGGCAGCTGCGGTCGCGCCCCTGGGCTCGGGCGCTCGGCGCATCTGCGAGCGCTGAAAGCGGAGGGGAGAGCGAGCCTGAAGGAGCTCAAACCCTCGGGTCCGCTCCGCTTGGGAGCTACGGGGCTGCGCTGCGGCGGGGGAAGGTTTTCTCATGGTGTGGATACTTTGTTGACTGTGAAGAATGAACATGTTGTTAAATTTTCTCTTGATTAAAATGACTAAAGAGAGTAACAAATTTCTGTAGTTACTGACGCATTTAATTGAATGGGACTTGCTGCAAGGAGCGTATTGAAATTCTTATTTTCTTAAACCACTTTCCTATTCGTTGCTACTGCATTATAAAAGAGGAAATTGCTAACTTAAACTGTAATTAACTGAGCTATGCTACCTCCAGTAGTTGGTCTTCACCTCACAAAAAAATTATCTATGCAGCTTCTGTTCTGTATGACCGTAGAAAAGTAGTTTAAAGCTCTGCAGGTATAATTAATTTTTTTAAATTGCATTGGCTGCAAAGTTATAGAAACATACTCAAGTAAAGATTTAAGCATCTCACTCGAATAAGCTGTGGGATATGAGTAATCTCCATAAAGTGGGTAATGACATGAGTGGGACACTCAGCACTGTCCTGTATCAGCTTGGCTGACTGGTTCTCATAGAAGAACCAAATGTTTTATAGTTTTCTGTTATGTCTATCTTCTGTGAATGCTGTTTAGGTATCCATAAAATTCATGCTTTTTTTCAAAGTCATCTTGGTGTCTGAATATTTGTGGACTAAATCTTTTGGGAATGCCTTTCAGAAGTTTGGCCTCTTTATAAGGCTGTTATTGAGTATAGCAAAATCCTAGAGAAAGCTCACCCTGTTTATAGTCTCAGAATTTGTATTTTCTGACCAAAGACCACTATGTATTATCTTAACTTTCTATCAAGTTCATGCATAAAAAAATATTTAATAGGCTTTTTTTTTAAAACAACACTAATTTCTGTTAGGTTCAGTACTAAGAGTCATTGAGTTTTTATTTTTATATATATATATATATATATATATCCTTTTTTCCCCCCTTCTGTTTGAAGAACAAATTGACTTGAGTTCTCAATCATCTGAACTTTCAAATTCTTTGTTTGGCAAATCTAAATCCATATGATGGATATATACTGGATATAAAAAAATATTATTTTAATGATTTGTCTTATGCCCCATAAAGCTTTCATTTCAGTGATGATATTTTGCCCCAACTTTCCAAAATTATTTGACTGTGTTGGTTGTTTTTTTTAACTCCTGATATTAATGTATGTCTTTGCATTGAAGACTTGAACATATGTCTAAATAGTCTTGTGCTATATTAATCTTTAGTAGACAAAGTTTAAAAGGCCTGAATCTGTACTTTCAAAATTAAGTTTTAGCTTTCCGAAGTCACAGAAGGTAAAAAATTATAACTGCTTGTTCTTTTGTGGAACTGCAGACTTTATCCTCATTCTTCAGTATTATTTGGCAACAATAGATGCTAGGACTGAAGAATTGATCTAAAAATTAGAGTGATGTTGTTTTTTGACATTTTGAATATTTGTCTTTCTGGTTTTACCTGCAGACAAACACTTTAGGTCACAGCTCATAGGTCTGCCTGTCTGCCTTTTCTCCTTTTCCTCAAAGATGTCTCAGTTGAAATTCAGAGCCTGTGTCTAAGTCTGTCCTTGTGTCATTTTGCAGATAGCATCAATCTCTTTCTGTCAGCTTTTCAATACCATCATGACAGAGAAGTTCTTGTTTCTGCTGTTTCCAGTATGTTAGGGGAGCTATAATTATTGTTTTTGAGTAGTAAGTGAAGTGCAAAGGTGTTCATATAAAGACTTTGAAGTAGTATATACAAAGCTAATCAAAAACTGGAGGCGGGCAGATTTAGGTTCCTTTGTTCTAATTTAGGCAATCTAGTAGGTAAGCCTGAGCTTCAAACATGTTGAACATCCTCTTACAAGTGCAGAAGCTTTACATTTCTTGATCAGTGCTTGAGGAAACTCCTTCCTATTATTTCAGTTTGTGGCTGGTGATTTGTTGCATCAGTGTCTGTGAAGCGCAAGGGGAGCAGTGTTTTGACTGGGCTGTGAGGAGAATGAGATTGTCAGGTGCTGTGTATTCAATTTGGTTCATTGGGTTCCCAGGCTTCTAATAGATGATGCTTTAGAGCCAAGTTGAAAGGGTAAGGTAGCCTCTATTCCCACAGTGGAGCAGTACAAAGTTTTGCTAATGAAAAATATCAAGCATTTTGAAGGCTGCTTTGATCTGTGATCAAATGCAGCTGAAATTACTTCTTGCAGCCTCTTCTGATGTTGTGTTGAAGGACTTGTGGCTGGTCCTGTATCTGTGTGAGAGTTTGGCTGTCTTGTTTTGCTGGCATTTTAAGTGGTGCCTTTACTGGCACATGACTGGGCAGTGAAAGGTAGAAACTCAGCTGATTATTTTTTTTTTAAGATCTAGAGATCCTGCTGTTCCAGTGTTAGGAGTTTATATTGTTTGGAAACAACAGGAGCACCAGATGAGCTGTGTGTAAGATGAGCACAGACATAGTTATCCAGTTAGCAATTCCCTCCTGTTTATGAGCCCGTTAAAATGCCAGTCCAGCAGCCTTGCACGGGCTCAGGCTTTGGCTCACTGTGTGAGTGGCTTTGTGAGGACAGTGAAACTGCTCTAATGACTCTCTTGATGAACTCATGTGAAAGAGCTGAAAGAAAGTAGGAGTGTATTTGGATAGGCCTGATGTTTGCAAACAGTTAACGGTAGAGTTTATGACAAACCCCCACCTTTTAATTAATCTTTGTGATTAGCTAATGTGGGAATGAAAAGAGGAAAGTGATTTCTTAAGAAATAAGTGAATTGTGTATTTTGGATTAGATTAGATATTTAGGATTAGATAATTTTTTTCCTTGAAAATCATTTAAATCCAGATACAGATCTACTACATCTGTGCTAGTGTTTGATCCTGCAGGATGCCTCTGCACATTCTGTAGCATACCTTAGCTGTGAAAGGCTCTGGGCATAGGAGATGAACTGTAAGAGAGGGCTGAGGATTTCTTTCTTCACACTGCTTTCATAAGGGGTCTGAAGCACTGATTAATTTTGAAAACTGTCCAGTTTGCTTACACCCTCTACATAGGTTGATTGTGAGAAAGTAATAAAAGGAAGGGATGAAGCAAATTTATTTCACAGGCCAAGAAACACTTACAGTTAGCAGAGATGCTTTGGAGTATATTCAAGTCTGCAGGAAATAGAGTGTACTAACTGTGACCCAAAATTTTCTGCTGAGCAGATGAATTACATAGTAGTTAGTGATGACACATGTCAGGGATGAGCATTGTCTTTGAGAGAATTTAATTGAATGCAAATCCCGCTGCATTTTATGTTATGGAGCTTGTTTGCTCAATGATGAACTGCATATAGTTCATTAATGAGACTCAAGCCCACCTCCATATAATTTCTACTGCCATGGCAATGAGAGACCATACATGCCTTGCTGGAAGCAGGGTTCTCCTGTGTTTGGGAGCAGTCATGTTCCTTCAGCTGAGAACTGCTCTGGGTTGAGCAGATCTTCTGTAGAGCTTGTAACTGACTGCAGTTACCCAGAGAGACCAGCTTTTAATAGTCTAAAGACAGTGTCTTAAAATCTTCCAGTTTCTCCCTGTAGTTTGTTCTTAATAGTAATGTTTTGTTTTGTATTGTGATTTACCCACAGATATTTTTTCTATTTAATTGAGGTTATATTTATTATTACAACGACAGAAACATCCTATGTATATTTAGATTAGAAATAGTCTTTAGCTGTCTCATTTTCTCCAGTAGTTCCACATGCAAACAAGGGTCTTTCAAACTTGTTCAAACTGTGTAGACCAAGTGATTTCCCTAAAAGGCTGGCAGCAGACTTAGCAGCCTCTCTGTTTTGGTAGCTAAGATTTAGGTGAAACAGATAGCAAAGAACTACTGAACTATAGATCTAGCTTACTCTTTTAAAGCATTTTTTATATTTTTTTTTTTGCCATTAATGATAATGGAAAATTTATCTTTGGAAGAGAGAAAATGGTCCTAAAATTGATATGTATGTGTCTACTGTGTTTCAGTTTAATGCATAGTGGGTTTTTTTCTCCTTTACTTGCAGGAGTATCCAAGATGAATGCTACAGCAATGAGCCCACTCACCGTTACTCCACTAGGTTTTGTTCCAGACTTAAAAAATTCCACCCTTGATTCTCTCAATGAGACTGCATGTGAAAACTGGAAAGAGATTCATCATCTTGTTTTCCACGTGGCAAACATTTGCTTTGCAGTTGGACTGGTCATTCCAACTACTTTGAATTTTCATATGATTCTTCTGCGAGGCCTGCTCACTGTAGGTAGGAGAATTATTCTAGAGACAGAAATGTGACAGAATGTCTGGGTTTGACCATTATGGAGCTGTTCCCTGCAACTTATGGTAAAATTACTGCCTCTATTAATGGCCATTGTGCTCTGATGAAGGTGGTTTTGGTCTAAGACTTTGATATACCTTTTCTAGAAAGATTATATTACTCTTGTCTCTTAAAACTTCCTAGAATTTGCAATTTCAAACCTATGAAGATGTCAGCTTGAAAACAAATGGACATCACTTATGCCAGATGTAACTGAATATTTTAAATCCACTTATTTAGAATCACTTTTGTCTGATCAGTAAGATCTTTATTTTAGATTTCAAGCAGTATTGGGACGGTTTTGGCAGGTGCACTGAGTTAGTGGGGCTGAAGGTAGGTGAGGTTTTCCTTGAGAAGCTTGCTATGAGCCCATGCGTTCTCTTAATGTGGGTTCAAACATGTGGCACCTGTGGGTCACCAGCATTATTTTCATTGCCAATTTAGAAGTGCAGCCTTTCCATGAGGAGTTTATTCTGTGCTCTGATATCAGTCATGTTTCTTCTACCACTGTAGGAATCTTGTGACACCAGAGTCTCACTTGAGAGGAAAACCTAAATTAGGCATTGCTTGAGGCTGAGCAAATGTGGTTTGATTTGTAACATTGCAGTCCCACAGCTACTTCAAAGCCTCTGTACGTTGTGTGGGACAAGATCCTTGTGATCAAAGAAGGAATTGTGACTCACTGCAGTGTGAGAAGGATAAAGCCAACCCAACAAGAGCATGCTTAAGTTTTTTTATGTGAGCACTTATTGGCATTATAGTGTGGGTCAATTTTATGATAGAAATATTTGAATTTACAATGGTCTTGCATTTTCTATTTTATAGGCATTACAGGGTTACTTATTTAAACAGACTGTGCTGGTGACCAAGGGGCTGGGCATTGCAAGACCTTTTATCTTGGCTTTAAAGGCAAAAGGAGCTCTGCATTTGCTGAGCCTGCTGTTTTGATCTGTAGGTCTTGTAGTATTTTGAGCAGATAGGGAATTGGAGTTTTGCACGCTGGGGTGGCAGCAGGAAGCAGATTTATTCAGTGAGGAGAATGAGTAATGAGACATGAGACCTGGTTCCTAGGGACCTGTTCCCTTTGCTTTGACCCTGCCCTGTCTCTGTGCTGCTCTGCAAGATTGCTGCTCTTCAATACATCCAGACATCATAGACTGTGCCTTGCAGTCTAACTAATAAGCTGATCAAGACTCACTATATTTTGATTTTTCTAATCCCTATCTAAGTGCTGCCTCATCAGTTAACGACCCAGACAGACTAGATACTACCAAATTCATTAAGTCAATGTCATCTTCAGGGAGAAAGGGGGTAAGAACACTGCTTTAACACTGTCTCATTTTTGTCTTTGCTGAAAACTTAAGGGAAAATACATCTGTGACCTCTCCAGCCATCTCTGTTTGATGGTAGGCTCACAGTTATCTGGGAGAGACTCACTGATACATAATCCATCATTTGATAAATATTGTCTTTGTAGGCTGAAAATGGAATCCCTAATCATACACAATGCCTTATCTTTTAAAGCAAGTGTCATTATTCAAAGGCAACTAAAAAAAAGAGCTAGCATTTGGAAATTTTGTCTTTGATGTCACACAGGAGAGTTTAGGCTCCCAATGTGACCCTGTCACATCAGCAATAATATTTTCTTTCAATTTTCAAAATTATCTGCGTATGACTTTAGGAAGTTTTTATGCAACTCTTCCTTGGTAATTAGATGTGAAAATACATTTCTAGGCCTTTTTTTTGTCTAATTAATGCAACACAAATTTTTGTCTAATTTTCCCCCATATCTTCTCTATTTCTTTTCAGTAACGAATCATCATGGCCTGCACCTTTCTGCTTGCCCCTCCTGATCTGAATTACTGTCATTTCAGTATTGCAGTCCCATGTAATAGGGCTGCAGTCTGTCAACCTGCCCTCAGTGCCTGTTTGCAGCATTGTAGAGATTGATGCACGCCTTCATCCAGAGAGCTTAACTGTATTAAAGTCTGTAGAATTGCTTTTCAGCATAATTATTCTCAGCAGACATATTCTTGATGGTTTTCTAGGAATATTTATTATTTGGTGAAATTTCTTTTTTTAATTTTTGCAGGATGTGCATTATTCATCATTTGGGCTACACTCTATCGTTGTGCCTTGGACATAATGATCTGGAATTCTGTGTTTCTGGTTGTCAACCTTTTGCATTTCATATATCTTGTGTATAAAAGAAGACCGGTATGTATAACAGCTAAATTTTGCAAGCAGTCTAGTAAGATGGAAGAAAAGAAAGCTTTGCCCATGTTTGCTGGGGAAACCAATGGATTAATACACATTTTCAGCAGAGTATTTTTGTATTTGGTCCAAAATCACACTCTGGAAGTGTGCAACAACTTGTACAAAAAAAAAAAAAAGAGAAAACAAAATCTAAAAATCTAACTGGAAATAAGCTCTTCACCAATTCAACATAGCCTGTGTAAGAAAGCAGCTAGGAAAGCAGCATAAAACTTGACTTCTGTCTTGCCTAAGAAGTAGCCTAAAACTAACTAGACTGATCTGTTACTAGACAATTGTAGATGTGTAGTAAATATTTCTAGTTCAATTGCTTTTGAAAAATCATCTTACTACTTAAAGGATAACCTCCTCTTTAGTTAGTATTACTAATGCTGTTTTTTCAGCCTATTCAATGCATTTATGTCACCATTGAGATGCAGATGCATGAGAGAGCTGCATTGTATTTCTGCCAAGTAGCCATGGCCATGCTGTCCAGCACACACACAAAACAGCAGTTGTGATAACGGAGAGCTGGTGAGGCCAGACTCTGTCTACTCTGTAGATGTCCACAGTTAAATATCCCATGCAGGTACTCTGGTTTCTAATATGGGATGAACTCATTTGCAGTCTTTTCCCTCCACCAAATTAGCATGTTCTGTTTCCCTTCAACTCTCCCACCAATTAAGCATTTTTAATAAATCTTGATGCTTCAAATCTTCTGTCAAATGGGACAGGAAATGGCCACCAAAGTCAGAAATTATTGCAAAACACAGGAGTGCTCAGCTGATAGAAACTCATTTCCCTGGGAAACCAAGCCTTTAAATTTACCTGTATTTTAACAGTGAGTTGTGGCATCCTTAAACATAGCTAAAGGTCTTTGAGTTTTTAATCGTCCAACCCTTTCCAAAAATCTAAATGAAAGGTAATTGGTGAGTGAAAAGTGGAAATCAATACTAAATGAAGAAAGAAATACATTCTTTTGTAATTACAAAAAGTAAAAGCTGTGTTGGCATAGATTGGGGTACTTTGTACATTATGGTATAGATTTCATCCTATTGAAGAGGCAGCTATTTTCACTAAATCATCTAGTAAATTTGTTAGCAGAATTATTTGTAGGAGTTAGGTTAAGTGGTAGAAGTGATTGAAGTACTCTGTAGGTGGATACAAAAAGAAGGAATTGTGTAAGAAAATGAAACTCAACTGATAAACCCAGTCACCAAAGTTGGTAAAAAATTGCATCTAAGAGAGGGAGGCCTGGAGCAGGAGCCTTTAACTTTGCTTTCTCTTTCCGTAGCCCTTGGCCACTGTCAGTGTAGCCACAGCAGAGCTGAGGTGCTTGGCACTCCCGTAAACTCTGCACTGCTCACACTCTGGCAGGCAACCACAGCCTTATAAAAGGAGGCTAAAGGTTAAATTGCATCTGTCTACAACAAGTTGATAAATTGAGTACATGTGTTAAAAAAGGAAGAGGCTCTACCTACAGCAGTGTTCCTCCAATATGGAACATGGATTCACCCAAAGATTACCATCAGCTGTGCTAGGTGACCTCTGCAACTTAAAGGCTCGGCCAAAAATTAGATCTGTTAGACTAGCCAGGTAGTGCTATTTCTTTGCATATTAAGGCTTAAATTCAATAGTCTTCTTTCCACTGAGAAATTACAGTATTTATAAACATTGCATGGAGAATGTTATTTTAATTGCTGTCATACATAATATTTTCAGTAATTATTAAAAAAATATATGAATCTTTGTTACAAACTGTGATACAACAAGCATACTTGAAGTGATGCCTGATAGTCACACCTGCCTTTTGAGCTGTCTAGCATGTTTATTATGAACTCCAAGGATGTTTTAAGTGTTTTTCCTGCAGGAGGACAAAGAATAAGGAAAAAAATTTAAAACTCTTAGAAACTAATTTTTGAATGAGACTTTCTCTCTGCAGCAATTGTATTGCCCATCTCAATCAGTTTTGGTAATTCTCACAAAAGATCTTTCCAAGGAAAAAAAGGAATGGCAGAATAATTACAAGTTAGTCATATTACAAAATGAATAATTGATATGTTCAGTTGTTAAATATTTATTTTATTTAATGAAGCATGCAAAATCACAGTGAGTTTCTTTTCTTACTAGAAGATTATTTCAGCAGTTTTGATTCCTTGGAGCTTTACAAATTTGGCTTTTTTAGTCGGAGTGGAAGCTGAATCTAATCAGTCTGACTCGGAGTTTTGGCAGCATCCCAGAATATTTCAACCCCTGCTGAACAAAACATTACACCTACCCATATGGCTTGTTTGGAATATGACCCACAAGCATGACTGGAGGAGCGGTCAGCTGTGCTTGGGAAGGGGGAAAGGTCTGTTATAAGGGAGCCCATCTAAAGCACAGCTACAGCCTGCAATCTGATCAGTCTTTAGGAAAGTGGCTACACCTGCTTTCCCCTCAAAGTATTGCACACTAGAGGAAGATCATGAAACATGAACCATGTGCTAGTTAAGGGGTTGGATTAACACTCCAGGGCCAAAATCTGCCCTCATGTCTGTGTGCCTGGTTTTGGGTTTCAGTAGTCTTGAGAGCTACGTAAATTATTTTTTCAGATGAAAACGTATTTCTTTAAGTTGCAGTGGTCATGTATAGAAAGAAGTGCAAATTGAATTGGTACAGCTGTCAAAAATGAAAGAGCTCCTGGAGAATATGATGGTAAAACAGTCATCTAGCTTTGTGGGTATATGGAACATATTTTAAAATCAAACAGCTCAGGATAATTCTTAACATAGTACAATTTCTCTTGCATGTTTGTTTTTAATTCTTGTTTTGTCAGTGTAAGTGCCCTCTGAGGGATTACAGATTGTGGCATAAGGAACATACAGGAAATTCAAAACCTGTATTTCACATGAGTGTAATTGTTTGTAGAATATTTAACTAGTGAGTGATTCAGTGTGAAACCAGTGTAACTTTAGGCCAGGTAATGCACTGGACATAGTAAGTCTACAAGCCCTGATGTCACACAGCCACAAAAGCTGATGTCAATGCAAGGCCATTCCTGATAATCTTGGAATAATGGGGGTGACCGAGAAAAGTGTGTGAGGAACAGAGGATGCAAATGCCTCTCCTTTCCTCTAAAAGGGCAAGAAGGAGAACCCAGGGACCTGCAGCCTGAACTTGATCTCTGAAAAGAAGGAATAGTCCTGGAAAGCATTTCTATGCTATGAAGCAGAAGAAGGTAATCAGGAGTGGTCAGCAGTGGTTTACCAAGGGGAAGTCACACTTAACCAGCCTGATAATAGATGGATAAGAAACTGATTGAATTGTCACCTCCAGAGGGTCAGAGGTTCAGAGTCCTGATGGACATCAGTGACAAATGATGTCCATTTTGGGTCTATATTGGGACCAATGCTATTTACTGTCTTCATTAATGACATAGATGAAGGGATTGAGTCTACCCTCAACAAGTACACAGATGACACCAAGCTATTTGACACACTTGAAGGCCGGAATTCCATCCAGAGGGACTTGGACAAGCTTGAGAAGTGGGCTACAGGAAATCCCATGAAGTGTAACATGACTAAGTGCAAGGTGCTGCACCTGGGTTGTGGCAACCCCCACTATAAACACAGGCTGAGGGATGGAGAGATTGAGAGCAGCCCTACAGAAAAAGAAAAAAGACTTGGGTGTGGATGAGAGGCTGGACTTGACCTGGCAATGTGCTCTCACAGCCTCTGAAATCCAGTTGTATCCTGAGCTGCATCAAAAGCACTGTGGCCAATGGGTGAGGGAAGTGACTGCTCTGATGAGGTCCCACCTGGAGTGCTCTGGGGTCCTGAGAACAGAGAAAGAAGAGATGCTTAATGAGGAAAGGCTGGGAGAATTGAGGTTGTTCAGCCTGGAAAAGAGAAGGCTTTGGGGTGGCCAGATTGTGGCCTTCCAGTACTGGAAAGGAAACTACAAGGATAGAGAGGGACATTTTACAAGGTCATGTAGTGACAGGATAAGGGGGTATGGTTTCAAACTGAGAGTAGGTTTAGATTAGATATTAGGAGGAAATTCTTTACTGGTAGGGGGTTGAGGCACTGGAATAGTTTGCCCAGAGAATCTGCACATGCACAGTCCCTAGAAGTGTTCAAGATTGAAGCTCTGATGCTACCTGGTCTCATAGAAGATGTCCCTGCCCATGGCAGAGTGAGTGGAACTGGATGATCTTTAAGGTCCCTTCCAGCTTGCCATTTTATGATAACCTTCCATGATGAAATGACTGGCCAGATAGCTGAGAATGGTGAATATCCTTAACCCTTTTGGTAGAGTTTTCAACATTGTATTGTGTAAAATCCTGATAGAGAATCTGTTGAAGTGTGGCCTGAATGGATTAAAATCTGGCTGAATGGCAGGGCTGAGTGTGGTAATCAGAGGCGAGAAGACCAGCTGGAGCAGTGTGCTACACATATGTGAGTGTGTGGTGTGTAACCTCAGGGGCCAGTGTTAGTCCCAGTGCTGTTTGATATCTTCATTCATGATCTGGGTGCTGGGGCACATGTGAACCCTGATGACACAAAATTGTGAGGAGTGGCTGACTGGCCAGAAGGATGGGAAACTATCTGGAGGGGCCTCAGCAGGCTGGAGAAATGGACCAACAGGAACCTCATGGAATTCAATAGCAAGTGTGGAGTACTGCATCAGGGGAGGAATAACCCCAGGCATGAGCACATGCCACAGACTGACCAGCTGCAAGGCAGCTTAGTAGAAAAGGACCTGCAGGTCCTGGAAGAAGAGCTGAACATGGGTCACACACTTGCCTTTTTCTCTTCTTTTCTGACATTCTTTCTTGGTTGTTTTTCCTTATTCTCTGTTCTATGTATGGTTTTTTTTTCATTATCTGATTCTTATTGTTCTTATTTGTCTTCCTCATGGCAAATATGCAGGCTTTATTCAGGCTGCCTCTGCTTTCAGGAAGGCTGTAATATTGGTTCATCTCCTGCTTCCTTCATTCAGGGAAGGCTTCCAGGCTTAGGTTTGCAGCCAACATACTTTCCCTCATTGCTGCTGTCTGAGTTTGGGTGGGCTCTTAGATGTGGGATGTTCAGCTGGCAATGTTTTTGGTTTTTTTTTCCTCCCTCATCACATGTGGTTTCAATATAATTGGTTTGTTTTTCAGGACTTGCTTTTTTCTACTGCAAGTAAGCCAAGAAGCTCAGGGATGAGAGGGGCTCCCAGGAGAGCCAGAGATACCCACAGTGCAGCATGCATGCAGTGTGAAAGAAAACCTCTTTTTTTTTCTCTCTATAATTCTTGCCCAAGTCCTATTCACTATTTCATCAACAGATATCTCAGAAGACTCCTTGTGTGTGATTTAATGTGCCACATGGATGGAATAGCATTCTAAAGCACCAGCGTGCCATCCTGGCTAATTTTAGATAAGGTTTTGGTCATCCTGTCATAGGCAGTGTTTTTGGGTAGACATCAGACATTTACCACTTCTTTACTTGCTTAAGCATAATGAAGCCAAAGATGACCCTCAAGCTAAAGCACATGTGCAGTCTTACCTGATTTTAACTAATGCATCTGCATTTATTGATGTCTCTTGTTTTTCCAATCTAGATCAAGATAGAGAAGGAGCTTAGCAGCCTCTACAAGAGAATGTTTGAACCTCTCCATGTGCCTCCAGAGCTCTTCCAAAGACTAACTGGACAATTCTGCAACATTCAGACTTTGAAGACAGGTCAAGCCTATGCAGCAGAAGATAAAACATCAGTTGATGATAGGCTAAGCATCCTGCTGAAGGGGAAGTAGGTTCTATAAAAGCTTGGGGACAGTCGTATGCTTTGTGTCACAGTTGAATAAATTAGATTATGGTTGAGGTTGCAATTGTTTGTAGTATGTTATGGTCTGTAGTCAAATAGTTTATACTTATAGACTATTTTGTGACACCATTTTCAGGTGACAGTGACGTCTCTTACTGGGAGCACATTGTGTATCCACTTACGTGTGTAGCTGCATGGATTTTAGTGGGAATTATATTTGTGTAATACCAAAGGCAGTGTCTTGCAAAATAAGCAAGAGATTTGTTTGAGTCTTAGATATCCTAGTCATCTCCTCAGTCCATTCTCAGATTTTAAGGTTTAAAAATATGGTGCACGAGGGAAGAAGTATCTCTCCAGTAGGCTTTAAAAGAGCAGGCCTTTGGAATTGATTCATTGCACTTGTACATGCAAGTAGAGAGGGGCAGGTGCACTGCTCAGAGGCAGACAGAATCCAGGTGAGAAAGGGTAAAATATACACCCACAGCCAAGCTGTAATCTTGAAACTCATGCTAAACTCTGGCCAATATTTTAACCAGTTTCTGTTGACAGAAACAGTGATGTCAGGCTTCATTGTTTTTCTTAGTCACTACCACAAAGCTACTTATCTAAAGGAAGCCTGATTCTGGTCTGGCTGTGTAACACGACCTCTCTCACGTTGAATAACAATATGTGTTTTGTGGATACATGCCATGTTCATCAATTCTGTATTTGTTTGGCAGCCTGTTCTGCTTGGAATCAGTTAGGCAGAAAACGGGGTAGCTCTGGGAGTGATATTCCAGAGGATGAACATATTTATTCCTGTTACCTACTGCTTTCCCCTTGTCAACAGTCCCGCTCAAATTTTGATTAAATTAACCAGCCTCCACGATTTTAAAATGTTGTTTCATACATTTTTATTTCCAGAATGAAGGTGTCTTACCGAGGGCATTTTCTGCATAATATTTACCCCTGTGCCTTTATAGATTCTCCTGAATTTCGATCCACGCAGATGAACCGGGGTGAGAAATTCCAGGTACACTTTATTTGAAATGTCACTGGATATGACCTGGTGAGACCATTAAAAAAATAGAGTATAAATTTGAACAACAGTGAACTGTTTGACTCACATAATTTTGCTTTCCTCCTAGTATTGGTGTTTGAAGATGGACCATATCAAGAATAACTTTTAAGTGCTGCAAAACAGTGTTATAATGGCGTGTATTTACCAGTCTGGGTTTTGAAATTCTGTTCTCTTTTGCTGTTTCCAAGTTTATATTGTGTTAAGAGATTGTTCAGGACAAATAATTTAAGAGGCAGTTTTGATGGAAAAAGATTATATGAACACTTGTTCAAAAAAATAAAAAGGAAAAAGAACTACTGTAATGATGAAAGTCTAGAAGTTCAGGCACTAGTAATTAGAAATTGGTATTTATAAAAGTGTATTAATGCTTCTGTCATTTTGCAATTTGTTAAAGCAAGATAAGCTGAAAATTATCTCAGTATTTTGAATAAAAATATTAATATGGGGAACAAGAAGGGTATATTTCTCTAGCAGTGTAATTATGCTGGTATACTAAATATATTTTATTATACTTTAGGGTGGAGGGGGTGGGATACTTTTAGAGAAGGATGTTTTTCCCCATAGAAATGGCTATTTTGCCTCTTACTTGCTGTTCTTTAGCTAGCTGTGTGTAATAATGACTGGGCTGTGACTGACTGATACATCCACACTGATACCGTGGCAGAAAGATGGGGAGGCAGAGCAGTGCAGACTCTAAAATCCGTGATTGATGTCATATGTTCCAGTCAAACATTAGGCTTAGCGCCAGCGGGAGAGACTTGTCCAGATGCGCTCCCTTGGCAGCAGCGAGGCCTCCCACAGCCCCGCTGCCCTCTTGGCACAGCCCCTTTCCCCTGGAAACAGCTGGATAGGAATCCATCCCTCTCAAGGGAAAAGGGTCATGCCTCAGCTTCTGCCTGCCTTAGAAGTTGTTGTAATCTGGAGCAGTGTACGTCCTTCACTCGTGGGTTCTGCTTGTTACTGCCATGGGAATATCGGCGGCCTCGCTGTTTCGAGATTCAGTCTTAAGGACCCCATCTGCTGGCAATGCTGGCGAATTCTTCCTCAGCCTCTGTGGGCTTATGTTACACTCTGTGGAGTTAAAAATCCATGGATATATGACAGTTTTCCATTGTTTCTAGAACTTAATGGATTTTTAATTTTTTTTTTTTTCAGGATCTTGTAAAAGCAGAGAGCACCTGCTTTTGATTTATTCACTTGACTCCCCCTTTCAAAACCTGCCCCTGGGTATGACCAGTGTGGGTTTTGGTGTGGCATTGCCCTCTGCTGGCACAGGGGGATGAACCTGGCAAGTCCATCCTCCCGTGAGAGAGGGCAAGATCCCCGGCAACTCCCCAGAACTGGGTTATCAATAACTGGACAAACAGAGCCTTGGCTCAGCTGCCACAATGTTGTACTTGTGGGATCAGCAGGGCTGACAGTTAAGAGAGGAAGATGGGATTTTTTTTTTTATTTAATCACTAAAACTCTTCGGTGGAGACCTTTGGGTGATACTGGTTGTTCCTGTTCGATGTCAGTGATATAAAACCAAGATGCATATAGGCCTACTGCAAGTCTTGCCATCACTTTAGGGCTGACTTCATATATAAATTTCCCCTTACAAAAATGCATTTACACTTTGGGAACTCATGAGAGATTTTTACCTGTTGTTGTCCCACACGTTTTCTTTAAAACAAACTGGCTACATATATCAGTTACAAATATAATGATGATAAATAGCTGAGAATTTTTACATTTATAAATATCACATTCATAACAAAGAGATACCAAAAAGCTTTACGGCTTTAATAGTTATTTTAACTGGAGCCACAAATAAAATGGTATCACTTCTTTGAAAGCATATTTAAGTGTACTTAACTTAAAGCATTTTTAAATGTGCATGTATTTTTTTTTTCAGGTCACCATTATTGCAGATGATAACTGCAAGTTCCTGTGCTGGTCCAGGGAACGGCTGACTTACTTTCTGGAGTCTGAGCCATTTCTTTACGAGATCTTTAAGTACCTTATTGGCAAAGATATTACAAATAAACTTTATTCATTGAATGACCCAACATTAAATGACAAGGTAAGGAACTTTAAGTTTTGTTTGGGAGTTTTCCTCCTACATAAAAATGTGTTTTTACTTCAATTTTAAATGCTCTTAAAGCACCTTTTTCTAACCTGCTGCCATCAGCTGCTGAATGCACATGTGGTCTTTTAGTGCCAAGGTGTGAGTCAGTGCAAGATTTCTGTCAGAAGCAATATTTGTTAAAGTTAGCATAATAATGTACAAGAAAGATGAGTAACTGAGATTCAGAACTGATCAGCTTGTGGAAATATTTCTGCCTAACTATTAGAGATGCTGGCTAGTAGTTAACAAGATTCTTCTCCCTGGATATCCTTTCTCACTAACAAATGAGTGCCTTTCTAAAAAGAAGTTTCAGAGGTTTTTTTCCTTAAAAAAATTCTTACTGGGTGCAAACAGTTATGTAATACTGATTGCTAGGAAGAATAAGATCCACGTGTCTTTGAGGGTTGAATATAAAAAAAAAAAAAGGCAAGCATTATGTTGATATGATTCAGTTAGTGGAAGGAATCATAAAATACATATGAAATATAAGTAAATATAATTACATATAAAACATTAAGTCGTCTGAGTATAACTTGTTCTTTGCCTGTAGAGGGAGTGATGTTAGGTGTCCTGGTAAGTGGTCTAGGTGTACTCATGGATATATGAACTATCTTGGTTTAGTTTAATTTTGTCTCCTTACTTATTCCTTATCACAGTTTCAAAGAATTAAAAAAAATTCAACAAATTTTGCCCCTCCTTTGACTTAACATCTGCAGACTTTAACTTCAGTTTGTACTGAGTCTTTGTTTTTAGTTGCAATAGCCACATACATTTAAGATTATTGTAGCTGGTTTATTATAGTAAGTTTTGAAAATGTACGTTGAAGAAATTGAGTGAGCATTTTGGAAATTTGTAGTATATTTTTATTCTTCCCAAAATAAAAATCCTGTTGCGTGAGCTCTTCCTCTTAACTTGGCATGAGAACTGCCAAATAAATTCTTAATTTCCCCATTGCTAGTACTCTATGTACATATCACCTCTCACAAGATTCACTTGCAAATATAAATATTATTAGTGTCTTTGATGTCTTTTAACTGGTGTCAGTCTCATCAGAAAATGCTGTGGCTGACTTCTGTACGTAGGGGACTTCAGAAATAAATTTAATATTGATTATTCATGTTCAAGATGGTAGTAAGAAGGTAAAGCTATCAAAAATTTTTTTGTTGGAAAACAGAAAAGTAATGATTTTTGTAAGAAAACTTGTGATTTTCTTCCTAAGTAGACTTTCACTAGTGCTGGGAAAATAGTCATTCCTATCTGCATGAAATAAAGTACTAGCTCCTGACTTTTAAAATTCTGTAAAGTGGAGTTATCCATTATAGTCCTGTCATTGATTGCTACCTTTCATATATACCTAAAAATAGCATTCTGACTTGCAGTAATTCCTAAGAAGATACAATATATGGCTTCATATAAATGTTATAGTATAAAGGCTTCTCAGGAAGGCTACTCAAAGCCAAATGGAAGCTCCTCAGACCATTTGACAGGGAGAGGATAATGTCACTTGATGCATTTAGTCTGCAGTAGAATCAAGAGCCAAATGGTCATCTACTGGGAAGGAATGACATTCACCACTTTTCTAACAGGATGGAATTAAAAGCCAGGAAAATGAACATGTTTCTGTTAAGGTATAAATTGCCTCTATATAAAGCATGCTGTTTTGTTTAGCAAGGAGGGCCTGCTTCATCATAAAGACTACATTTAATTGCAGAGCATCATGTTTAAATAATGAATTACCGGATAATAAACCCCAAGCTTTCTGTAAGAAAATACATGAAAATTTCAGTACAAAAGTGATTTGAAATTGAATAATTAATGTGCAGTTTCATACTTGTCAATGTTCCAATTCCAGTATATTACTGGCATTTTCTATTGTCATTTAAATTGATTTACACTGCATAGAATCTTCTCCTATAACAATTTTCTTGTGTAATCATGGCTGAAACCGGAGCATCTATTGCAAAGGAACTAGTAATTTTCCATTTTTATTTTAATTTGCTTGATATCTTCTTTTAAAGTAATATTTTTTTCCCTTTTTTTAGGCTTCAAAGAAGATTGATCGACAGCCCAGCCTTTGCTCTCAGCTCTCCGTGATGCAGATGAGGAACAGCATGGCCAGTACCAGTGACAGCGAGGATGGCTTGCAGATGTTTCTTCGTGGGACTTCCTCTGCATCCTCTCTTCGTGAGTGCTCAGAACAGCTTGTGCCAGTTTTGAACATGGCTTGGGTTGACCATTGGAGACTACTGCAGAACACCTGTTGCCCTCTGTGGGAGCAGACTTGTAGCTTTTTGGGTGCTGCTGTGTCAGCTAAATGAAGGGACCTAACTCTAGGGCTGTCATTAAGTGCATGAAGCTTTTTTATTCTAAATGAAGATGCCTCATGTACATACTGGGAAAAAACCCCAACACGTGTAGTAATAATCTTTGGTATAATGTTCATGTTTAGACATATTATGGAATGTTTATAGTAATGGGGCAAAACTGAAGGTACAGTGCCAGTCACAGTAGTATGTCCTTTGGTCTGTCACTGGTGCCTCTAGAAATTAAAAATCCAAACAAAACATTTTCCCTCGGCAACTTGGTGTTCTGTTTTTCCTCCTGAGAGAGTTTGTATTGGCAGGCTGGAGGAATGTGGTATACAACCAGTATTTTGATGTCACCTGGAAAGTCCCCAAGTATCCTGTACCAATATGCTTCTCTGCTGTGCTTTGTATGACAGGATTAGTAGAGAACAGATGAAGTGAGAGAAGAAACAATGTCTGACCTTTTTGCTTCTATGCTTTTAATTTACTCCTTTATGAAAACATTCTAAATTATCCTTTCTAGGCTTTTGCTGTCATTTGTTTTTAGTTCATCTGAATCTAAATGTCAACATTAGCCTGAATTCTGAAAGCACTGTTTGAATAAAAAAGCCCCAGAGGATGCTCAGTTTTTGCATTTGGCATAAGCTGTTAGTTTAACAGCACTTAAAAGCATCATATAGGATTATTTATTTTGATTTTGGAAATATTATTTTTAGTGATTAGAATTCAAATACTTGAGGGAAAAAACCCACTGCCAGTTATTTGTTATGGTTAAAGTCTCTGATAAGAAGAGGAAATGTTTTCAAATATTTGCATCATTCTGTTTAATTATCTGTTTTCCACCGTGTTCCTCACAGTTCTCATCCAGTAACACCTGCACACCTGGAGGGCCTATCTGGTTTTACTCCTTCACATTGCTGTAGTCTGCATGCCCAGATAGATGGAAGCAAAAGCCCTGCTAGTGCTTCACCCTACTAGAACATTAAGGGTGACACCTGGGATATAGTTTGATGAAAATTCCAGTATTGTTTTCTTCTTCTCCTTGGTTCCCTGCAAGGACATTTAGAATCACAGTACTGTTGAGGTAGTAAGAGACCTCCAGACATTATGGGGTCCAGCCTCATGTCCAAAGCAAGGTCAGCTACAGCAGGGTCATATCCAGTCAAGCTTTGAATATTTCCAAGCTGGAAGATTTTTCCAGCCTCCCTGGACAACCTGCTCCACTTACCAACCTGGGACTTACCACTCTCACAGTGAAAAATTTTCCCTTATTGCAACTCATGCTTGTTTTCCTTCTTTCTGTAGTGCATGCCTCTGAGAAGAGTCTGGTTCTCTTCTATACTACCTTCTGTTAGGTAGCCAAAGGCAAGAGTCAGATCCCCTGAGGGGCCTTCTGTTCCTAAGGCTGAGCACACCCAGCCCCTGCAGCCTCTCCATCACTGCTCCAGCCTCTGGCCATCTGGGTTGCACTCCACTGCTCTTGCTCCAGTATGTCCATGTCTTTCTTGTACAAGGAGGTGCAAAACTGGATGCAGCACTCCAGATCCTGTCTCACAATTGCTGGATAGAGGGAATTAATCTCTTTCATTGACCTGCTGGCTGTGCTCTTGCTTATATGGCTCAATATATGCTGCTAATGTGGCCCAATGTATGGATGGCACACTTCACTGCAGGGGCACTCTACTGACTCATGTTCTATTTTGTTTCCACCAGGACACCCAGGTTTGTTTCTGAAAAGCTGCTTTCCAACCACTTGGAGCCTAGGCTGTAATGCTCCGTAGGTGTGTCATTACCCAGGTTCAGGGATTTGCCTTTCCTGAACTTGTAGTTTTTGTCAGTTCTTTTCTCTTTTTCCAATGGCCTATCCAGACTCACTGCCCTACCCTTTGGCCTGTCAACAGTTTCCCTCACTACCTGGCTCTTTCTTGTCTGTGAACTTAGCAGGAGTGCATTCCATCCCATCAACCAGGTCATTCATATCTTGAATATTATAGGCCTTGGCACTGGCCCTCAGGAGCACTGCTGGTAGCTAACCACCTGACAGCTGGATTTTGTACTGCTGTTCACCACCATGTGAACTTGGCAGTACAGCAGATTTTCCACTGAAGCTGTAGTCCATCTATTCAGTCTGTTTCTTACTGATTTGCATGGAAGGACTCAGTGGCAGACTATGGAGGGCTGTGCTACCCCCCATGCAAGCAACATCCACTGTACTCCATTCATGCACAGAGCCCATCATCTCACCACCAAAGGTGGAAGGTGGTCAGATGCAATCACTATCCATAATGGCTTATCCAGTAGCCTTCCCGTAATGAGTGTGCTTGGACATGGCTTCCAGGAAGACAAGCTCCATAATCTTCCTGGGAAATTAATTTAGACTGCTAGGCCTGTAGGTCCCCAGGTGTTCCATCTTCCCCTTCATTAGAATGGCTATGATGCTGGCATTTTCATTTGTCTCCCCTGACTGCAATCATCTTTCCAAGATGATAGGGGAGGGCCTTGCAATTGTATCAGCCAATGCTTGGCACCCTTGGGTGCAGCCCATGTGGTTCCACAATCTTGTGTTCCACCCTGTTGACTTCAGCTGTTCCTGACTCAGTCCAGGTTTTCGGTCACTCTCTGTCTCTGCCACTGGATGTAAAGCCTTAGCAGGCCCCAGGACAAACCTCTAAAGTAAAAAAAAAAAAACAAAAACAAAATGACAACAAAATAAAAAAGTTAGCGAATATCTCATGCTTTTCATGTTCCTGTGTCCTGTGCATCACTGAACTCTGGCCTCGCAGTTACCCTGGCCTTTCTTTTGTTGCTGATTTATTTGTAGATGTCTTTCTTGTTGCCCTTCACCAGATCCAGGTTTAGCTGAGGTTTGGCTTCCCTCATTTCATCATTGCATGCTTCGGCCATGGCTCTGGTTTCCCTCCAAGGAGCTCATCCCCGCTTATGCTGTGTGTGTCTGTTTGTGATCTGTCAGAACTTTCCTGTTCATCTATGCCAGCCTTCTACCATACTTGCTCAGCTTTTTGCTCAGCACTGGAATGGACTGTCCCTGTCTTTTGAAGAAAGTGTCCTTGAAGATCAACCATCTGTCCTTGGGTCCCTTTGCAGGCCATGTCCCATTAGCTCCTGTCAAGTAAAACCCTGAGCAAGCCACAGTCCCCTGTCCTGTAAGGTTGTAACTCTACTATTTGTCTTGCACACCACTCAGCATCTTAAACTCCACCAGTTCCTGCACACTGCAGCCGCTATCACCAGCAGCCTTCAGCTCCCTGATGAGTTCTTCCTTGTTCATCAGTGACAGGTCCAGCAGAGCGCCTTCCCTAGTTGACTCATCGATCACTTGCTCGAAGAACTTGTCTGCTGCCTTCCAGAAATCTCCTGGACTGCCTGCTCCCAGCCCTGTTGCCTTTCCACCAGATACAGGGATGGTTAAAATTCCCCATGAGCACCAAGGCCTGTGATCCAGTTGTTGAAAGATGGCTTCCTTCTACTCTTCCTCTTGATCAGGCAGCCTGTAGCAGATTCCTGCCACGAAGTCTCCTGTGTTGGTCTGTTCTCTGATCTTTACCTTTAAACCCTTGAGTGGCTTTTCACCTGTTCCACGCACAGCAAAGTTCCACGAGATTGAAGCCACCCCTTTGTATAGAGAACCTTTGGGTGAATTTGCACACTCAGAAAGAAACTGTAAAACTGTGTTTGCACGATTAGTTAGAATTAAAATGTCTCTTTCAGGCTTAACAGCAAAACTCTTACACCAGTATTTCAGCTTTGGGAGAAAGTAATTGAAATGCATGACAAGTTCAGCTGTAATTATGTAAATCCCCAAGATGCATTTGTGCTCAGCACATACTTGATAAATACACTTTTCTCTGTTGTACTTTTCCTTGGTTTGTGTACCTTTTTCTTTGGTATACAGGGTATACTTTCCCCGAGAGAAGGGCTTATATATCTTTTATGTTCTGAAATTCCTCAGCCCAGCTGAGGCAGCAGCCTCCCAAGTCCAATACTTTCCCTTACTTTTTGGGAGGCAGAGGAATTGCCCCTACAGCAGTGCAACATACACTATGGGAAGTATTGTTATTTATTTCCTCTCTGTGTTTTGATTGTGAAATTTATGACTTCTGTAAGAGGTTTGTTCACCTCCTTGAACTGTAATGCTTCAAACTTTGTTTTTGCCAAGATAGCTTGTTAGTTATTCCTGGGTATTGTCACTGCCAGTTATGGGGTTGCTAACAAGGTGAGCTCTGCTTAAAGGTTTGTATTCAGTATAGATTGTGGCCATGTATGCACTTTTTTCAGATCACAGGGAAAACTGAAAAAAGATCTGCCATTTATGTTGCCACTGCTGTGTTTCCAAAAATCTTCTGCTGGGTGCTTTCAGTGCAACAATTGAAGTATTTTCTGGTCTGTTTTTTTAAGATTTAGTATAAGGCACTTGTTGAGGCTTACAGTTCCAGTGCCATTCCCTGGATCCTCCTTCTACAGGCATACATTTGTTTATTTAGAACAAACACAATCCAAAATCCTCAAAAGGTTTTGTGAGAATGATATGTGAATGACAAACTTGTTTTTCTTTTCTTCTTTTTCTTTTTTACTTTTTTCTTTTTCTCTTTTCTTCTTTTTCTCTTTTTTTCANTCTCTTTTTCTCTTTTTCTCTTTTTTTCTTTTTCTCTTTTTTCTTTTTTTCTTTTTTCTTTTTTCTTTTATTTCTTTAATAAGAATAAAAAAATGAATGAAGGGAACTTACACATATGGAAACTCTACAGGAATATAATTTTGTCATTGCTATGTGTTTGGTATGTGGACAAAAGCCGCCTCCTCCTCCAAATATAATTTTTGACTACTATAATGCAAAAAAGTTTTCATCTCCTAATTTCCATGTTCTTGAAAAAATGAGCATTTATGTTTTTTATAATCCCATCTTTTAAAATTATACTTTTATCAGTGCTATAAATGATATGCTTTGACTCATTTTCTCAATAAATTATTAATCCCTTTTTGAAGTGTTCAGTAATAAAAGGGTTAAAATTACTAATTAGTAGATCCCAAACTACAATTACTAACAAAAGTATGTTTTGAATTTAATTAATTAAGGAACCCAACTAACTGTTTGCTTTTATATTAAGGAAATAACCAACAAGAGTTCTATAATGCTTATGGAGTGAGTCGTATGCAGCATGATGTTTTCTGTTGATAAGATCACATTAACTCAGCAGGCATCCTCAAAAAGGTATTAAAGTGGGGTTTGTTCATCATGTGACACTTGTGCTTGACATCCACGGTCCATTTGTACATAATTCATTAGTAAGTGAAATAGAGGTATCTCTTCTTCCATAATTTGAGTTAAGCAAAAATAGTTCAACTGATCACAAGCCTAGTTTTACCTGACTTTCAGTTCTTTAAATAATATTTTGTTATTAGTTTTGATTCTGTAATTCTATTGCTTGATAGCCATTGACATATTTTTTAGAGATACAGTCTCCATTTCTGTGGTACTTGTTCTAGGTGTGTCAGATTTGCTGGTCTATGCATCTGTATTTGTTAACTTCTAAGTTGAGCAGGAATGTAAAAAGGTTTGGGTTTGGTAATGCTTTTAGTGATATTATCAAATTATATGCTCCCCACTTGTGGTTAAAAGCAGGATTGGGTTTCTCAGGAATATTATTATGTATTTCAGTTTAGGCCCTCAAGAAAGGGCAACAAAATGTAGTGAAAGGAGGGTCTGACTCAGTCACTTGAACATCTGCCCAACAGTGGATAATGGCATCAATAGACAAAATTTTGTATTTGGAGCAAATAACAGCATGTCTTTGGAACAAACAGGCTGAGCGAATTAAACCTTTTATTGGATCCTGTTTTACAAACTTAGGGCTGCTTAATTCTCTTTTCTGGAGAGAATTAAGTGGTTTTAAACAGAAGGAAACCATTTTTAAAATAACAATAAACTACACAAAAACAAAGATCTACAAAAAAAAAGAAGCTGGAGCTGCAACTCAGCATTCTCAGGCAATCTTTTACCTTTGGGTGTCTCCCAGAAAAGCCAATTTTATATCCAATTGTACCCACAGACTTTGGGTGGGGCACATTAGGCAGTTAATTGATGTAGTTATCCTTTGGTTAGGCCATAAAACACACCTGGGTGGAAAGAAATTTTTAACAATTTCGGTATCAAAAAGTGTGTCTGAGTAACCCTGTATTAAGGCAGTTTAAGTAATTTTTGAATCTCAAATGAAAATACTAATACATTTTTGACATAAAAAGTTCTGAAATGCCAATTCCAAACAGTGTCTTTGTGAATGTGACTTAAAAATGCAGTAGTATTATAACTTGCTGGTGTTACCTCTGACAGTATATTGTTCTTTGGGTGCAACACATACAGTGCAAACTAGTCTTTTCTCATAATTTGGCTTCCTTAACACAGCACTTTACTGTATATCTGGTAAACTCTTCTAAAAATAAGAATATGTTTCGGCAATCAGTATTTTTTTCAAGAACATTTAAATTTTTAGCTTGTATGCAAACAGTCCGTTAGCATGACCTTTATTTCTTGCCATTTTCTTCTCAAATGGGATTTCAAAGATTTCCATAATCTTTTTGGTCATCATATACTGCTAGCTGTTACAACTCTATACCAACTGTTTACAATCTCATAGTGTTGTGGTTGTCTAACTCTAGAAGAGAGTAGTGAGAGAAATGCATGTCCATGTGTAGATTCAGTTTCAGAGTGAACAATGGAAAACAGAATTGTTCAGCTGATGTCAAAGGAGTTCTCCAGTTTGACCCTCATACTAAAGATATAACTGCACTAGAGGTAGTTTGCAGTGGTAACTTGCACAAAAAACTCCATTTAATGTCTTGACAGTGATAGCTGTGGTGTGAGCTCTGCTCTGGCAGACAAGTTGCTGCCTTTCTAAAAGGTAGTTTTATTGCAGTGAAATCAAAGCCAGTTGAAAGTTATGTGGCCTTTGCCTGTAAATCTTGTTTACTCTGTGGTTGTTTAAGGGGGTACAAATCTTGTGTAAGTTTTACACTATCATGCTGTGTAATATTTATGAAGATGTGCCAGAGGAGGTTTAGGTCAGGTATTAGGGTAAGGCTCTTCACCCAGGGGGTGGTTGGGTAGGCTCCCCAGGGAAGCTGTCACAGCACCAAGGCTGACAGAGTTCAAGAGTGTTGTGTCTAAGTGTCTGGACAGTGCTCTGAGGCACATGGTGTGACTCTTGGGGTGTCCTGTGCAGGGCCAGGAGCTGGACTTGATCCTGATAAGTCCCTTCCAACTCAGCATGTTCTGTGACTTTATGCTTTAAAGGCAGTTGTGGCTTTGATGGTGTGCCCATCCAAGGTTTGCCCAGTGCAGTGAGGAACTTCCCCCGCAGCCAGGCAGGTGCCTTTGTACTGTACACCTTTTGTACTTGGGACAGCCACTCATGTTGCTGTAATTGAATGGAGGGTCAGAGGGTGAGTGTAATGGTGAGAAAATTGTCTCCAGGGAACAAGTGGTTGGAACCCCGAGCCATCAGGGTTTGCACTGAACTTGGGGAGAATGATGTGGTTAGCAACAGACACTGCTGGTTTGCAGCAGCATGGCTGCTCCATTTCTAGAATTTCCTGGCGCCTGTGGCCAGATAACAAAGAAAACTTCACTTAGAAATCCTCTTGTGAAGCAACTAGGGCAGGATCATCAGATTGTGTTCACTTTGTCACACAAACAGGTCTATGTAGCAGGTGTATGTAGTTAAATTAACTGGTAATTTCTCTGTACCTGTGACAGGCCCAGGCCGGACATCTCCTTACCTGAGAACCTCAGCAAAGATGAAGCCAATAGAAGAAAGTGTTGAAGATGATGTCTTTGAAGCACCATCTGCTGATAAGCTTGAACTCCAGCGGCTGCCTTAAACAGTTGTGTCCTCAGGTGTATCAGAGCTTGCTCAAAGCTCCAGTACAAAAGGAGGGAGCTGAATTTGAGGCCAATCTGAAAGCTAAGCCCACCTCTCCATGTTTGAATTTACTGCTTCTAGATGGAAATGTCATGTTTTATTTTACTTCTAAATAAAATAAATAAAAACTTGTGTGGGTTTTTTGTTGCTTCTTTTTGGTTGCTTTATTTCTACTTTGACTCTTGCCATTATAAACTTAGTATTGTATTGCTGACTAGCTGGAAATTTCTAGACTTACTTGGTGGAGAATATCCCCAGTTTCATTTACCTGTGTTCCATTGAAATCTGTATCTTAGAGTTTTCAGTGGGAGATTTTGAAACTCTATTTCCAAAGCCATGTTGCTGTTACCAAAACCACAGTCTTCTGCCTCAATTTTTTTTTCAAGGTGTTTGTCTTTAGTGTTTCCCAATCTCACCGCTTGAGATCTTGCATTACTCCACAACTGTAGTAATGACTTCAATTTTAGTTTTTCTTGGCCGAAGATTTAAATTTACTGCTACCTTTTCAACCTTAACTTTTTCTTCTTTAGGCAGCTATATTATAATGAGCTTCATGATTTTCCCTTAGCCTTATCCCTGATGGAGCTATTGTGAATTAACTCTCCCAAAGAGACACACAAATGACACTTGATGTAGGAAATTCTGTTCAAATCCCAAATGTGGGTAGCTGCAAGTTTAGTAAAGCCCAGTCTCATAAAGGGAGACATTAGGAAGCTTTTATAAGAAGCACTTGTAGCAGTCCCACCTGTGATATATAGAGACATGTACATGGTAGCTGTACTACTTAGCTCTGACAACTCTTGAAAATCATGGAACAAATTGTATATTTTAACTAAATACAACAGAAAATAGCTGTTCCTCCATTTATTGAACAAAGCTGATAGAATAATAGAAGTTTGGTGTAAACTCTCTAGCAATTAAAAGTGTCATAGTCTGATTTGCTTTATGTCATTCCATATTATTTCTAAAATTTACCCTGGCAGGGTAAGGAAAAGCATCGTGTAATCATTCAGATTTAAAGGAAGGTTTGTGTTCCGGGGTAGATGTGCTGTAAACACATGGTTCACTCATGGCAAGGTAATATTAGTTTCAATTAGGAAATCAAACATAAAACAACGTAAAACATATTTTTAAATCAGAACATCATGCTCTGTTGGTCATTACTGTAACTAAGTAGCAGATGTGAACTATATTAGCAGATTTTTGGCTTTGCTAACCAGAATGCCCATGGGGAAAAAATGAAAGATATTCTACCAAATTTTTGGTTTGGTTTGGTTTTTTGGTTTTGTTTTGGGGTTTTTTTTGTTTAGTTTTTTTGGGAGTTGTTGTTGGGTCTTTTTTGAGGATTCTGTGATTTCAATGAATTTGTATATATCAAAATGCATCTTGAGTACCACATGTGTCAGGGAGACTGAACCAAAAAATATCAATTAACTCTGTCAAGGATTGTCTTAGAGATACACTGAAGGCCAGAGCCTCTCATTCTTATAGCAAACACAGTTTGTCTCAATCTTAAATCTTGTGCAATGAACTTCACTTGGAGCTGACTGAGCTGTAATGCTCATGCACAGGAGCCTGTGTGTACCTACCCCAGGAGGTAAATCTGCTTCAGAGAAACTGGCCAAAGCTGGGAAAAAATAATTTGAGCATTTGGAGAGGATTCAGAAAAATCAGCTGCAGCCCAGCACTCAGGAAGTCAGGTGTGTAGTGGCAGAGCTGGTGAACTGCTAAACCTCAGTTAATGTAAAGAAACATGGTACCCATGATGTGCATGATGTTTCTACAGGCTGAAAAATAGCTCTCTGGTTCTAGCCCATGATGGACATTTCAGTAAATGGCAACCCTTGTTTTGAAACAGTCATTTTACACACAAGCCCAATGTATTTAAACTCCAAAAACATAATATGTTGAACTGGTATGCAAATACTAAATGTCTTCTTTTTATCCTATACCTCCTATATTTCCCTTCAAGAAATGAGGACAACAGAATTATAATCTTCTTATGGAAAATAGGCTACTTTACTTGATACATGCATTAATAAGCAAAACAAAGATCTAACAAAAGAAGTGGTTTAGTTAGGAAAAAAAATAGCAATAGTGATAAAATTAAAAGGCAAGGGGCTGGTTCTTCAGTAAATTTTTGACATCTAGGTAGAACCTAATTGCAAAAGTATCTTTGCACATGGAAGGCAGCAATTTTTAGAGCAACATTGTGCATGACACGCTATTGCATACACATTAAGAAATTGTTTGGATGGAGTTTTGGGAAGTCAAATTGTAAAGATACATTTTAACCTTATTACTGGAATTACAGCAAGTTACTTTAATTATTCTCTCAGAAATGCTGTAGCAAGTGCTTCTGAGTAAAATGCTGACTTTGCATCCCTGATGCCATGTTGGTCACAGCTGCTCCTGCTCAAAGGGGAATGTGTTTTTAGTACTTAGGGGATTAATAAGGGAAGACAAACCATCCTAGTTAATTAGCCCTGACATGTAAACTTCCTGAGAGCATGCTGATGATAATATGAAAGTCATTAGATGGTGCAGAGATGCAAAACAAAGTAAAAGTTGTGGGATCACTTGGTATTGATTGCAATATGGTCTCTGCACTGTTTTTTCCAGTAAGAAGAGCAATACTGAGTGGCTCAACAACACTGCAAAAGTTGGTGGGCTCTTTTTTGGACCATTTTACAGAACAAAATGCTTTTCAGTTGATAAAGTTCTTATGACTACAGGTAGAACAAAGAATTTTCAGTGAGCTTAAATATTAGCTGGATTTTAGTTCACAAGAGTATCTACTTAGCATTTAATGCATATAAAATAAGTTACAAATTTAAATTACAGTGGTGCTGTGTCATGTCTGTGTGTTTGCTAAATACCTCTGGAAGCCTTGAAAGCTTTTTTTCCCAGAGAACTCTTTAAGACCCCTAAGTCAGAGATAAAGTATATATTAGGGCTTTGCACAAGGATGAGTGCAAGTATTACTACAACCTCCAGAATTACACCTACTGTAGCTGAATACTGTTCAGTCACTGCAATTTACTGTGCTTGAATTACTCCTTAGCTTTCTCCTGAGGGATTAATATCTATTACAGCCACATCCTGATTTCCTGTGCAAAGTGCTTTTGGGATAACAACTCCCTGTCATCCTTCACAGCAAAGAACAGATCAAAGGCAGTGCCTCTTGACATGCATCCACTTGTATGCTATTCCATCAACACTCTTGTGTTTGCTGTCACTCAGTGCTCCATCCTGTTCCAGAAAACTAAGGAATTTAATAACAGTAATAGTAATAGTTTTGGCATTGTCTGCCAAAATACTGTGAAGAAATATGAATCTTCTAAGCTTTTAAACGCCTGTTTCCCTGCAGGTTTTTTTTCAAAATAATTTACCTGATCACACCACCCTCTGGAGTTTTACTTTGTACATTTTTTTTATCTTTCAGTGTACTTGGGATTCTCTCCAAACCTTTATGAAAAGCTTTTTCTATAAAAACTTTTTGTGGCAAAAAATTTCCAGGGTTTCATAACTCATGTCTGGAAGTACTTTGTTAGTCTTTCAGGGACACTTTATAAGGGCTACAACTTAGAAAACCAAACAGCCATCTATGTTTTCCTCAGCATTTCCTCGTTTATTTTTTCAAAAGCTGCCATATGTCCACAAAGAGAAAAGAAAGGAAGGAAACCTTTTCAAAAGCCTGCAAATTTCATCTTCCAGTCCAATCCACAACCTGGTTTCTTAGGCTGCTTCTCTGTGCAGGTGTGCTCAGGAAAGCTGGCAGTGACACTGTTCTTTGGCAGGGTTTCTGGCTCAAGTCTTAGAAGGGGCAGGTAACATACCTGCTCCTGGCTAAACTGGACTGGTCCTGATCTCTAAGGGCTTTGGAATGAGTGTGGAGCATGAGACATGCAGTCACTTTCAGGGGAGAGAGACAGAAACTTGCTCAGAGGCAGGACTTCAGCGGCATCTTTTTAAATATAAGTAAATGTTAAGATCACAGCACTAGCACTTTGTGGGCATTTCTCCATCACATCTCCATCATTTCCCTTCCCTGGAACACATCACTGGCCTGTGCCAAAGCACAGTCAAGACTGAGCTTTGAGGTGGACTGGGGAAACAGGTTTCAGTCTCAGCATTGGGATTGTACTAGAACCAGTGGCAACAGGGAAACCCAGGTGGAGAAGGCTGGTTCATTTGGCTGGGTGAGAAAAGAGGAGTGAGAGTCAGTGTGATAAAAACAGCTTACAGGTGTGTAAGAGACAATCTCTGGTTTCTTGGAGTTAAGTGACATTGTTCTCTGTGGTTGGGAAAAGCTACTGAAATGCATTTCTGGGATATCCTTAAGCTGCTGCAGTGCTGCATATGGTTGTCTTCTGCCAGCTGAGTAAGTGATCTTGAGTGCAGGGCAAGGAGTCTGCCTGCTCCCTGCACGTTATTGCCTCCACAGGGGTTTGTTCTGAGAATTAAGGCAGTTTTAGTCTTGTGTTCCAGCTGGTATTTCATCTCTGTATGCATATGGAAGAATGACACCATTTTGTACAAAATACAAAGGTGCTTGTGGTGAGGATACAAAATTGGAATTGCTCTTCTGGAAATCTCATAGAGAAATGAAACTCATACAAGCATCATGGGGATTATTTGGCTTCCTCTGTCTTTCCTGCTACCTTCCTAATTTCCTTCTTTGAACACATCAAGAGAGACAGTTATCAAAGGAAACTTCATTATGTTCATTTGTAGCTTTCATGTGCTCACCACTAAACTATACAATTAGCAACAGGAAAAAAAAAGACTTGTACTGACATAAATTATCATTATATTTGGAGGACTAAGTGCCTGACAGATTACTGCTTCTTTGACTTAGAGTGTATTGAATAGAAAACAGTTTATGTGCACAGGGTATGTTGTAACACATCCTACAGAATGTGAAAGTTTGAATACAAATCATTACTTAAATGTCAAAGAGGAAATCATAGTACTTATATAGAAAAAGAAAACTAAAGTAGAGTTCGTTAAAAAGTTGTAGGTTTGTTTTGGGGGCAAAAATGATTCCTGGTGTGTCTTGGACACCCTGTAATTGCTTAAACCTGGTACTATGAGTTGTAGTACTATTTGAAGAGGGTGGGACAAGCAAAAGGCCAAGAAAATACACTTTTAATGTGTGATTCCTGGAGCAATCTTAATGCTGCAGTGTTTGCTCCCTCTGCTGCCTTTTCCTAGAGAAGGGGATCTGAAATTTTGCAGGTGAAAAAACAACAGACAAATAAAGGCCCCTAAAATAACTTGTGATAGCAAATCTGTAACAAAATGAGTGGGGGCTGTTTCCATGTTTTGTTTTAGTGGGCTGGGAACAGTGGTTTTCTCTGCAGAACAAACAACATTTTGGGTTCTGCATATTTAGTTTGTATCCCAAATGGCACATGAACACACAGGTGGTATCTGTCCATGGATGACCACAGAATTTTTCTGTGACATGCATTTAAATCAGGCAGTTGGAGCTAATTACAGTTTGTCCACAAGTTGTTTTCATTGCATTCAGCTCTAACCAGCTTCTTTTTACATTGACTATCTTAATGGATGGAGCCTGCTTTTAAATTGTATCTCCATTCATCACAAACCTCTCAGAAAACAAATTGCTTTCTGAATATTGCCTTAAAAATGGAAGCAGCAAAGAGAGCTGAATTGGTACCTTTTCTCTGCTGCAGTTACCTTGTCAGGGTCACAGAAGGTGAAGTTGGAGGGCTGTGTTGTGGCCTAGCCTGTCCCTGAACTGCTTCTAGAGTGCACTCAGCCTGCACAAGTGTTTCTCCCAGCGTAGACTGACGGCATGAACGCAGATGAGCTCTGATCGACTGTTGGTCTCTGCAACAGAAGTTGTTGTGTGTGAGAGCACCCTGGAATTTGTACTGTTTTGCTTATCAGAGGAGAAATCTTCAAAATTGCTCATGTTGGAAGACAAGAATGCAGACAAACAGCAGCCTCTGCTGGGGAGAAACTTCTCACACTCTTTGCAAATGCCGTCAATATCAGTGGGGAAGCCAAAAGGCAAAAAAACCCACTTAATTAGAAAGACATGGATTTGGCAGAGACTGTGGTAGTGTATGCAAGCTTCAGGCTTGGGGATGAGCCAGATGAGCCAGATGAGCTTAGAGTATGTCTTCTGGTGCCAAAGTAAGCAACGGAGGCAACATTGCTCTAGGCTGGGGTGCTTAAGTATAGTTGTGATCACAGACTTTTGGGGTAAACTACTGAGGTGAATAGAATTGTGCTGATACGTGGCAGATCTGTGAGCTGCCTCTGCACAGCTTTCCCAGCCAGATGTTCCTATTCTGATTCTTGTCTTCCTCTTGGAGATGCTTTCTCTCCTCTTTTAGATAGGTGCAGTAGAGCCTACTGAGGAAAGACAAGGAGAAAATATCAGTTGTGCACTGGCATAATCATGTCACGGAAAGAATGATAGCTCAGCTGTTTGTGTCTTGAAGCAGCTGAACTGAGTTCTGCTCTTGTCCAGCATCATATTTATCATGCTATACAGTGCCTTTAGAAGCACTAAAAAGTGCTGACTGGTGAAATAAATGGAAATCCCCAATAGAGGAGTTTCTGAATGAAAGGGAGATACTGCATATAAATACTATGGGAAATATTTAATGGCTCCTACAGTGAGGAAAAAAATTATTCTTCTTTTCCAAAGGGGGAGATACTTTGGGAGAATTTCCACTGTCCTCTTCCACTTCCAAGCACTCCAGTTTGGAAAATAAAAGCCTCTTATGTGCTTACTTACCCTCCTTTTATTCTGCTCACTAGCTGTGTTGACTGAATGATATGTACATCATCTGTAATGCACTAATATCTGAGCCCAGCTCTGGGCTGTACTGTGAAAAGAAAATTATAGCATCTACTGAGCTGTTATTAGAGAAAAATTTGGCATGTGCAGTATGGCTCTTGCAGAGTGAGTGTTACCCTCATGGCCAGGTAAATGGGATATTTCTCATCAAAACCTGCCTCACTAGGATTTTATACATCATGCAGTGTAGCAGGGAGGCAGCAGATTCTTTTTTGCAGCTGCTGCTTTGGGAGTCCTAAGGCATTCTCGACTCCAGCTAGCCCTTCTCTTCCCTGATGGCCCCTACCCCTTCAAAAGGGGATGGGGAAAGATAAAACCCCTTCTCCTGGTCTTGTCTGGCCCAATCTAGTGCTCTCCTCTTGTAAGGTCAGAGAGGTGGGTGTTCAGTGCTCACCTACTAGTGGCAGGTTTAAAAGTGTTGTTAAAGGAAACTGGGTTTATTGTTCTGGGGTCTTTTCTCTCTCCTTTGGACTTAGAGAATATCTGTTTGTTAATCCCTCTGAGCCAGCCTTCCCTGTAAAAGGAAACTGCTAAAAGAGAGAAATTTTCTTCTTTCAGCCCACCCCCACAGCTGCATTTTTTTGCATTTACTGCTTGTACCAGAAGTTGTTGCCTTATAGTGTGTGGTACCTTCAACTAGAGAAGTGGCTCCAGCCAGATCCTTGGCACTGATGGCAGAACAGAGAAAATTCCCTCAGCTTTTGTTTTAAGATGTTTTGACATGTATCTTTTCAAATAAACAAATATTCACAGAACAATTGCACTTTTTCTCTAAGGCTTGGGAGAAGATCTTACCTGTACGTTTCATATTAGAGCTAGCACTTTATGGAGGTGTCTAACAGCCCCTCTAACAACAACAGCAAAATTACACATTGAATTAAAAATAAAGATACAAACAAGGCAGCTGAGCAGATCTGAAAATTCACAAGGCAAATACCTTCCTATGTAATCTGAAGAAATAAAGCAATGCACTATAAAGAGACTGGGGTATTATTAAATGTTTTCCTGAGAACCTGAGCAAACCAAGTGATGACCAGAGAATGAAGTGCGGGAGCAGGGACTTCCAGACCTGTGGTCTCCTCACCATGTCACTGCAGGTGTGGTTCACCAAGCCCACTTTTTCAGAAGGAATTGGCACATTCTGGAAGCTGCTGGAGCTGCACTTATGACATTTCAATCCTTTTCAGGGAAGCAGGGGCTTGTCCTCCATGCTGACCTGTGACCTGGCTGCCAGGGCCTTGTTGAGAGCCAGTGAATAGCAGACAGGGATGAGATGGAGTAATTACAGTGGGTGAATGGGGAAAATAAAGATGGACCCCTTTCTTCTTTTATCTCAAACAGAGGAGCTAATTTAGGGAACCGTTCTAACAAAAGCTCACAGTGACCCAAATCCTTCTCCCTTTGACTCAGTAGGGACAAAGCCAGGCTCAGAAGCAATAGGTTAGATGGACACTTAAGGGGCACCGGGTGATGAGTGCGAGTGGACCCTGGCAGTGGCGGCACGGGCCTGGGAAGCTCAACTGGGGGCTCTGGGTGACCCCAGGAGCCCTGTGGCTCTTGGGACCTGCCAGAGTCTCTCTGTAGCAAAAGCAAACCAATTGAAAGAGACTCTTGACCTTCTTTATTCTTCTACCAGCCCTTTCTTCTTGTACTCTGTCACTTCACTTAGGCTTTGTGCTGGTAGTGTTCCAGGAAATGGATGATTTTGTTTTGACTTTGAGTGAGTATAGCATGTCTCTGTGTGACTCATGAGGGTGACAAGGTTTTTCTGGTAACTGCTTTTAAGTCTTAGCTGCAAGCTAATGAATACCTTGCACTACTTAGGGGCTCAGGGTCTGTGCTGATTGGTGTATTTTCTTCCATTACCTTCCCTGCTCCTGTTGCATCTATGTCTCGCTGTAGTGCTTCAAATCCATGTAAAAAGAGGCAGGAGGGCTATTTTCACTGAAAAGAATTCACCTGGAAATCAGTCCTAATTCCTACTGTGGAAAAAACACTGTCAGTGCTGTTGATTTGAAATATTTCTTGTTTGTAGAGAAAAATACCTGTAGAGAAAAATTTGTTTGTAGAGAAAAATAGCCTCAGAGATAGATCAGCGTATTTTCATTCCCAGTCCTTAGCAGTTGCCAGAGTGCCCAGCAAACGTTCATCTTGCAGGAAAATTGTGAAGAACCCTAGGCCTACCTTTGCCACTTTGTCAAGCAGGAAGTAATGAGCAGACAAAATAAGGGAGGTTCTACACCACTACCTGTAGAGATGATTCTGTCTGGTCAAACAACTGGAACTTCAGCCCCTTCCTTGCAGTTTCCAGGAAGCTATGTGAAGTTTCTAGGAACAAGTTTTTACCTTCCTCATCGTGGTTCACGGCTTTCATCCAGCAGGACTGTGGTGACTCATATGCAGAGTGCAGCACCCAGAGCAAGGATGTTCTGCATAGATGGCTATTTCTCAGTAGTACTGGCTCAAGGAGAAATACTCTCAGCCTGTCTTGACTTTGGGCAGTGTGGTGTGTTGACCCAGCTAGATACCAGATGACCACCAAAACTGCTCTATTACTCCCTCTTCAGCTGGACAGGGGAGAGAAAATGTAATGAAAGATAAGGACAAGATAAGGACAGGGAGAGATCAATCTTCAGTCATTGTCATGGGCAAAACAGACTTGACTTGGGGAAATTAGCATAACTTATTACTAATCAAATCAGAGTAGGGTAATGAGAAATAAAATCTAAAACCAACTTCTCCACTCCTTCCCCCTCACCCCTGTCCCTTCTTTCTGGGCTTAGTTTTATTCCCAAAATCTCTCTTTCCTGCAAGCAGTGCAGGGGAACAGGGAATGGGCATTGTGGATTGTGGTAGGTTCATCACAGATTGCCTCTGCTCCTTTCTCCTCGGGGAGAGGACTCATACTCTTCCTCTGCTTCAGAGTCTCCCTCTCATGGAAGACAGTCCTTCATAATCTTCTCCAGTGAAGTGAGTCCTTCCCATGGGCTGCAGTTTTTCATGAACTGCTCCAGTGTGGGAGTGCAGACCTTCAGGATCAGAGTGGTCCAGTGTGGGTCTTCCATGGGGCCACAAGTCCTGCCAGCAAACCTGCTCCAGCATGGGCTTCTCATGGGATCACAAGCTTCTCTGGGCTCCCCCATGGACTTCCATGGGCTGGAGGGGCACAGCTGGTTCATCATGGTCTTCACTAAGGGCTACAGGAGAATCTCTGTTCCAGACCTGGAAAACCTCCTCCTCCTTCTACACTGACCCTAGTGTCTGCGGAGCTCTTTCTCTCACATGTTCTCACTCCTTTCTCCAACTGCAGTTGTGAAGAGTATTTTTCCCATTCTTAAATCTGTTATTCCAGAGGTACCACCATCACTGCTGGGCTCAGCCTTGGACCAGCAGCTGGTCTGCCTTGGAGCTGGCTGGCATTGGCTTTGTCAGACATGGGGGAAGCTTACTGCAGCTCCTCACAGAAGACACCCCTGTAACCCCCCCCTGCCTCCCACACCCCCAAACCTTGCCAGCAAACCCAATATGGGCAGGGGAACAAGGCTGTAGCTTTTAGTATTCAGGTCAATTCAGGGCCATCACTGCTTCATGAGCCATGAGGAGAAACAGCCCCAAACCCTGATCTGAAAATGGGGTATTACTGAAACAGATGGAAGGGCACCTAAGCCTATTTCTGCTCTTTGAAGCCCCCTGATAGGCTGCCCCCAGATTCCAGGAGCTGCCACTAATCCTGTTTTTTCCAGATTCTTTGGTCAGAGGGGCTAGTAAACCTTGCCCTCTCTTTTCCCTTTCTTTTCTTTTCTTTTCTTTTCTTTTCTTTTCTTTTCTTTTCTTTTCTTTTTTTTTTTTTTTAATCACCTGGTGCTGAAACCATATGTCTGTTCCTGCAGCTCTTTTGCTTTAATTCCCCATGGCTTTTGCTGACAGGCAAACAGATCCTAGGGCTCAGGGACTGCTGGTGTGGTGCTTGTGCCTGTCCCCTTCACCGTCCCACACTGCAGCAGCCAAGCAGAGGTTCTCGGTGGGGGCAGCCTCTGCTCCTCTCTCCACAGCTTTGTGCAAGACAGCTGCTTTTCAGAAACTCTCAGGCTTGAAACTCCAGAGAAGTTACGGTTCAGCAGGCTTGACTGTGACTTTTTGTCACAGCTGTCAGTGTAGGTCAAGGAGAGATGAAAGAAACGGGGGCTGAATGGAAAGGAACTTGCAGCGCTTCAAGCCCCCACCCTTGCTGTGCTGCCCTGGGGGAGAGATGGCATTGCTGCTTTCTTTCATAGGCATCTCCCAGAACACTTCCAAATTTAACTTATTATACATTATTCTAGTAACTTTCAGTCAGTATTTCCCAAAATGTCTGATTGCCGCAAATATTTTGGATATTCCAGCTGAAGCAGGTTTGGTTGTTCTTTGGGTTTTTTTTCATTATTTTGTTTGATTTGGTTTTGGTGGGGCATTCTTAGCTAATTGCTTTAAAGGACCCCGTGCATGATAATCCAGCATATTTCTAAAAGGGAAAGAAGACAAAAGAACCAGTTTTCTAGGACACTGAAGACCAACACTGGCAGCTCCACAAGGCTGATTTTAAATCCAGAGCTGATGTGCTATCCCAGACAGAAGTTAAAGAATTCTGAATGAGGCAAGCAGCAGGTTTCTTAAAATCATGATAAAGGAGGAGGCAACAAAAAACAAAAAAAAAACCCAACCCCCCAAAAAAAAACCCCAAACCCCAACAAAATAATTTTAAAACCTAAAAAAGAGAGTTGAATTTCCCCATTGGTGTACATAGGACTTTTACTATTGTAGATAAAGAGCTGGAAGTTGAGGCCAGTGGAAGCAGAAAAGAGGCACTGCTTGTTAGCAGCAGGTGATGAGAAAAAGCTGTCATGGAGCACAGCATTTCTTTTTTTTCTCAAAAGCATTCAGGCCTGATCTGAAGCCCAATTGGAAAATATGCTTAAAGCACCCAAGCAAACATGGCTCCAGTTAAGTTGAGTGCTAAAATTCAGTGTTGTAGTAACTGCCCTGAATTTAATAATGTGCTGTCCAGCAGGTCAAACTAGATCAGCAACTTCCTGTACTGGAATAAATATTTCCTGGCCTGGAATCCTGGATCACTTAGAAGTAAATGGGTTGTAAGCATCTAAACCTGGATGGATACCTAAGCTCAGTGCTCATCATTCTTTCTGCCTAGTTTGCCTTCTCCTGGCTGGCCCAACACTACCAGTCCATCTTTGTTGGTTTATGAACTGTCTGGCTGCTCCAGCCCTGAATATCTAGGCTAAGAGCTGCACAGCAAGTAATGCCCAGGGCCAAATATTGAACAGCCAGCAAACAAAAATTGACAAGTTGCATGTTAACTGAGCATCAGCAGCCTGAAAATGTGCCTGGGGCTCGATGGCAGCTATTCTGCAATCATGCACTGGCCAGTGACTGCAAAAAGTAATAACTGGTGCAGAGTAACATGCTCTTGAGGGGACTGCTCATCCTAGAGGTCAACAGCATTGCAGGCAGCTGACAACACTGGAAACAGCAGAGTACTTTGCCAAAATTATGTTTACATTTATTAACTGGGACATCACCTAAATTATATCAGGAGGAGGACATCCACAGAATGAATTCCCTCCTGTCCACCACAGTGTCTTCTTGTGCAAGTATACAGGAAGTGTGAGGGCTAATTATGTAAACAACTTGAAAGTACTTGAAATTAATTGCATCTGGGATATTTTTGTTGTTGGGGAAAAGTCGGTTAGTGTTGAGGGAAGGAGAAAGGTATGCCGAGTCCATCATAAATTAGGAGTAGCTTTGAACTGAATAGCTTGTGTAAACAGCTCTTGCTTCCAACAGATTGCAAGAAAAATGCAATTCTTTCAAAAATGGCTACATTTGTTTTGGCACTTAGGGTTACAGAAAGGCTGGAGATAGCTTGACCCACAGAACAGGGAAGAAAATAAACATGCTACTTTTATTGTCATTTCAAAAGGCTTCTGTGATTTTGATATTACTATTGACTAATTTAGAAGTTTCAACCCAAAGATTTCTTCTTGTTGGCACAGAGCAATGTCGTAAATGCTGCGTGGCAGTGACCACTTCTCTGCAAGGTTAGGAAGGGGCTCCTTGGAGCCACCCCTTGCAGCAGTGGATTTAAGTACCGCAGATGATCTGCCTTTGCCTAGTGCACAAGACAAAGCTTCCTATCTATAACATGAAGACAATAGTTCTAAACTGTCCTGGGGCAGCTGCTGAAAGGATAAAAATGCTTTTAGTGGGTCTGAGAAGGAGGGCTGTTCATTTGGGAGATGAGATGAGAAGAATTAGGTGCTGCTGTTCTTCCAGGTGTTCTGGTTTCAGTCAACATTAAACCACTGCTGCAGAGGAGGTTTCTCCATTTCACTCATTCCAAGGGCTTCCTACATCTGTGCATGGCCAGAGCTGCTCAGTGATCCCCAAGGTGGCTTCCTCCTGCCTGTGTCACCTTGCAGGTGTCCCCTCCCATTCAGTGAAACACTGGAGAAAGGCTGGCCAGGAGCTCACATAAGCACCTGATGTGTGCACGGTGCTCTTCACAGAGCACACGTCAGATGCTTACAAGAAAGCCTCACCCCTCATGACTGACACCAGAAGTGGGACACATGCAGGATTTTAGCCAAGGGGATTGAGAGTCACCTCTTCCAAATTTCAGGTGAGTGATGAAATCATTTGGCTACAGGTTGGGAGTGAGGTGTGGACATGACTGGATGTGACTGGACATGTGATTGGGACACATCTCCATAGCACACTCTTTTTAAAGGACATGTATTAGAGGGGTGAGGTGAGGGGAAGTAAATGGAAGTTTTCTGTGACTAGAAGAGTAGCAGTCACCCTTTCATGCTGGTGTTTGTACAATTAGAAAAAAAAAATTCTGCTTTGTATTAGCAGAGGTTGTTAAATTTTGCTATTAATCACCTGCATGCAGAGCCCTGTGCTAAAACAGAGGCACTGGAGCTGGCATATACAAGTCCTCAAACACTGTAATACAGAATGATGAGCTAATGCTATCCAAGTCACTAATAACACTGCACGTATTTAGTGAAGAAATTTCCAGGTAATGAAAAATGACAGCACTTTCCTTTCTAAAAAAAAATCCCTCTTCAATTCAGTTTAAATTAGCATGAAATAGATATATACAAGCTTACAGATTATGGAAGAAGTAATAAAGATGGGATGAGGCTTAAATATCAAAAGCTTTTCAGCCCAGAAAATAACCTAAATGTCTAAATGTCTGATGGCTTTAATGTCCAGTATATTCTCACAGAGAGTAAGTACCAAAAGCTAGAATCCTGCAGAGTTTAATTTAAATATCTGAATAGGTTTTGGGGTACAATTTCTGCAGCACTACAAGTATGATTCAGGTACGAATTAGTAATTTATTTCTCCCTCCCCCCAACAACAGCTTATATAATTAAAATAATTTTTTTCTGAAGGTAACATCCCAAAACTAAGTGAGCATAGGTGCAAAAGAAAACTTCCCAGTAATATGCAGTGAGTTTTTACTGCACAAATAAAGCAAATCTCAAAGGCTCACCATGAATGCCAATGTTATACGTTTTATTTTTAATCAAGTAATTCCTTTAAACCTCACAATATCCATGACTGACAGGAAAAAAAGGACATTAGGCATGAAATGAGAATATAAAATACATGATATGTAGAAAGGCAATCAGTGCTTTAGTCCCTCAAGACAGTAAACAGGTGAAATGACCTTCAAAACTTCAACTCAAGGCTTTTTTTCTTACAACATAAAATTCAAGTGATTTTTCTTTTATTTCACCTTGTAAACAACATACAAGTCAAAATGGACAATGAGGTAATCTATACTACAGAAGATAATTTAAAAACACTAGATAAGACACAGTATTAAAGACATATAGAAATCAGTGTTCACTTTGGTCTCTAGTATGGTTATTGTTATTATTATCACAAGCAACACATACTAGTTAAAGTCAGTCTGCTGATGTTTGTCAGACAGTTGTTGCTTAACTTCGTAATCCAAGAGGTAGTCAAAACTATTGTCCTTTGTAAAGATGTTCATATATTTGGTTCAATGACAATGGTAGCAAATACTTTGCTACTTTTCAACATTCTCAGAAAAATACTGCCACAGCTGCTGATACAGCTCTGGTTTATACAAAAAAAAGAAGTGTGTGTTCACAGATCAACCTCTTGTTATCAGTCAACAGTTTTAACAGGGGTAACACAACCACTGGATCTTAAAGAGGCTGTTGATAAACTAACCAAAATAAGATCAATGCATTTAACAAGGCTCTGATTGTTTCTAAAACAATACTCAAATCTCATTAAGACTTCTAGGACATTAAAATCAGTGCATCTGCACATGTACATATCTTCCCAATTACTTTTATATCTAGCACAGGGGAATACATATATATTTTTTACGATAAACATTTCTTACAGATAAATTAATTAAATTAAATTTAAGACCCGATGCGATTTTCCATGTTCTTTTATAATTCTTCTTACAAAGAATGGTACAAGATCTATATGCACTTTCTTTTTAATGGGGTTCTATTAACAAAACTAAGTTAGCAGGAACCAAGCAGGAACTCCAGGATAACACTGGTGCAGAATAATATGGCTGAAAAAGGTGGCCTGTGACAAGAAGAGGTAGGATCCAAATGTGGTGTTTGGCACTCCCTGAAAGCTGGCTAAAGGCAAAATATTGCAAATGGTATTACAATGCCAGATCTACCATTAACTGCAGCATAAAGTTACTTGGCTCTTCCTCCAAATACAAGTCTTCCTCATGGCCTATCTTTTGTAGCATGTAATTAAATATCGTGACCTCTCCTTGGGGAAGAGTAAAAAATATCTTACAATGTCCCTTACAATTAAATCACATTGAGTATTCTAGGGTGGGGGAAGAGGAGGGAAAGAGATTCTTGCTTCAGGTTTAACCTTATCTCCACTATTGTTAGGAGAAAAATACATCTGTCTGAGCAGATATTTGAACTACTTCTACTCAAACGAGTTTTACTGTGGAGTGCTTTGGCAAGGACAGGCTGGTGAATAGGGAGAAATCTAGCCTGAGCGAACACTTCTGAATATTAATTTTGTCCTTAGACATGAAGGAAGAATCCCAAACTCAGTGTGTGCCTTCTCCTTTAAAAGGTTATTTGCTTATTTGAGGCAGCCAATTGAAGGAGTATTTTTTTGAACTAGATTTTTTTCCTACTGCAGCCCAGTGCTAAGTAGATCCCTGCTGCAGCTTATGCTGCTACATGTTTAACTTAGGCATGTACATTTTTGTCTCTTCTGGAGCTGTATTTATTCCTGTGAACAGTGCCCATAATCCTTTGGACAGAAAAACTTTCAAAGAAATGTTTGGAAAGGTCTCATAATTTCAAATGGATGTGTCATCTTAAACAAGTATTTACCATAATGTTTGCATTGGTGAACTAATAGTTACATATTGAGTACAGATAAAAAGTATGTACCATAGATCAACAGCCACCTTTAAGGCCACAGCAGCACAAAGGTGTGTTCATGCAGTAGATATGAGGTAGCCTTTTGCTGTAAACAGAATAATAATTTTATTGTCACCTATGTAAACAAAGTGGGCTCGATGCTTTTGTGTTTTTATTCTTCCCCCTCCACCCCCAC
>VWYI01007141.1:0-50099 GCA_013399455.1 Anthoscopus minutus | reverse complement strand
CTCTCCTCTCCTCTTCCCTGCATATAGAAAAGCATTCTAAACAGGACCTCAGCAGATATAAGGGGAAAAACATAGAGAAAATAGGGAAAAGGGAAGAGGATGGTTGTTCTCAGCTCTTTGTGCTGTTGACAGGCCTTTGTGCATCCAAAGAGAGCAGAAATCATGCAGTGAGAAGGACAGCGATTACAGGGGATGGAGCTGGGGTTTCAGACCCCATTCCCTGAAATTTCCATGCATTTAACATGAGTCCTTTACTGAGCTAAAAATAAAACACAGAAATGGGTACTTTGGGTCACTTTCCTCCCAGGAAAATACCCTAATCATTAAGCTACACTCAGTTTGCCTCACTGTCATCCTCTCCCCCTGTCTGGATTTGACAGTGTCCTCAGGCATCAAAAGAGACACAGAAAAATGCTGTCCCTGTGTCTGGAGCCTGAATTTCCCTGTGATATACAGAGGGTCACTGGCAAAGGGCAGGCTTCCAGGCAGACTTTGGTCCCCTCTTTCTCTCCATGGCAGCAGCATCAAAGAACCACCAAGAAAACTGGAGGAGGAGACAGTACATTGCCTCTGCTCAGTTGCAGATATCCAGCACACCCAAGAGTGTCACATGAAAAATCTGTACAAAGCATCTTTTAGTGCCTAGGGAACATTGTTTTTCACATTGTTTTGACAAAACCGGTGGACATGACCTGACAAATGACTATGCAATTTTCAAGCTATGCACACAGTAAAGAGATACAGGTCTTAAATCTAAACAAAATGAAGCTCTGTGGAAAAATATCAGAGTAGCCAATGGAGACAGATAGATTCCAAGGAAGGCTGATTATTGCCTTGTGCCATATGTGCTGTTTACTCAACATCCAAAAATACACCTATTTAGAACTGGAAGCACTTACTCCTTCCTGTGTGTACAGACACTGTCATGACCAGACTCTGGCTTGCATCAGGCTCCTGGAGAGGAGAAGACAAACCTCATGAGTGGTCATGAACACATGAACATGTCTAGCATAGAACATCAACTACCTCTCTGCAAAAGGCAGAGAATTGAAGAACGGACCCTCGTTGCAGCTAAAATTAATAAAAAAGCAGAATTTCAGTCATTCTGCTTAAAATCTAAAAGAGTAGAAGAGATAAAACCAAGAAACAATGAGGATGCCAGTCTGGATTTACTGTGTGTTTTTCCAAGTTAAGCAATCTTCTCTTTTAGATTTCAAAAGAGAATACTTGAAAGTGATACTGCTTTTCAGAAATTTTTGAAGGTTTGATGATAATTAGAGATTGACATAGAGAAAAATGTTTTATGCTTTTTATCTTCGTAAGTCAACAGCTATCAATAAACACACTGTACTGGCCTGATTAGAAAGGTTGGAAGAAACAAAGCTTACAGCTTTCAGTTTATTCTGCACAAAGTCCCTTGTTGACAGTGTTTTGTTTGCTGTGAGCACAGGAGGAAGACAAGAACAAAGTGAGGCTGTGTAAAAATTTGAAAGTATTGCCTGATGATTGATTGATTATGCTTGATTGATAATACCTCAAGGTGATTCTGCAAACAAGAAAATCCTGTGCTGGTCCCACACTGACTGATTACTGAGGTGTATGAAGTAGACAAATTGCTCACCTGTGTGTACAGACTAATAGTAGAAACCCATCTTTCTGATAAAAATATCAGAGTGGAAAAACAAACATATGCCCCAATAAAGTATATTGCTAAGCTGTGTATTCCAGAAATTGAAAATTATGTTTTTGTGTAAGACTAAATATTAAATTGAGCACAAAATGTTAAAAATATATTTATGATCTTTAATATGGTTTAGGTAAAAGTTATTACCCATTTATTTTCTGTTGCTATTGGTAGAGGTGGTGATACTGCTGTTTTGGTTTTATTGTTATTGCTCCTCTGGAACTTCTTTTCTCCTTGGGTCAAAAGGACTTTGTCTTTGAATCACTGGTTCAATTATTAAATCGTATAAAATTCATTCTTTTGTTCTAGTCAAATATGACATATTTAACAAAATAAAAAGGGACATACTCTTTTGAGGAGAGATCTTAGAAAAGGCCTTTTTGCTTCTGGTTATATTATGGACAAAAGTCTAAGAAAAAAAATTTTTTTTTAAATATAAATATTTTTCACACTCCAAAAGATTGCTAGAGCAGTAGATTATCACGTTGTGATGCTCCAGGGACTACTGTATGCACAGTGACCTCTGTGCAGAGGGTGGGAAGCTCAAAATGTGCATTGACCAGCACTGAAAAGTCTGCGCTGAATTCTGGCAGCACACTGAGGTCAGCTCAAAATTCTGAGCAAGCCCAGCTCGCATTTTCCTCACCATCACCCAAATGGCCAGGCACTCAGTTCCTCCTGACAGACCCAGTTTTGAAGCTCCAGATCTCTATTACCACTGGGAAGCAGCAAGAGCGATTTTGTTTGATGACTTGGTGTACATAGGAAATTTCAGAAAGGTGAATTCTAGGGGTGCCTTGAAAATCATTAGAGGCTCAGCTCTCAAGGCTTCTAAATACCTGAAGCATCTTGCAAAATGAGAGTCAATAAAGCAAGATCAAAAGCACCTTTCACAGCATTAACAGATTCTTGCTAGAAAAATCAATTCCATTGCACTATCTTTACAAAATTGGTTAGTAAATTTGATGATGAAGCACATCTGGCTAACAGGCAGGAAGATACGAAAAATCAGATTTAATTAAGATATATNGATTACATTTTGTACTGTAACCCATGACACAGACACAAACGTCCAAACATGGCTCTCAAACACCAGCATGAAAGGTCTCCTTGTTAGGTAGAAATAAACAGTTAAAGATGTGTCTAAGTTGTTACAGCCAACAGGGAGACGGCCTCAGTTTGAAGAAATAATACCCCAGGAGTTGCTCTCTTTATTGTAGTTTTCTCTCTGGGAAACTTAAAATTTGGATAGATGTTGTCTTTGAAAAAACCCCGACTTATGTAAACATACTGCCTTACTTTATACCAGCGCAAACACAGGTTGTCATTTGAAGGCAACATAAGGACAGCTGGAGTTGCCTGAACTGATATTCATCCTGATAACAAAATGGTAACAATAAACTCTAGTTGTTTTACAGTTATAATTGGATACTTATATTTTTGTCTCTGTCAATTTTTAAAAATCCATATGGGCATAATATGAGAATTTAGCTATCAGAGCCTGATTTCTTGATTCACTGTATTGCCACCTGAGAATTAAGCTTACTGAAAATTTTGTATTCTGGCATGCCTATTGCACAACAATATCCAATCCTGGGCACTGTGTTGATTCTTTGAAATAGCAAATTCCATCATTGTGCTTCTAAAAACCTGCTAGTTTTCCTTTTCCTATTTTTCTTCTTCCCTCTCATGTCATAAAATGAAGAAAGGTGAACTTAAGATAATAATAAAACTTTTTATGCATCTCTTCGAATAAAAACAAACCATCTGTTTGTAGAGAGCTTTACTATTATTTTTCTATTTTTCACAGTGGTTTTATTTACTTGCTTTCATTACTTTACAGTTTGTCTTATCATATTAAAAGAACAGCTTATTTGCTTTCTTCTTATATATTCCTTTCCTTTGGTCTATGAAAAGTATTTTTCATACATGCTACATTTCTCTTCCAGATGCATCTTTTGCCACTGTGAACAGACAACTTTTAAGGTTCAAAATCCCTTTTAATATCAGAAAAAACAGCCTCCTCCACTTTAAAAGTAACCAGGTTCCTAAGGGTTCATAGAACCAGTAGGATAAAGAAATGAGGGCAAAGACCTGGAATGCCTATGGCATTTCTAATGAAATATGGTGCTTTTCACTTCTGTATTACTGATTTAAAATGAAAGTTGCTACCCTGTGATCATTATTCAGTGACCCATAAGAAATGTGTGGATGACCTCCATCTAGTCCCAGTAGATATTTGTCTGTCTTGCAAAAACAAACACAAAGGTTAGTGCTCCAGTTAGTTATTTCAGAAAAGGTTGATAACCGCTCTTGCCACTGCTATTGTAAATTTTTGGTCTGTGTAGTTTCACTTTCTAGCTTTGCTAGTCTGGAACTTTGTTGGAGCAGGAGATTGATTTTAAAAACAACAAAAGCTTGTGAAACCACATACTAACTTGGATGGCATAAAGAAATCTGCTTCTGTGGAAGCAGAGTTTCACAGATCTGTGATATGATTTTGTTTGCCTTGGTCTGATGTTCTTATCCCTCACAACACCTGTTTCAGTAACTTTGAAAGACTTTAGAAGCCTCTCATTACACAGTCAAAAGCTCAACAGGGATTAGCACTTCCGTTCCTTTCATATAATCACTAAATTGCAGTATGCAGATCATGATAGAACTACCAATATTTGTGCAAATTGGAGGAACAAACCCCTGAGACCTCATGAATTTTCTGCATTTGGCTGAGTAAAGAACCTAGAATCACATCCAAGTTTCTCTGGAATAGAGCCTGAAGGAAATTTCTGCCAGAATGTCTTCAGGGAATGGATATTCATGAGCACCTACAAACATCCATTACACTCAAAAGCATGTGGAAAAATGTGCTCAAAATACCACTGAAGTCTTCAGAAAACCTCCCATTAGATTCAATGGACTTCAAGGCAGACTGAGATAAAGAACTGGCATCCCTGTCAGTCCCTTTTGCATGAGTGGTCTGCATGGCCCCGGGTGGGTGACATTTGCAATGGCATAGGAAAGAGCCAGTCTGCTGGGCCAGACACACGGCATAGTAATTAATTATTTTTGTTCCTATATTGCAAAAATACTTGTTTTCTTAGGAAATAGCATAGTAAATCTCCACCAAAAAAAAGTGTTTGGTGATCAAAGGATGGATTGTTTCTTTTTTTTTTCTGACTGAAAGAAAAAGATCAGTTATGAGTCTACAGGTCTGATCAATCATTATATTCATTTTTCCCGAGAAAACCAGGGTCATCAGGAATATTTATATCAGCTCACTGCTGCTAACACACTTGGACACACCATTTTAACCCAAGGTTGTAGCAGTGCTTCTTTCCTTGACACTCATCTCAACTACAATCACAGGCAATTTGCATCTCCATTGGAATGCAAATTCTTAAACCCACACTTAGACTTCTCTCCCATTTAATCTCAAGACCCATACCCAGAAGCTGAACAGTACATTCTAATGACATCAAAAGGAAGAAATCTAGAAGTCCCAAAAGAAAAACATTAACAGGATTTTACAGAAGATTTTAGAGAGCAAGAAGTAGATAAGAAATTGAATAACTGCAAGTGATAAGGTTTGGGAGTAAAGTAGTGAAAAAACAAATTTCATAAATAATGAAATCTTATAGACTGGAGGAATCTGGTAAGAGTGACTTTCATGATTAGAGATTCTCAGATATCATTGAGATTGTGTTCTTTTACACTTTTATTTGAGGAATAATTTTTCAGTCTATTTCATATCTGGATTTATTAAGAAATTGTGAGACCCCCAGTTTAAAGCTGATTTAGTACTTCAGGATTTCAAGCCTAGAAAACTCCTATAATGTCGTCCAGTAAGATTGGTTTGCATTCACCCAGTATTACTTTGGTGTACTCAGCTCTATGAGCTTTCTTCTGGCTTGGGTTTTTTGCCTTGGCCTAGGATAGGGAACTTGTTTTGGTGAAGAAGCTATATCTACCACATGGATACTGTACCAAAAATATAACACCCATGTTTTTCCCAACATTTCCTCCAGGCAAGGGAGAAGGTTTTAAAAGTCACTTTTACAAGCAGAAGATTTTTCTTTTTAATTTATGCTTGTTTTTCTTCTCCCTGTATTGGATGACTGTGGAGGCCCAGTGGCCTGTTACCTCAACCCTGGAGGGGACAGCACAGGAGAGGGGAGCCACCTCTCTAGATTAGGGTGGGGAATATAGGAGTGTTTTCTTTCTCAGAGGGGCCTGGAGTCCGATTCCAGCTAGCTCAGGACCCCAGGTTTAACAACCCCAATAAGGACAAAGGCAAAAAGCGAGAAGCACTCTCTCCCTCAGGACCAAAGGTCCCACAGTTTATTGCAGAACAACTCACCAGGCGTCCCAGAGGAGAAAGAGCGGGCTCAGGGGTCTGGCCCCATGGGATAAACCCAGGGAGAGGGGGCGGGGAGAGGTCACAGCCAGTGACACACCTGATGGGAGGGGTGAAGTGAGGAGATATTTCAGGTAACCCATCACCATGGTCTCAGGGGGAGGTGGGGGGAAAGAGATGTGTGGGACAAACCAAACCACCCAGTGCAAAATAGTAACTAAACAAACTACTCAGTGCAATACAACACCTCCCTCTTTTTTGTTACATAAAGTTGAAGGAAAAGCATCTGGCTTGAACTGATCTAGAAAGTGAACTGGTCCACCACCCATGATATGCGGGCCTGTCAGTTTACTTTAGGCCTACAAGCTCTGTGTGGTTGATGTCTCAGGTTATAGAGGTTAGACTGTTGATAGCTTTTAGAATCATGCAGCGTAGAATCTTGAACACTAACATAACTAGGAAAGTAACAACAAAATACAACAGAATTGTTTTGATTATTGAAGCCCACCACCCTGAACAGTCTGCTGAACCAGTCTTCAGATTTCTGTTTTACTTGTCCAATCAGACTCTTCGTTTCTCGAAAAGCAGTGTGGACATTGGGTGCTTTTGACGTTAAGTTCAGGCAACAAAGTCTTTCAAATTCCTGGCATTCATGCCCATGCATGAATGAGGAACAGGAGGAAGTCTATGGCAGCACGATTTTGGGGGGTGGCTTGCCTGGTAATTTCCTCATCCTCTAGGAGGGAGCTGATGGTGGTGAATGTCAAATTTGCTTGTTTGACTAGCCAGCACTTTAGTTGGCTCAGTTCACTTAAGAGTTTTGGCTGCTGTGACCCAAGGAAGAAACAGGGATGCAGCAATTTGTTTTGACTTGGCCCAATGAAAAATTTCTGAATTGCAATTTGCATCCGTATTATTAGCACTTCTCTTTTGGATTCTGTTGGCTCAATTGTTTTTTCAAGTCCATTTGCCTATCAGAGTTTGGTTGGGTGCCAACAGGGACAATCGCCCGATACTACATGGCCCTCTTAAAAGCCAAGAAGGGATTCCTGCCCATGCCCAATCTCCACAAACAGGCCTTTAGGGAAGTTTTTGGGATGTGAATGGTAGGAATTGTCTGCTGGGACATGGCTTAGAATGTTACACCACCTTTTGGCAGTGAACTCTTCTCTGTATTGCAGTATGTTGTGAAAGGCTTTAGTGTTAGATAGTGGGGCACAGTCAAAGTGAACATAGTATGGTGCAGGGGAGGAACCCAGTAGCTCTAGCTCTTGGAGTTCCTGGGCTGCTCTGGGCAATTTTGGCAGCCACTCCTCCATGAGGTTCTTAATCATTACAGCTCACTGCTGACGAGTTTTGTGTTGTTGGATGTGATGTGATTTGGGACTTGGATCAGGTATAGAAGTGTCAAACTTGGCAGGAAACCCTCCATCTTGCAATGGGATCCCTATGCAATGGGATATGCAATGGGATCGGAAACCCTCCCTAGCAATGGGAGGCAGGTAGACATAAGGTCTTTCACTGCTGCAGTGGACAGGCATATGTGTTCTTGCTGTAGTGTCTGTGTCAGGGTCACACAGATGTTTTGGCTTGGCTGAGAGACAACACACGCAGCTGTCAGACTGCTCAGCACAACTGATGTACAGGGTGTATTGCAAGGTTGAGTAGGAGTAGATTGTCTTTTCTGAAAGGGAAGAAACAAACATTTTAAAGGATATTCAAACTCAGAAATTTGCAGGAATGTAGTGAAATCAATCGATTAGGAAAACTCTTCTCCCTGGTGGCATCTTCTTTTGGAAGAAATAGCTGCTTGCTTTTCATCTCTTTCTGCTGGTGCTGGATTTTTGGGGACAAAAGGTTTTACTCCCTTTTGGGGTATCTATTTCAGGTTTGTGGGGGTGGACACACATGCGTAGCTACACCCTCAGATAACAAGTTCATAAGGCCCTTTGGTTTCTTAAGTTTCTGAGTCTCTAATGAGAACTGGTGGACACTGTGACAATTTAAACTGATTACTGGTGTTAAAGTGAGGTACCACTGGAAGATGCATATTTTCAAATTAACAGTTCAGAAAATTGATAGTAAATAGGGCTTTGCAGAGCTTTTATTGTGGTGACATCCATGCTGCTGAACTGCTCTGCCTAGCCAGGACTTGCTTGAGCATCTGGTGGGCACATTCAATTACAGCTTGACCTGTGGGGGAGTGGAGAATGACTGTTTTATGCTCCACTCCCCACTGCTGGACAAACTCTAGGAACTCCTTGCAGGTATATGCTGGGCCATTGTCAGTTTTAATCTCCCTAGGGATCCCCAACACTGCAAAGGCTTGCACCAGGTGTTTGGCATATATAACCCCTTCCCCTGTGTGGGCAGAGGCATAAACTGCACCTGAATATGCGTCTGTGCTGATACGGATGTATTTTTGACAACCAAAACTGGGAATGTGTGTAATATCTGTCTGCCACACTTCACAGCTTCCAAGGCCTCAGGTGTTTAACCCCAATACCCTAGCTTGTCCTCAGGGTTAGCCCATTCACCCTCACCACATAGATGTTCATAGGTGATGTCTCTGTCTTCAAATTTTTAGTACCCTGGGTGCTTTGCTTTAGTTCTACCAGCAGTACTCTCAGGGATCTTTTCCATGTGCTCTCCCACAGATTGACTGGGTAAGCAGACACCGGAAAAGATCACAGAGGTCAGCAGGAACACATGCAACAGATGTTAAAAGTGGTTTTCATCATGCCTTTAAACATTTCACTGTTTCTGCCAAATTCAATTTGGCTTTTGCATAATTCTCTCTTGTTATGTAATGAAAAAGTTAGGTAATTCCTAATACCATTTCCCCTACCAGTATATTGTACAGGAGCAACTGAGGGTATGGCTTCATCCACCTGGTATGGATCCCTAGGGCTTACCCTTTCGGCCCCATCCCCGCAGNATCCCTAGGGCTTCCCCTTTCGGCCCCATCCCCGCAGGACCCATCAGGGGAACCACTGCACCTACGGGAACCTGGAGAGGAACCACTTCCTCCTCCTGTCCCACCCCTGTGGGGACAGGGAAGGGACCCAGCCCCACACCCGTGGGAACCAGCATGATGACCATCCCATCCCCCTTTCCCACCCCTGCAGGAACCAGGAAAGGACCCAACCCCTCCCCCAGCCCCATCTCCATGAAGATTGGGTCGGGGTCCACCCCCTCCCCCACCCCCGTGGGAACCCAGATTGCAACATCCAGGGGTGGGGTTGCAGGATGATGTTATGCAGGGTTGGCACTTGGGGGGAGATGCGGGGCGTGTCCAAGGGAAGGAAGGGGTCGGGGGACTGGAAAGGGTTGGGGACTTATGGGCGAAAGGGATTGTGGAAAGGAGAAGGGTAACCCAGGCTCCTCCACGTGGCCGTTGCCATTTTGCCTTTTGACCACATGGCTGGGGCTACATTGTAACTCTAACAGGCAGTCGCTGCCTGCTTGGGGAAAAGCGGGGTTCAGAACGAGAGGTTTGGGAAGCAGGGACTGGGTTAAAGGGGTACAGGGATGGTGCTCTGTCAGCCTGCACACAGCTGCCAGGGCTAGGGTGCTGAGAGGGAGGCAGGTGGCCAGGGTTACTGTGGCTATGCCAGGAACCCTGTGATTGCCGGACAGCCTCATGCGTCCTTCCCAGTTCAGGGGCAGAGGGTTTAGGAGGAGGGCATGGGAAAGTTGCAGAAAGAAGGGTTTGTTGAGGCTGTCCTTCCATTCCCTTTTTTAGCAGTTCTTTCCGAATTAACGGGAACACTGGGAGAAATTTCACTGCTGTTTTTGCTCCCTGTTCCACTTTTGCTGTTACTAACTGTCCAATTTTGTCCCAGGCAAAGAGATAATGTATATTCTGCTGGGTAAACTGAGGGGAATGCGAGGATAGCCTTTTCAAAAGACTTTTGGAAACTCTGACGTCTCCACTACTTAGGGAATCTCTAACTAAAATAAAAAAGCTTCTCTGTGCTGCAGAAAGTTTTGCACCCATTGTGATGTTAAATCTCTTTCTGCACACTATATCCACCTTCCTTACAAGCACTTTATGTTCACAGCCAATCTAGGAAAAGCAGTATCTCCTCCCCCACTCTGAGGTCAGAGCACACTGCTTGACTGCAAACAGCCGGGCTTTTAAATTGCCGCTCGGCAGCAGCCAGACTCTGCCATGCCACATGGCAGAGCAGCCACGCGTCCCGGTGCCGCCCGCCCCGGTAAAACCGCGGCTTGTAAAGGCAGCAGCCACGGTGTCCGCCCCCCGCCCATGCCGCTCCTCCACTGCCGAAACCACCACGGAAAAGCCACTGCACCCGGAGCTGGCTCTGCTCGCCACTCGCCGCCGCTCCCTGCTCGGTTCTGCGCTCTGCCACAGCCTCAAAGCTCCCGGAGCTGCGCCGCAGTTCTGCTACCCCCTCTTACACGGGGCTAACACTTTCCCTTCGCCAGAGAGGACCTCCGACCACCTGGGCGTCTCTCCGAGGTCCTGCCTTCACCTACGGGGTATACTCACCCTCCTGTGGACCTGAATTGGCTGGAAACTGCAAGGAAGTCCTCTGCCCCGAGGTCGACCCGTCCTGGGCTGAACGGGCCGCCGACCTCGCCCTTTTAATTCCCACCATGCAAAAAATGGCAAAAACTTCCAAGGAAGCTGACGGTCCAAAGCTCGTGGGAGTGAATAACCAGCTGTAACATGGGTCTCAGACCTCATGGGAAGCCCCACGTTGGGTGCCATCTATAGGGGTGTTTTCCCTCTCTGGGGGGGCTTGGGGTCCGATTCCAGCTAGCTCAGGACCCCAGTTTAACAACCCCAATAAGGACAAAGGCAAAAGACAAGAAGCGCTCTCTCCCTCGGGACCAAAGGTCCCACAGTTTATCGCCGAACAGCTCACCCCAATAAGGACAAAGGCAAAAGACAAGAAGTGCTCTCTCCCTCGGGACCAAAGGTCCCACAGTTTATCGCAGAACAGATCACCAAGCGTCCAGGAGGAGAAAGAGAAAGCTCAGGGCACCGGCCACTGGAGATAAACCCAGGGAGAGGGGGTGGGGAGAGGTCAGAGCCAGTGACACACCTGATGGGAGGGGTGAAGGGAGGAGACATCTCAGGTAAACCCATCACCATGGTCTCAGGCAGAGGTGGGGGGAAAGAGGTATGTGGGACAAATCAAACCACCCAGTGCAATAGAATAACTAAACAAACTACTCAGTGCAATACAACAGGGAAAATCTTGTTCCCATGGGCTTTTGCAGACACATGTTGGTGCCTTTTGGGTTCTGGTGTTCTGACANCACCGGAAAAGATCACAGAGGTCAGCAGGGACACATGCAACAGATGTTAAAAGTGGTTTAAACATTTCACTGTTTCTGCCAATATTCTCCCTTCCCTTAACCCCCATGGGCTCTGTTTTGCTGCATTGTTCCATCCCTGCTATCCCATTAGTTCTCTCAGTCTTTATCCACTCCCCTGCACCACTTTCCCTTGTCCCTGTTGGACCTCAACTCTCAGATACACCCCTTTTGTCCCTCATCAACCCTATGTCCTTAGCCCAATCCTTGGTTCTTGTCCCTGCACATATTTGAGGCTGTTTTCAATAAACCTGTTGTTGGATTGCCAAATGAGAGCCAATCCCTTTGTCTTATATCGTCAGTATTTTATACAGTGTGCTCCAGGCTCAGGGAAGCAGGTTGCTCTCTGGGATATCATTGTGGCATGTACTGCAACAGATAACAGTACCGCATTCCACGTCTAATGTTTTATATTAATTTTTGACGAGAATCTAACTAATGATGTGCTTGTTGATGCCTGTATTTTTTTTTCAAGCTGTTCACAGATTATTCTCAGTCATGCTCTTTGCCCACTTCCAGTATAACTGGTTTGTGGGGATGTGAGGACTGCACAGGGGCTCCAAAGGTAAATGAGAAGAAAAAATCCAATGTTTTTGAATAAATGACAACTAGGTGACAAGCTGTAGAGGGGCAAGTTTCCCTGCAGCTCAGGCTGAAGCCTTTCTTGCTTTTATGCCCTTTGTCAATACCCATACAAAGACAGAGAATATAGACAGCAAAATAGAAGAAAGAATGACCTCAGTGAATTCCACTCCAGTTTTTACTCCACCAAATATTTCCAAACATTCAGCAGGACCTAAACTGAAATTTTTGCTCAAAATTTCACCATTTTGATTACCTGTGGGCACACCCTCTGGATGAATTAATATTTAATTACAATAATTTCAGCAAGAGTGAAGGTAAATTTCCTCCTTCTCCTTGCAAAAAAAAGATAACAGGCAAAGGGTGCAACCAAAATTAGAATTGATGCAAGCTAAGCATTACAGTTCAAGAGTGAATGTCTTCTGCTATCACCATCTTCTCCTACAAGCATGTTTTGAAAGACAAGGATTGCAAGAAGGATTTAAAACAATTTACATTTTGGGTCAAGTATTCTTCAGAAATTATTGATGAAGCTCAATAGGAAGGTGGCCACAGGGTCAGTGACATTAAAAGATTGATGTGGTATGCCTGTTCTGCTGAGCAGAGGACTCAAATACTTCCAGGTATGTAATGGTAGGATGGTATAAAACATGGTTAAAGATTTTCTATTTCTTCATTTCTCATGCAAAAATTCTCATTCTACAAATTGCAAATATTTTGTCAAGACTGCAGACATGTCAATGTTTACAGAAATAGGTTATATTTGTCCTTTTTAAGCTGGCTGATGAAATATACCTCTGTGAAGGAAAGATCTACATGTTATATAGCGAATAATATGGCTTCAGAGCAAAATAATAAATGCAATCCTGGCAAGCTGTTCCATTTATGTATCATCATTATTAACAGACATTATATGTGCAGCCATTTCTTCTTTTCCCAGGAAGGTAATGGTAATCCAGCCCTGGAAAAGAGAGATAATACATTTCCTTGAACTACAAATTCATTTCAGATAATCTTGGTAATTGATGTGTTTCAAAATGTTATCTTGAAAATGGGATTGAGTACATTTCATTACAAAAGATTAAGCAGGACAATCTGAGTAGAAAATGCCATATAGAAAATTATATTGTAAACACTGCGTAAATATCTAACTGTATCTACAAGACTTTTTCCTTCTTTCCTCAGTGTTTTACCAAACCTTCATTCTCTAGTCTGAAGGCAAAGTACTTTTGCCTCATTAAAGGCCCATCATGATATTTGGTCAACCAAAATTCAAAAGCAACATTTGCTTTACATCTTGCCTTCAGTGCCACAGAAAAGTACCATTATAACTTTAGTTAACCACTTGTGAGAGAATGGAATGTTAATGGACAGTGACTCAAGCAATCAGGCACTTGCAGAAGGCAGAGGGTGCTTTGCCAATGATGTGCAAGGTCATGGCTCAGGCAAGGAAGATGTGATCACCAGAAGACCACCACAAATCAACCTTAATTTAGCAAGAAGCTGGATTTTGATCAAAATAAGGGAAAAAAATAGTCCACAATATTTTCAACTCTCCCTTTTTCTGTTTCAATATTTTCTTGAAAAATTGACCATTACTACAGTTATGCAATAATTTTCCAGCTACACTTTTATACAGCTATGAAATCTACTTTTCCAAAAGTGATGAGTAATCCTTTTGTCTCCTATGAATTTGAAAAATATAATTTCTGAAATTTCGGACTTCTACTCACTATTTTGAAATTCTCTATGCATATTGTATGAATTTATTGTTTTGTAACATTCTCATAAAATATCACTTTGTTTACTCTGTGCTCTTTCTCATTTAATTCTTGTCACTCGTTATTTGCTTCCAGCACAAATCATCTGATTTAATTTCTATGCCCTCATTAGACATCTTTATTAAAAATGAACACATGCAGCTGATTAGGACTTCTTCCACCATTTGGAATTTTCAATTTCTTTCTCCTTGTCACATTTCTTTCTCAGTTTAGACTCCATATATTTTTGCTATTAGTTTTATTTGCAAGCATCTACAGAGCACACATACCACGTTCTTATTTTTCTTCTTTCCTCTGTTTTAAATACTTCATAGTTTACATATTTATATCAAATGTTTTCTAAACCCACAACAGCAGAAGATTCAGCTTCTTCTATTAAGCTTTCTTTGAACTGTGTGTTTTTTAAACAATGTCCTGGTAATTTTAATTTCCTTCTTTATCTTCAAAGCTTTATCACAGGATTAATGTCTGAGAAATCCTACTTGAAAAAATAATGAGCATTTCTAAAATATTCTTCTATTCCGTTTCTAAAATATAATTTCTTTCCTTAACCCTTCATATAATACCAACCAGTCTTTGTAATTCATGAAAAATAAAGGGACTCTGTCTACACCTTGTATTTAACTCTGTATAAGCCTCTGGAAGCAAAAATTAATAATCAGAATTTCACTGGACTTCATCTTGAGCAACCTTTTCTTCTTGGAGATGATTGGAGTGGGGAGTCAGAACAAATATCCTCTTAAGGACCCTTCCCACCTAAATTGGTTTGTGACGCCATGAATCTCTGAACACACCACATATATCATCCCAATACTTTATCCTCCATAACAATTTAAAAGATTTTCTTAATATCTAAAGTAAATCTGATTTGATCAAAATTAATATTTTTCTCTCATTAATTAGCAATGCAGAAAACTCTTCAACTTCCACAATGAAATATTCCCTCCTGTGGTTAAATTTCTAGATTTTTCTCTCAAAATTTCGTATTATTTTCACAGTCTGTTATGCTATTTATCTGTTCCTTCCCTAGAAAGACATATCCCAGGTAAATCCTAGTAATCCACACTAATTAAAGTGGGGAAATTTTGATCCATATTGTGTATCCTCTTTACTGTGATTAACGCTAGACCATAATACTTCACTTAGGAGGATGTCACATTGAAGAGTGTCAAAAAAGCAATACTAAAATATAGATTTCTTATTTTTATTGTTTTCTGTTCTAGATATTATGCTGGTTAGCTTGTCAAGGAAGGAAATTAAATTGTTTTGACAGAATTATTTTTTGAAAAACCTATAATGACACTTTTTACCATTTTATTATCTCCTTATTTTTTAAGATGCAGATTAATTAGTTATTTGTTTCTAAATTTTCACAGGGGTGTCATTTTTTGAGTGTTAGCCCTTTCCTATTTTTAAAGATAGCATATTGTCTTCGGTCATCTGTCAGGGAATTCAAAAGTTAAAAAAATTCTTGAGTTCCCACATGCTTCAGAAGCCCCAGGTGTTTCTCCTAATGACAGTGCACTTTATAAAGCTACCTTGCAATCCTCTGAAGAGTGGCCATAAGCACATTGAGGATATAATGCAGTCAGAACAGCATCCTGCATTCCAAACTATGATTTCTTAATGAGTTGAGTGCTGATGTACTTTCCACGGAATTCATGCATAATTGATTTCAATTCATTTTGCCAATTAACCACCTTCCTAATATTTGCATAGAGTTACTAGAAACGGTCTTGCTTTCTTCCATCATGAATTCTTTCTCATATGCATTTTTAGCCTCATTGCTTACGACATCATTTCGTATTAGATAAATACACTGTGTTTATTCTAGGTTATGAGTCATTTTAATGTTATACCTATGCTGCATTATTAATGTGCACAAAACTGCAATGTAATGCTGTATTGAACAAAAAGGAAAGTGCAGTCATCATAATATTTGAGGAAAAGGGTGGCCTTGACTGGTAATACTTTCAAGGTGGTGAAAATAATTTAGATCACCAGAGCTCTAAATAAAAGCTTTATTTCCATTGGGCATACATGTGTTTGAACACCAGTGGCTTTCTATATACTCAACTCTTTCTTTGACCATCCAGTAACTTGGGATAACCTTGATTGCTTTGTAATTTCTCTGTATTTGTAAGCACTTTAGGCTTAACCTAGAAAACTACATTTAACTTCAGTTAAATATCATTCATTCATTTAACTTCAGGAATATCATTGATCTCATCAGCACTTCTTATTTTAGGATGAAACAAAGTCCTTTTTTAAGCTGGGAGAAGCCTAAAATGATGTGGATTTTAGCCACTGTAGCCAGAATTTGCATACTTTGAATTGTGTTCTAGTGCTGTGGGCTTGGTTATCTAAATCATGAGGTTTTACTTCCATTTGTTGAATGAATAACAACCCCTATGTCAAAACTGTGGGCTTGCATAGCAATTAAAGGGGTCATTTGCAATTTCATTCAGTCTCATCTGAGGAACCTCATGAAAACCATCCTCCAAAAACTGGTAAAACTCCCTCCCAGTGGCTTCACTGTACTTAGGGTTTTATCTCCAATATCCCAAAGAGACTCAATTCCTCAAAAACATCTTAAAAATAAATTATTTTAAAAATAGGAAAACCAGAAAAAATATTTGTGAATAGAAGAAAATTTATCAAAACAAGTTTTTTTTTTTGAATGAGGATGTTATGAACTCCTTATTGAGGACTGATAAGGAGTAGAGATTGTTATTCTATTTTTCACTTCTTCGTAGCAGTGTCTCTGTTTAACACAAAATTAAAGCAGTTGAGTGTGGTATTGTAGTAGAAAATAATTCTAGTGGAAACTAAAAATATTTTCAGCATGAGACAGTAATTTTTTTTTCGCTGGTGACTTTAAACTAAGTTGCAACAAAACTGGGNTTGAAGGAGAGGGGGGTGTGGGAAAAGCCAGATTGACATTTGCGAAACACAACCTCTTGCTGCTCTCTTTGGAACTCTCGAGGGTCTAGCCTGAAACTTCACGAGACTTGGGGAAATCTAAAACACGTGAATCTTACGTCACACACTGCAACAAATAACAACCAGAAGCCTCTGACCTGAATGCTAATTGACAAGAATACTGTTTGCCTATTGATATTTTATTTAATAAACTTGCATGTTAGACACATGTATTTTAAAGTTCAAGTTTAATTAAAAGATAAGCCTAAGCAGCAGCTTGGCAAGAGGATAAGGGAAAGTGTTGAATTCTTTGTTTCTGTGGACAAAGCAGCTGCTTTTTATTTCTTTTTTTAACTAATCCCAATGTCAAATCAAGAAACTACTTCCATAATTTTGGTGCATTTAATGATTTACTCAAGTTTGCACTCAGGCAATTATGCTTCCTTATCTGATAGTTTTATGAAGTGAAATATTGCAGGTCCCAGTCTGCTTAGATTTTGTAAAAGCTGCTGTCCCTATATATATTATAACAGAAAAACCATATCTTCCAGACTTAAACTATCTTCATCAGAAAGTCAGAAAGGAGAGGTTAAAAGCTAAAGTGTGGGAAGCTGAGCAAGTGATTAGCTGATTTCCAAGCAACACTTGGAAACATTATTTTTCTACAGCAAGGATTATAATGCAGGAAAATGCTTTCAAATACATTCGTTCAGAGGGAAAAATATTTATGGCATGCCATGAGATTGTAAAAGTGGATATAACTCTTCCAGTGGCAATAAAACTCTGTATTTTCATCTGAAGAGCAGCTGGTTCTGCTTACTTCTTGTGTATCCCCTTTATAAATCAAGTGTCAAGGGTAAAGAGCAGATTCTCTTTATTTTTCAAATGTAGCAGCATGTGAAAATTCAATGAAAGATGAAAATCCTATTGTTAATGGCACTGAAAAAGTGACTGAGAAGATATTCTTGTGGAAAGAAGCTGAAACAACTGGATGTGAATGTACACTTAAGTGAGCAAACAGAGACATGAGGCTGTTGTGGTGAACACAAGAATGAACATACACATCAAAGCTGGTGTCTTGCTATGTTGATAACTATGTGGAAAAAAATCAGAGGAGTCACTCAGGCGTCAGGGAGAACTTATGAAGCCTGTAACATGGTTTTCACATAGCATAAGCTGATATCAGTTCCTTTCCAGCTTTACTAGTCTCTAACAAATGTCATGGCTACAGTTGTCATTACAGATGCTTAGAAAGCAAGACATTTCACTAAAAATGAGAAGAGCAGAAGCAGACAGAGAAGTCAACAAGTCAGCCTGTTGCAGGGCTTTTCCACAAAGTTTGAGACCTCCCTACCAGGTGAAAGACACCTGAGCCAACATCCCTCACTCACATCAACAGCAATGACGTGAACTTAGACTATCTGCATCTATTTGTAGTGACTGGAGATACAAAGTCATTTTAAGCTTTTCTATTCACATACGTGATCAGAAATCTCTCTTGGACCTGGAAGCACCTAATAACATTCTCAAAATTATGCTGTTGTATTGAATTTAAAAAAATAGATAAATAAAAAAAGAAGAAAAATATTTTCAGTATTTCCAACAAGCTCAAAGTAAGATTTGCTGTACATACCGTATGTTTTGAGGTTCAAGAACCACTGATACCCACAAGACCCAGCAAGGTGAGCATATGCACGTTTTGGGGACTGTTTCCTACAGTGTTGCATCAGAATAGAATAACCCAATAGACTTTAAAGTTTGATTCTTCTTTCTTTTTCTCATTACAGAGCCTTGTCTTTACATCAGGCTTCTGGTGTAGCTATGCATGAGTGAGGTCATGTGTACCAGTTTCCTCTGTGGAGATAGGACTTAGTTCTCTTTCTCTAATTCATTACACTTGACAAACAACTTCTGCTATCTGCACAAACCAGAGACTTGGGCAAAAGCAATTTTGTCTTAGATGTCCCACTACTCAGTTTTGATAGGCAAAGCCAAAGAGCAGAGAGATTAATGATTTAAGTAGAAGGAGTAGATGTCTTAAAACTCTTAAGAATGGTTAAACTGAATTTGCCTTTCTCCAACAGCAGTTGGTTATAAGCAGATATTTTGGAAAGATGAAAAACAGGGGAAATTTGCACTAAATTGCTTTCCTTGATTACATTCCCGGGTTCCAACTATTTTCACCTCAGGGACTTATTGGTCTAGAATTTACCAAATAACTTCAGTGAAACCTCTTCCATATCTGACCTTCACTGTAAGTGTATGTGCCCATTTTACTAAGTCACAATAAGCAGCAATTGGATATTAAAGCTACACTCTGTTCCTGAAGTTGACCAAAACATTAAAGGCTATCTTCATCTTTGTAGTGCTCAAGCTGCAATTTAAATTCAGTACTGTGTTTGCTAAAGGTGCTCACACAGGCTAAAAACTAAAGTCTTCCAATTCTACCCTGAAAGTTTCCAGGACTAGAAGAACCTTTGTTGATTTACTATCAACCTTAACGCACAAATCACAAATGATGTCCAGATTGGAAGGCCTTAGACATAGTAAAGCTATCTGATTTCTTTCCAAGTCAGCCAAGCAGCACTGATGTACCCCCTTGAGCACCTGTACTAAAATGCCAAGTGTTCTGACCTACCTCTTTATGGACTCTTGTCCCTTCTCTTTGGTGTTCCATAATTGCTGTAGCTGCTCTACAAGAGGGACAGCTGTCAGGCTAAATTCTCCTCCTTCTTCTCAACTGATGCCAGTCTGGCAGAAAGAGCACATTCATGGGGGAGCCATTAACTAGAAGAAGCTCGCAGTTAAAGCACTTAGCAAAAAGAGTAAGAGTGCAATAATCAGAACACATTTCCTGTAACATTTATCAAGAAAGCATCTTAGTAGCCCTAGGCCACATTATGCCACACCTTGTTCAACAGATATGCCCACTGACTTCAAAATGTAGTTCTTTTGAAAAACTGACAGCAAGAGAGATCCCCAGATATACTTGTGCTAACTTTTAATGCAGAAACTTTTTTTAAAGTGGAAGGAAACATCCGATCACACTGCAGCTTCTCAGGGAACTCACTGTGAAGGGAATGGCAATAAATATAGAAACAACATTTTAAATGCCAACAGAAGGCTATACGAGGAAAAAAAACATCTTTAAAGTTGAAGTCTATTTACAACTATTTTGCCACATGCTTGCATATTGTAAAACTGTATTATTTTCATTAAACCTTTGACAATACAAAAGAAAACTGCAACTACATTAACTTAATGGCACTTATTTGCAAGCTGATAGAGCATTCAGATGTTTAAAAAATGTCACAGTCAAAAAGAAGCAGAGATTAAGGGAAGTAATCACAACTACTTTTGCTTTTTTGAAGGCATAGCTTTTTCACAGTAGCTATAAATATCCCCTTATCATGAGCAAAGAGGTATACAATTGGTTAATTACCTACTACTAAACTTTCTTGCTGCTGCTACTTGGCTTGTTTTCAGTAGGACCTATAAGCGCTTCCTCCTGTAGTGCAGAGAGGTTGAACACAGAACCACAACCTTTCAGTGACATCTCTCAGAAAATGAAATGTAGGCCTGGATGTGGCTTCCTCCACCTGTGTCCACTCAGTATGAAACTGTCCTGTTCATTTCATCTAGATATTTTCCTACAATCTTGTTTCAGTGCAAAAAGACTCTTTATTCCTGTCTAACACAACCTGCTGCCCTTTTCCTATTTTTGACTCTTGCTCCACAATGCATTTGTGTTCAATGCATTTATTACACCAGATTCAAACTGGAGAAACATCTATATTTACAATGTGTCAGACTGCCACCAAAAGTGCTGGGCAGACATGTTAGGGCTTCCCCAGACATTCTAGAGCACCCCAGGAGCATGCTTTGTGCCAGGGGGACTCGGCCCTGACCCTGGGGTCAGAGGGGCTGATGCTCCCACTACCCACAAAAGCCTCTACTGTACACAGCATCTCTGCAGTGCCCAGGTTCATGGCAACTGGGAACAGAGTATCTCCTTTGATTTCAACCATTTACAGATAGCATCACAAAATTATAAGAAAAAAAAATCTTTGCTTATCCACATTTCCTATGTTTTCTGAGACACAGACATCTTCTGAGAAATCACACTGTTTTGTTTTTTTTCATAGGAGTAAGGGATTGCAGATAAAAACATTCCCATCTTTTCTGTTATGACTTGCACAGCACCTCTAACACACGTACTACAGTCTCTCATTCCTTCAATTTCCAAGGTCATAAGAAGGAATCAGAACCCAAGACACATTACCTTTGCAGTCATCATCACCTCCTCTCCCTGTGCAAGAGTTACCACTGCTGCAGCTCCTATAAACACCTTCACCAGCTGGACTCTGCCTGCCCTGCTCTGCCTTCTTTCCTCGTGGACAAGCACTGCTCATCTTGAGCACAAACCTGTGTTCCACCAGCCTTTCTGCCAGCACACACCCATGTAGCCCATGAACATGAACCTGAGCTTCTTTGTGGGTGCAGATAAATTATAAATTATGAAAATGTACATTTATAAAAGCAAAACAAAACAGCAAAACCCCTACATAAAATACTTCATTCCTTATTCCTCTCATCCTGCAAGCAAGATGATATTAAAATCTTACATATTCATGACTTTTGTATCTAGCCAGAATATTCTAGAGCTGTTAGACTTCATCTTTCTGAGCAGCTGGAGTCCTGTCACTGCCTTTAATGGTGCAGAAGAGACACATCCAGTGAAAAGGATCTATGAGAAGCCCTAGTAAAGATCAGGCTGACAAGAGAGAGCCTGCCATGATCCTGTGTCAATGGTGTCAGCAGGACCACTGAAGTGAGAAGCACAAAATTTTTCTTTGATGACAAGCACCATTAAAATTTTCCCTCACAGGCCTCCCTGGGTTCTGACACATAAGGGGCTGTGACAGCTCCATCAATCAGCTCCTGCAGATCCTGAGGAAACCAGCCATCCTCACACAATATCCACCATGAGATTAGCCTCAGGGATTGTATCAGACAGCTAATATTGCACTTCTTGATGCATAAGGCCCAACATATTAAGTTTTTAACAGATTTGTACTCCCAGATGCCAAAATTACCAAGCAAAATCTCTGACACCATTTTTACCCTCTCTGCTGTTTATAGAGCAAATTGTTAATCTTCTGGCAAGCCTAATTGCTGATCCTAAGTTTATCTCAGCAGCCAGTGCTTTGATTGGCCCTGCACAACTCAAGTTGTGCACTCCTTTAGCCATGCCCTGTTCATGGACTGGCAGAGAAATCTGGAGTTGCATTCACTCCATTTGGACTTCAAACAGTGCCCATCATGGCTAGATGCTCCAGGATAAAAGATGTAGAGAGGCTCACCTGACAGAGATGTGACAATATGTGTGCTGGGTCTGACAGACCAGCAAGCAGGAAAGTCAAAGTTTTCCTGGTTCCAGGTAATGCATTTAGACAAATACAAGGGAATGTAATTTTGCCTTCAAAAATAAAATGCTGCTAATGTGACCCTAAGTAACTGCTCTCCTGTGTAGAATGGTCTTGCAATAGCACCAAAATACGGTATAAATTAATTTTTCAAGGCAAAGGAATTTGTTGTAATGATTGACACAACAGCTCCTGTGGAAGAATACTTACATGAGCACATATTACTGTAAGATTAAGTCAAAACTTATTAATATGCCCTCATTTGTCAGGGAAGGTACAAATATTTTGCTTTTGTCAACATTTCAAAGTTGTCATTTCTGGCTCTACTGTCTGTGTATAAACGATGAATATACTCTCATACTTGGTGCCACAGGAACAAAACTCACTATAGGCAAATCCAGTAACATTTTTAAATGTCCACTGCTCACAGAAACAAGAACATCTATAGAAAAGACATAATTTTTTACATGTTACAATACTAATCTTAGAAAGATATTGCCACAAGACATCATTATGTCAGCAAGTCTAGGAGAGATATTTAAAGCACTCAACTTGCATAATAAAATTACTATCTCCACGTTTATTTAGAAAAAATATAGAAATTTTTGGCCTAGAGACAAATTATAAAAAAGCTGAATAAACTATTGTCATGGCTCAATGTCCTGGTTTAGGACAAATTTGGGAGAAAACCTCCAAAGGGGGCCCTCTCCAGGCAGCAAACCCACACGGCCCCTCCCCCCAATCAGTTCGAAAAGGACTCCTTGGAGAGAAGTGGAAAGAACCTGTTTATTGAACAGGCAAGGCACCCCCAGCACACAAAATGAACAGCACCAGATAATAACACTCTTTCACCGCTCTGAAAAGATGACAAACTCAGAAAGTCTCTCCTGGGAGTGGTCGCTCTGTTACCGGTCCCTCCGATGCTGGGGCAGCTGCTGCAGGCCACAGGGTGCAGACTCTTGGTGTTTCCCAGATCCCAGTCCGGAGCAGGCTGGAGTGGTTCCAGAGAAAAAAAGGGAAAGAAAAAACAGAGCAGTCCAGGGAAAAATTTGGACTGCTTAGATCAACTAACTAATGAGCAAAAAGCAAGAGCAAAGCAAAGCCAGAGCCAAGCAAGAGCAGAGCAAAAAGCAAAAGCAAAAGCTGCACTACCTACTGCCGTGTCTCTGTGTCCCGCCAGCCACTGTGGGAGTGAGCAGACTGATAGCAAAAACCAAAACAAAACTTCACCCTTCAAAGCCAGTCTTGAAGACACAGGACATAATATCCAGCGTAAACAGAACACACGATTGGGGATTCAAGCACTGTAACATCACTCTAGGACACTCAAATGAAAGTAGTGGCTAGAAGCAAAAGGTTAGGGGTGATATTCTTGGGGTGTAATTTGGTTTTTTCAAGGTTTAGTGAAATTTTGCATCCAAATAACTTAGCCATACAGCACACATAGCCTACCTGATCTGACCTGAGCAGTTGATGTCAATAGACATTCACAAATTCAAGTTTACTTGGGTGAAATAAATATAGAGTTGTAAAATAATTGCATTTTTTAAAGGTTAAAACATTTTAATCTCGTATTTTCAAAATGCCCCTTTGTTTGAAAGTGATAAAAACCCACAATCTTTTCTCTGAATTTTATCTGGCTTTGGAGCTAAACTGGAAAAATAATTCTACAGATTCATTCTAATCAGTTACTTAAGTACAGCTAAGTTTGATACCATTTCACTTTGAAGAATTGGTACAGATCCGGGCAGTATTACACTAAGCACATTTAACATGGTAATATCCACATTCTCCCAGGAATAAGGGCACTTGAGCAAGTTCTCTTTGCTAGTCATCCCAATCTTAACTATTACAGACAAGATACATGAGTGAGTCGATTCTTCATTCCATTGTAACTTCAAAGAGAATGGGGCATACCACTGTTTGCCACTGCATTTGTGCATGAATACAATCATGACTAAGAATATAGGTGCAAACAAAAAATTCTTGTTCTACTTTGTTTTTCAAGAGGTCATGACAATGACCTCTAACAGGCTCGGTGCACAGTATGGAGCAGCATCACTTCAGGAGCAGAGTTGTTGGGTGCTCAGAAGTGCTGATGTAGCATTTCTGTTATCTATGGCTCCCAGAGAGCCCTGTAATTCATCCATCTTCCCCGACTCCACCATCTGAGCACACTAAGAGCTTATGTCTGGGGGAATATCTATGTTTGTTCAAGAAGCATGTGTTTGCCAAGTGATAGGCAATGGTACCTTCAGCAGCCATGTTGCCTTTGCCTTCAGTCTATTTGTAGATTGAAGAATAATATGGACAGGAAACTTAGCATCCTTCACAGATTGGCACTTCAAATTATTTGTGTATCAGCCTTCCTTCAATAGCAAAGGGAATTTGATGACTTTGTGCTTCTGAATTCAAGACTTTAATGGTGCTCAAGTATTTTATTTCCAAGTAAAATAAGTACCAGTTCTCCACTAACAAAAGCCTGGTGTTTTTAGTCCTGTTTTTGGGGGCGATATATCTTATCATATGAATTTCATGAAAGTGAGCATGGAAATATCTTGTCCTGCTTGGATTTTCAATAAACTTAGACAAAGGATAGGTAATTTCCTTCTTACTCCCATTTTAACTTTTCTATTTCTAACTTCTATTCAAATGCGCACCCATACACACACACACCTCTCAAATAAATATATTTTGTAAAACCATCCACTGTTTACCTTTGTAATTCATACACTCTCTGTAAAGAGATTCAGAGGAAAAAGTACTCCTGCAACAACAAGAAATAAATAGAAAATTGTTTGGTTTTCTTTCTCATTACTCATTCAGCAACAAAATTCCATGTGTTGGCAGGTTGCAGTAAGGATGGCAACCTTCTGCAGCCTGGCATGGGGAGGAGAATCACGCTCCCCAGTGTTGAAAGGCATTTTCTGCCCACTTGTCCAGTTCTGTCTGACAAAGCATGTGGCTTTACAAATGGAGCTTAATCCTGGGACACTGGAATATGTGCCCTAATTTGATTCAGGCACAAAAATCTACTAATCCAAAAATATTTTGGAAATAACTCAATTCCTCAAGGTGAACCGGGCAGCCTAGAACTTAACAATTAGCTTTTAAAATATCAGTCTTATCAGTCTTGGAAGGAAATTCAACATTAATATAATAAAATTAAGAAAAAAGATGTATTAATTTCTGGAACCAACATTTCCCATGAGTGGCTGCTTAATGAGGGTAGAGAGGTTCAGCTCAGCACTAAAATAATGGGACAGGCTTACAGTATTATACAGAGCACTGGCACAGGCAGAGGCACACATGTCCCTCTTCTCCAGATCACAGTAAATCCAGGGCGCCTTCAGCCAAGTAATTCCATTTCTCTGCTGTCCCTTTTTCTGGACCATTGCCCATGATTTCCTTAGCCTGGCAAATCTGTAGGACAAAGGTTGTCTATTATGACATATTTGGATGGTAGAAATTGCAGTGGGCCTGAAGGGGATCTCTACACACTAACAAGTGCAAATGAATAACACAAAACAAAAATACTGTCTTTTCTTAAAGCATCTTAAATCCCTTTTTCTATTCCTAGATACTTCAGAGTGCTTAATGAGCATATGAAAAAAAGCCACAAAAGGACATTGCTTTGAAAACAAATGCTTGCTTGTAATTTTGTATGGGTAAGTAAACCATTTTTTCATGTTCAAGTTCAGTAAGCAAAGACTTGGGTACTTCATATTTGAAAGAAAATCTTTCTGAACATGCATAAAGCCTGTCAGCCTGAAAAATTGCAGCAGACTGGCTGACGGAAAACAAAAATCCCACAAACAAATGTTGAAGGAGACTAATAAAGGACATATGCAAAAGGCTTCAACAGATATGCTGGGATCAAGGGCTGGGGAATATAGGTAACTTCAAACAGGGTTGAGAATCTGCATGGCAAAAAGACAACCAAATAATATTCTCATAAAACACTGCAAGGTTTATAAAGCTGTGCTAACTGACATAATGGCATTCCTTTCTTTTTAGGCTGTGATATCAATTCAGCTTCTCTGGAACTTCCGCTCTCTATCTCTAATAGACCTACTGAGATTAAAGCAGACCCGAGTGTTTTGCCTCTTGTGCTGATATGCTGCTGCAATGCCCACGGAAAGCTGATATTGACACCATCATACAGGAGGGAGAAAACCACAGTCAAAATGAACAGTGCCTGTATCACCCGCTGATTTAAATCTAACATCCCAAGGAAGCAGAAACCTAGCTCACTAAAGAAAGGAGATGGATGGTTATGCAATGTGGGACACGCTTCACTGGATCTGATGCACATCTGGAGGCTCTCTCTTTCTCTCTATGTAAATCAAACCTGATGATAGCTCTTGATTCCTTTTTATTAAGATATAAACAATGAAAAGAAAAAACAAGTTCTCTAGCTCATATGGAGGTAAATAGAAACCAATGTTAACAGAGGAAACTAAATGTTTTTGTTGACTGGTTTCAACTTCCAACACTGATTCCTCCTCAAAAAATACAGATTTTCATCAATTCCATACTCATGAGCATGATGCTGAATTTTTTGAAGATAATTTAGCTTCTTATTAGCCAAGATTAAGCATAATACAGAATCCTCCAATTTTGCACTTTCCTAATGAGACAGTCCACAGTCTGCCTATATACATGGCATATGCAATTCCTCCTGAAGCCAGATGGAGAAAAGTACCTATAGACTAATCCTTATCCTTTAAGCATAAGTTTTTAGTGACATTCTGACTTTTACATCACATTGCATGCAAAAATTCAAAAGTCAGGAGCCCAGAAAATAGTTTGGACTTTTTTATTACCCTACTCAATAATATCTACATTCTCTACACATGTTCATGCTTGGTGGGAGTTATAGAGCTAGCTGCTCTTTGCTTCTAAATATTTTCCCAGAGCTGACAGCCAAAAGCTTCATTTTGAACATCTGGAACAGTAAAAGCAAAAAGCAGCAGCAGCAGCAGTACCAAATTCTGTATATCAGCGATGAATGCTTTCTTTATCTTAGCAGCATTTGTGCTGTGCAGCACCAAATCCTGCAGCTGAGAGTATTCATGTGAGTGACTTGATATGCCCTCTGTGAAAGTTCCCAGAACTACCATCTACAGCAAGTTATAGTTGAAGCAGAAAGTACCTCTAAGCCTTGTGCCTACCTACCTAATCACATCAGAAATATCAGATCATTGAGAAGAAAGCTTTTGTCAATGTTCCATTTCTTCTAATTAGCTATCATTATTATATCTACCAATCACATTTCAGAGGAAAGATATTCAAAGTTAGAGCAGTAACCTAGAGACCTTATAATCCAAATTAAGAAGGCACTTCAGCAGATGGCAGGCCCACAAAGATGAGGAAAATGGGAAAAGACTGTGAAGCCTTATGCATGACAGCACGAGCTCCCTTACAATGTGTTTTGCATTTGAAGGAGTTTGTTTAAAATATGGCAGCTAGCGTGTCTTTCTGCACTTGTGGTTTCAGGCCAAGCAGTGGAAAGGTTTATGAAATAGTCATGCATTTTAAAGCAAATAAATCCACCTGAGAAAGTGCTCAAAGATGAGCTGGGGACTGCCACACCACCTCTCCATGGGAGGGTTTCTGAAGGTGACAACTGTGACAAGGGGCTTACAGCAAAAGCCAGCACAACTCAGTATTTCAGTTTTGCTTTGAGTGACACAAAAGGGGAGCCTTGATTCCCCTCTCGGACTGACAGAGTCAAGTCAGTTGCACAGCCCACATGAGCCAGGGTTTGACTCCTTCAGGCACACACACGAGCGAAGAATGGCACCAGGCATGAACATTCCTGTTCACTTTCCAGGATGGGCAGGCAAGAGCCAGCTCAGACCTGCAAACTCTGCCAGAGAGGCAGCAGATAAATGCTTGTGCACAGCATCTCACTAATGGAGCCCTACATCTTCCAGAGCAGAGCTGGCTTGATTTTGGCTGGCTCACAGAGAGGACAGGGAAGCTTACAGCTGTTGTGCCCATCTGTTTAGACATACCTTGAGCCCAACAGAAGCTTTGGCCATCAACACCAGCTGAAAAGTGTCTCCTAAACTTAAGGGCACTAAAATCATTTGGCAGAACAAATACAGCACAACACAGATCCTGCACAAAAACTGTAGAAGAACCTCCAGTTTATGACATGTTAAATTACTGGCTAACTTGTCAAATTAGTTTTGAAGTCTGAGGGGAACAAATTCTGACAAGAAAAATAAACAATGAGAAAAACAGTTTGCCAAAATTAAAGAAACCTTCAGCACCAAGCATTCAATAGTAATGAGAAAGCAGTGTTACTATGACTACTGACAGCCAAGTAATAATACCTCACCCTCAAAACAGCCCAGACTTCTACCTAGACTATTCAGGAATAAGAGGAAAACACCAGAACAATCTCTGCTTCCTTTGCTCTAAGACATGAACTGCAACAGAAGAACAACATGTAATCTGTGTCAAAAATATTCTTCTACATTAAATTATCATTAAAATTAAGTGTCTATTCATGCCTTGATTTTTTCCTCTTATTTTTGGTGGTTTGGTTTTTGGTGGTGGTGGGGAGGTTTTTTGCGGTTATTTGGGGTTTTTTTTGGTTGGTTGGTTGGTTGGTTGTTTTGTTTGGCTGGGTTTTTTTCCCCTTTCTCCCACTGTATAAGTAACCTGAACAAGTAACCAGAATATCTTTAATAGAAGCAATTTTATGGCTTCCCCCTCTGTCCTGCTACTGAGTTGCACTCACAGGGAAGGTGTGGAAGGAGCAAGGAGAACTGAGTGCTGTGCTGTGTTGGAGTTTGTGTCATGGAATGCTGAGCATTTAGAGGAGAAGCCAGGCTACCTGCTGCCCAGTGGATGCTGAACAGCACAGCTCTAGGCACCCGCACATACAACCAGCCAAGACATAGGCCTTAGCAGAGACTTGGCAAATTTTGTGACAGCTGAAGTAAAACCAGATTGCCTAACAACAGCACAGACAACCATATGGAGGACTGGACATGGAAGTATTATTTGTGTGCACGCTACAGTAAGTCAGCAGAACTAATATGAAAGAAAAAAAATATATTGTGGTGACTTCATTCTCAAACCTAAACTGCAGTATTTCAGGATTCTGCAGTTCTTCGTTCTAGCTTCAGCAGTCCTCTTTCACTATCCCTGCTTAGAAATGAAGAGGACAGCAGTCCTCTTTCACTATCCCTGCTTCCTTACCTCAAGGGATAGTAATAAAAATCCACAGTTAATAGAATTAGCTGTGCCTATAGATGTAATCCACACTCTCTATATTTTGGCATCACATAGATGTTGCAAGTACAGTAGGATTAAATCAGTTAAATCAGTATTTCAATAGTTTGAACAAGAAATCAATAGGGAAAAGAAAATAACAGAAGAAAACAAATCTCTCTGAACCTCTAAGAATGTTACACAGATCATGTAGCAGTTATCATGTTAACTAAAATTCCTCCCACATTCCTCTGACCTTGTCTTAACTTCCACAAACCTTTTAATGCCGAATACTCGGCTTTGACCTTCCTCACTCCTTGAGAAAGAAATACGACTGCATCAGTTTTGAGACAAATTATATATTCACCATTGCTTCCTTTTTATTTCCAAAGTGAATTTCAAACAGTTTAAGCTTGTCCAGTGATCAGCAGAAGTAAGAATTGTGTGGTCCAAGCACCTTGAAGAAGGCCCAGCTCCATGACAAGGGTGACAGCCCAGCATTACACAAGGTGCTGGGTCAGTGGCCGCCTCTTGGCTAGATTATTCCCACTCCACAGCATCACATTAGGCAAACTCTTCTAGAGCTTAGTCTCCCTCCAGTGATTGCAGAGAGACCTCTACCATGAGAGGGCTCCTAATCTAATCACTTTAATTCAGTGAATGCTCAAAGCTAGGTAGGCAATATGAATATAGGCCCAGACCTGCTTTTAGAATTACGTATTTCTGAGCAAAACACACTAGTCTTAGGCACTCTTCCATGTGCTACTTACAAAGTATGAACTACTTCTATATTTAGTATTTGAGGAAGAACCTGAATTCCAAAAGCTTGAAGCCATAAAAAGTGTCTTTTTACCAGAGAAATCATTTATCCTCAGTCATAAGGAGGAAAAATGAGAAGCAGGGGGAACTAAACCAAAGGTAGTCAGGCTCAATACTCTGCCCTGGAGTTCAACTGAAATCTGGATTCCCCAGTGGCAGGAAACTTGCATAGCCTTGCTCAACTGCCACTTAAATTAATCTCTACAAAATGCATAGAAATAAAATAACTTGGAATAATTGTGCCTAAATGGAAACATGAAGTGAAAAGGCACAGGTCTCTGTCCTATTGAGGATCTGCAAGTAGAGCTTTCAGAAATTACAATGGTGATTCAGGCAAATTGATACATTGTTAGAAATATACATAGGAGATCATGCAGCAACTGAGAAACCTAAAGCAAAATAAGGATGGCAGTTTTATGTGACATTACTTGCACCTATTAAGTTCATTTTTCTGTACAAAAATAAGTCAATATCTTCAGCTTTTGTTTTGCTGGGTCTGTGTTCTGCCTGTTAATGGGTAACTCTGACAAGAGCCTTCAGTTTACTGTCAGAAATATTTTTTTTTTCTATATATGCCCTTAATGATTTCAATCTTTCCTGTAGAAAAATTCCCATTAAACTCAGAGAAGTTCTATGAATGAAAGAATTTCAGATGCAAAACTAAAACTTAGTATAACATCTCTATGAAATTATTATGAAGTCCTCTATAACTATGAAGTTTTACAAATTGTATTGAATAGCAGGCAGAGTCTGAAAAAAAATCACACCCTTAAAATTAAAGAGCAAATGTTTTGTGAAGTTAATGCCCAGTCCCATTTCAAATCAGGCAGTGGATTGTGTGCAAATACCAACAAAATTGTTAATAAATGTGTACTAACAACATAGCTGATGGCTAGTGTGCCTTTACAAGTATTCTTGTTTCACAAATTATTTTTAACTTAAAAAATGCAGATTTACTAAAACTAAATTTTTTTGTGAAAAGGGGAAGATGGGAGAAGTAGAAGTAGTGACAACAGGAAGAAAATAAAATCACAATTTTTCAAATCATTTGCTCATCATTCATCAAATCGGTTTTCTAGCACTTCAATGCATCTGCAATTATTTTGTTTAGAAATGCTATTAGTTGAAACAAATGCATGATTAAAAAATATACAGCCTCAACATAAAACTTTAGCATTTTGAAATAATTTTAAAAATCAAAGCTGTCATGATGAAATATCCATTTCTTGGTGATCCACCACAGTGGATGCTTTAGCAAAGTGCAACATGCTATATGAGGTTTAGGAAAAAATGTATGCTATGTTTCAAAGGTATGTGAAACAAGTGAGTTTTGACTCCCTTCAGTTTGTAGTGCTGTGTATTCAAACTGTAATATTTCTCTCCCTAGTTAGACACTATAAGTTGTCTGCTCACAAATTTTAATAATTTATGCCATCTAGAGACTTTTAAACCACAATTTCTGAACTGATAATTTTTTTCATAAAAATAAATTGTTTGAATGCCTATTTTTCCATCCAAAGCAAGTTACATAAATGCCTACTCAGCTGGGGAAGTCTAGATCTCAAGGGCTGATATTTTATGCACTTGGGCTAATATACACACTAAAAATACATTTAAATAAAATATATAAATTATGCTGTTACACAACTTTGCTCTCTTGAACAATTGAAGAACACATTGAACATGATATTCTGTGAAATTCACCAAATAAAAACAATCTAAAACACTAGTTTAGATTAGTAGACAATTCTTTGGTTAAGATTTCTGGCTAATTATCACCTGCATAAACACTCAATCTGTTCACTGACATCACATATTAGCTATGATCTCTTCTTTTTTCCACTTGAGAACCAGTCAACTCCTACTCAGAAATGTTTCTTTCTGACACAAAAAGATGAACAAAGTATTGCGTATACCATCAAACTCATAAGTACTTAATATTTCATTATATCTGTTTTCACTCCAGAATTTTTTCATAATTTTTTAGACATGATGCTCGCCCTAGATTTTGAATATTTCTGTTTACCAGATCTCAGTTCTTTGACAACACATTGTTTCCAGTAAGAAATATTGACTTTCCATACAAAATCTCCCACTGAACAAGTAAAACACTTCCCTAGGGGATCCAGGTTATTACAGTGTTTTCACTGACATGAAAATCTGTGACTCTTTTTGTGTTCAAAGCTTATAGATCAAGGATTCTTCAGTTTGTGAAATATTCAGTAATGATTTAGAAAAAACCCATTTTGACTTACACTGTACCAGTAATGAGAACTACAAGAACAGTATCAAATTCCTCATCATAAGCTGTTTCATTACACATGAAAATATTATTCTATCATTGGCCTTTATTACTTTTTTTCATTTGATTTGACTAAATAAAAGCACTTCAAGTACATCTGTGATTCAAAAAAAGACTAAAACAGAAAGAAAATACTTTAAATTTGTGAATTTTCCTTTCTGAGCATCCTCACTTTTTGTTGTACTCAGCTTGCCATACCATAAATGCCAAACTGGATGTGAATCCCAGTGTTTTGCTGCCAGAGTAGTGTCTGCACAGTTAAAAAAAGACAATTAAACTTGGACAGTTTCCATTCAGCTGGAAGAACATTATGATAACAGATTATCCTGAAACCATCAGAAATTAGCTTAGACGTGTTTTTCTGTAAGGCTCAGGTATGAGGTATGCTGACTTTTTCTCCTAGTCCATGTGCTACCAGTTTTACCCTTTTCCACAGAGGAGAGCATGCTGTCCAGCACATCTGAACCTCAGCTAGCCAGGTACTTGTTGCCAAGGAAATCCCCCCTTCTCTCACAGGTCTCTGCCCGCAGCAAAGAAAGGAATATTTCTTTGAGATGGTGCTGAAGATGCCTCTTGGCAATAGTAGCAGTTAAATGTCTGTTATACACAATAAGCCTCTAAAATCACAAAACATCCTATAATTTGGAATGACTGGTGACATCAGCTTTCAAGTGACTTGAGCATGAAGCATGGGTAAGGTTGGAGTGACATCTGTGTTAGGGAAGGGAATGCCAGGATGGCTTCCCATGCTATTTCTGGGCTTAACCACCACAGTACCTCAAGCCACCTACATAAGCACCAACAAATCCCACCCTGACACCATATTTCTTTGCCCCACCACTACCAAAATCAACCCATTATTTTACAGTTCAGCAGTCTGAGGAAGAATTAACTCACCTTTTTTCCACTGAATATCTATTCACCCTTCTTGTTTAGTTTTACAGTGTTATTGTTTTTTCCTCATATCTGTGGTAAAATCCACAAAAGGAAAATAGTCTTAGACATAATACACTGAAGACTTTCAATCATAAAATTTCATTCTTATATAAATATAGGGGCTAATACACACAATTATATGAAGATTAACCCCCTAATTGATGCCAGATCGTGTTGTTTTTAGAATTACGTATGAGTTATGTTGTTTAAAGCTCTTATACACAGCTTTAATATTTGCACTAGACTTCCTGAAAATGTATAAGTTCTTTATTTATGACTCAGTGCTCTCTGCTTACTCTTGCCTGAACTATCTTTCTTCTCTAAGTCACCACTTCTCTTATCAGCTTCCAGGCTCCTTCCTCTTTTATTAGAATTTAGCACTGTGTTGATGCTTACAGGTTCTTCCGTAAATTTACCAGTGGCTTTTAAAGTTATAGCAGAAAAACTTCTTTATCAACTGGAATATAAAACACTTTAATAAGCAATAATGTGTTGCAATAAACCACATTATTGAAGTATTTCAGGGGGTTAGTGATGTTTAATGAGATACTCTCAAGAACAGTAGAAATACAGGGTTGGTGATATTGCTAAGTAGACTTTGCTTTAAATTTTTGGTTAAAATTCTACAGATTTATTTTAAGGGGCTTCTGATTCATTTATCCTTTTCTGTACACCTAGATGGTCAGTTCTGAGTCTTTAGGAAAAGTGTGGGGATACATAATAAAGGAAACAGTAGGAGCATGCATAGAGGACTTTAAGCTTGAAGTTATTGGGGGCTCTAACTTAAAAGAGCTCTGGGCCATACACAGAGAGAGCACTGTTCTTGCTTGTGTTCACTGGGACCAGAGTAAGCATGCTTGAGAGGCATGGGGAAGAGTGTGAAAGGGGAGAAAAGCACACACGTTGAAAGAAAAGTGAGACTTCAGAGTAGACACTGGGATAAATCCAGAATTCAAAATATACAGATAATCAGCTGATAAACTTCTCCCATGTGGTTCTGGAAAGAGAGTCCCAGACTGAGTTCTGGACAAACAAAATAATACATACCCGAGCCACAACTGTCTGTACACCAAAGGGCAAGGATGACTGTCTCAATCTATAGCTAACTCTACATGCCTGCTCTGCACAGATAGTTGAACCTGGTTCTCAAGAGTTTGCATTCTAAGAAAAGTTTGAGAAAGATTCAAGAGGCTTTCCTCTCTTAATATGTGATCGTACAAATTCCGGAAAGCAGATAGTTAGACATTCAGCACCCATCTCAAGATATATCACAACATTTGTCTCAGAACTCAGCAGTTCCTTTCATTTTTGATTGACATTTGTTTGCTTCAAATAGAAAGTTCTGTTTGAAGACTTCATATTACTTTCCATGCATTCATTTAATGACTGCCACACACAAAAATAAATCCCAAACACTTTTTAAAATTATCTACCTTACTATCTCTAAATTTAGTCTGTCCTGCGGGAAAAAAAATGCCTGTAGTTATAGCTTGACAGTTTACTAATATATGTTTTGACATGTAATGATGTGTTTCAAATCCAGATGTCTGTATCTCCTCTCCCGCTGCATCCTCCACTGTCAGAATGTGCTTTCTTCTAATTTTGCTGTTGTTCCTTAAACCAGTAAGAAAGTGATTTTTGAAAACTTTCCAAACACGCAGTAAATTGTTCATCTAAAATGCACATATGCATCCACATAAACAGGGGGAAGAGTTAAAAAATAGGTGGACAGCAAGAATATTGCTTTTTAGGAAATCTATCAGAAATATTTCTCCAGAGCACTTAAGGGCACTAAAGAAAATATTTCTATGCAAATATTGTATACCAATGAAATAGTACCTTGGCCCACCCCACTGAGATGCTGCAATTAACCAAACCAGTCAGTAAAAAATGAAATTAAAATGCCATAACTGAGTGTTCCAGTAATGATGCTCTTAACAGCTTCTGGAAGATTCTAAGAGACTTAGTCCCTTGCAAATGTTAATAATGGCATAGACAGCAATGGATTAATATTTTATTTGTATTTGAAATAAATTATAGCCTGTGGTTTCTCAGACATATCTTCCAAGGCTAAGTTAAACATTAAAAAAATAATATTCAATTATTCACTGTTCAAATTCCAACAGATACATTCAGGACAAATAACCTGTGGAGACCTACTGGGCTTAAATTTACATAAAATGCTCAGTGAAACGGCTAAAAGCAGAAGAGCTGCACTTAATGGAGAAGCTATATAAAATTGCCATCCAGAATGTTACACATTTTGTTTGAAAATTCAATCATTTAACAGGAAACTTCCACCCTTCCTGATAAGGCTGTGATATTTCACTGTGTGCCCCGTTAGGCCATTATGGCTGTTACCTACCACCCATCATCTGTGTGGTTTTACATCAGGTCAAAACCATCCCCTTTCTGCAGCGTGCAAACAATAGAGGTTGTAGTTCCAGTACAGCATCCAGTACACGAGGGCTCTGCTAGGGTTCTATGGCCTCAATGTAACTACTGTGAAATGGCCAGAGTTTGCTGCCATTAAGCTGGTTTGCCATTTTGGGCCATCTCACAGCTGGCTCAGTTCAACACCTTAAACTCTCTTACTGAACTGTGCCATGTCATCTTGGAGAAACCTCCAAGTGCTGTGGAAGCATCTGACAGGGAAGTGACTCCCTGGAAGTGCCTCCCCACCCTGGGAGCCACAGAGGAAGTGCTGTTATATATCACAGAGTTGCTGTGCAACTTGAGAACAGTTTCCCTTCATTTTTCTGTGTCTTTTGAACCCCCCTTCATTTGTGTTTGATCTAAAAAAGACATGTTAGAATTAGGAAAGATGTAGGCACAGTCACTTAATAAACACCATTCTGGTTGAAAGCAAATTGGAATGGACACTTGCAAAAACTGTTTGTGATCAACAAGGTAAGCAAGGGACAGGAGCAGTATTAAATCAAGTTGCAGCCACATACTGCAGGTATCAGATGTGCCTTCAGTAGTTGCTACTGACACACGGAGACAAGACTCTAAAACTCAAAGACTGAGTTTTAAAGTAGGTATGTTTATTTGGTCAGACACATGTGGGACATTTCCACAAATACATGCGTGTCCCTTGCTTACACACGTGTTCTTTTATCTCCTGGAATGTTACATATGCATTAAGTTTCACCATGGGTCATTTCCTGGCTCTCCTCTCTCTCCGCTCTGTATGCTAATCAGCTTATCAGTCCTCTGCGCCTGCCCAGCTGTCTCTGGTGGTCGTCCCAGGCTTCGGGGGTCGTAAAAGGGATGAAGTAAGAATCATGCTCATTGATTCCTTGGCCACGGTCCAAGCCAGGGGTCAGGATCCATTTGTTCCCAGAACATAAGGAGCTTCATTTTTCAGTTATCTTTACACCCTGTATCCTGTTTTTCATATACATTTTTCCTCCTTATCAGGCCTCTTTTTGCTGTCTGGCACGTAGTCTCTTCCCTTCCCATAGGCCAGGATACGGTATATTCTCACGTAACCTAAGGATGTGGCCCTAAGCAATATCCATTATTTTATATGCCTATTCAATACCTTCTAATTTCTATGATTAATATCTTCTAGTTCTAACCTCATGTTTCACTACTGTGAAAACAAGACTCATTTGCTGAAGGTTGTGCGAAGGTGATGCCGGGTTTTTCTTCCGGTCTTGTCTTGTATGGAGTGCTTATCAAGTATGTATGAACTTTTTTAGCCTCTGTGAAATAATCAACCTCTGACAAACTCCTGAGGGACAGCTCTCTGTTATGTCACAACTTTAACACAACCAACCCACATATTGCTGCCGTGACAGGCACCTAGAAGAATTAACTACTGTGATCTGCTGCATGATCTCACTAAGGAGAGGCAGCAATCGATCAAGAGGGTGGAGTTAAGGACATTTAGCAGCTGATCACAATCCTGTTCTGCATTACACTGAGGAGCACTAAAGTGATAGACTGTGCTGGAGGGACTGTCTGCCACACCATGTGTAGAGTGAAAAAGACCAGAAAATTCTGATGCTACCAATGACAGAGGATGACAGTGCAAGGTAAATCAGATTATTTGATTAAGCTCTTCCCAACACACAGCCCAGATGTAAACAATCTGCTTATCTATATTTTAGTGTCTTAGAGCACATTTTTGCATTCAACACTTGTGCTTCATGCCTGATTTAATTTACTCACTGAGAGTCTCTCAGAGGAATGCCAAAAATATTGGTTTTGTTTCTCTCCAAGGACCACTGTAAATTCTGACACATATTTATGTTGCCTTTAAATCCTATTAGAGTTCTACTTATTCCATACAACACAATTAACAATGGAGTAATGAATAAGGGTGACAAAAATAACCATTCTCAGTCTCTTGAATCTTTTGATTCCTTTTCAGCTAAATAATTAATGAAGCAAAATCCAGATACTTACAAGCCATGGGGTGTCTTCAGAGTAACTGATCAACTTTCACACAATATTTATCTTCACTAGAATATTTATTATACCAGTAGGTCTTGGGCTTATGTTACCCACTTCTTTACTGCACTCACTTCATAATTATTAATGTTAGATACATTAGTATCAGCCTGAACATTAGATTAATTCTTGAGGTTTAACTTGAATACCATTTCTTTCTTAATATGCAGACCTGGGAACTGATAACACTAGTATCCCCCAGAACTGAAAATGTGCTTGGAATACATGCAGTCAGAAGTATCTTCAGTGTATGGCAGCAGTTATAGCTAAGGCTAATCCCATTCCCCATCTCAAAACTGAGTGAACTGAGTCCCATTACTTTTAGCATTTCTATGACATTATAGAAGAATATTTCTGACTCAAGGTAGTATACTAAACATGACCTGTGTTTGAAATTAATCCCTTGCACGCTTCATACAATAAGAGCACTTTTCTCAGTTGCTCTGAAACTGTTGAAGCCCAGGAAAGGGAAAAAGCTTTGTGTCTTGGGAACACTATCTCTGTGGAGCCCATTATTCAGGTTCTAGAAGATGCATAAGGTCACACTTCTCATAACAGAACACTGGTTTAGCATTGTTATGCACATAACAGCTACATAAAAATGGCATGTGCTCCTTCTGTTCTGTATCTAGAGATGCACTTTTACCCCTTGGTAATGCAGCTAGACCACTTACCAAAAGTTACATGTTTCAATATATGTGCATGTCTTAATATGCTTGTCACATACAGATCCACATTTTCTCTCAGACTTGAAGACAGGAAAAGGGTCTCAAGTATCCAAAAGTTCGTGTGGTTTTTTGTTGGTTGTTTTCCCAGAGATGACGCTTGAGCCACTTCAAATCTGTAGCAGCAGGAAGCTTTCATAGAAATTATAGGAAAACCGGGACTTGTCAAAATGCCATGTCACTTGAGCACTTCAGAAATGTGATATCCTAGTCATCTGAGCAATCCTAACTATTCAGAGCAATCTGAAATTTTCAGGAGACAGGTGCCGAAAAAAAAATTTCAGTAACTGTGACAGCAGTGTCTTTGTGGTTGTGATGGCCAAAGGCGATGAAGAAAGCAGGGGGGTTGTTCAGGTAATCCCTCTATTATTCCAAAGCACAAGAGTCATTCAAGCAGTTTCTTTTTATCTTACAGACAGGGTGACCATGGTCTAGGAAAATTGCCTTATCTAAGTACATTAAGGCCTTATTTTAGTAACAAGGTGGAACAGGAACTTCAGGGCAACTTCAGAGCTCCTCTCACTCATTCAACCGGCACTGCATGCCCCCAGCAGATCATTTCACATCTCATCTGATGCATGGTATTATGCAATGTGTAATTAGCTAAATAACAATGACATGGAGCTTAAATGAAATTTTAACGACAGCATATTTCCATTTTTGTGTTGCTTTCGCTGCATGTTCAAATAAAAATGATAATTGTAAAAATTTACCAAGCTTTAAGTGATATGAAAGTGCTAAAAAATACTTTGATGACTTTAAGCTTGAAACTGTGAGAATAGGTGCTTAGGTCAGCTCTTTAAAATCCTGTCAAGAGTAATATACTGCCTGAGGACACAGAATAGCATATGCACCTTAAGACCTTCCTCAAATAAATCAAATAAAATAAAAAAAAAGAAAGAAATATATCTGATTTTGAATGTTATGGAGTAAAAGTAAGCCAAATAAGTGATGTTACTTCAGAGGAAATTATTATGAGAGAAAAAAACAAAACAATTTTCCAGTTGCTCAACAGTAGGTAGCAACTGCTTTCCTATCATCATTACATACAGAAACACCTGGTATTGAATTGAAGCCACAAAAGACCAGATATGTTAAACTTTCTATAGTTGCTTTTAAATCCTATTTTCTCCCACCAGGAAGTAGCAGTTCTTTGCTCACTGTTTTAATTCCTTAATGTGATTTATAAACATCTAGTATTGTTATAATCTGTCCCTGCACTGTTGCAACAATGGCAAGCACAGACAGAAATCTTAATGAAGCACTCACTACCAACTGTAAACACAGAGGATGCCAAGGTGTCGTGTAGAGTACTGATAGAGGTTAACACCTTCCACAGGCATTACGTTTGAATTTGGGGATGTTTGCACAGTAGTCAATTCAAATAAAATTCAGTTGTACACTAGCAGCCCATGAAAACCTCATGCATCATTGAATCTCTCAGTTACACCTGGGTCTTAATGGGATAAAATTCATCTCTGGGTACAACATCCTTATGTGTTGCTCCCACTTGCTTGGGGACATAAGATGTTGTATATTCCCATACATAATCACTGCAGAGGGAATTAGCAACTCTCTTAGGACATATTAAGAAAGGGTGCACTTGAAGTGCTGAAGCAGAAGAAAGCTGAGGGCACATCTGCACTTCAGTGAGGCCCAATGACTTCCCTGTAAGCAAGGCTGAGGGTGGGGCTGTTATGGCAATGGAGCCCATCGTGACAGACACACCGACACATGCATACACAGTTGCAAGAGCCATACTAGAACCAGGTAAACCAGGCAACATTTTAACTACAAAATAAAATTGGAACTTTTTGAAAGAAAATTCGTATGCCATATACTTTAAAAGAAAAAAACCTGTAGAATTCGTGAGGTGTTTTCAGGTCATTTTTCAGGTCACAGTGATGAAAAATGCAAAAAGTACTGAGATGAGGACCTTCTAGTGGAAGTGTCAATTCCCATGCTGTAGCATCTTTTATTATTGCCAAAGCATCTAGATGTTACAACTTCACTGTGACAGTTAATATATATAATTATATTCCTTTCTTTGTGTCATCTAGCATACCAGATCACTGTATATTCCCATAAGATAAATGGCATATCTTCCTTTCCTAACAAATGCTAAACTAGTCACATATTTACGGTCTTAGAATTGTACCACCAGGTGGGATTACAAAAATTATATTCACTAATCTGAAAAACAGCACTCAAAATAAGAACACCTGCACTTTTCAGTTTTTGTTTTCTTAGTCTTAACAATATTTTTTAAATAATAGCTGTTCATTTTTCAGGCTATTTGCACAGCTTCTGCCTGCAGAATTGTCAGTTGTTCCAAGAAAGACAAATTATAGCTTGTCAAAAAGCCTGAAATTGAGCTAGTGACAGCCTGAAACCCGTTCCAGATTCCAAAAACATATTGCAATGCCTCTACATTTTTTCTTTGGCAGCTGGTTACAAAAATCTTAGCTGCATTGCAGGTATGAAAATGATAGAGAGTGAATTAGAAAGACATTTAGAGGAAGCATTCATTTCACAGGACTAGATGCCTGGCTGAGGAAGAAGGTTTTTGTTTTATCCTTAGGACAAGTATTGGTTTCATATGTAGACAAATTAATTTTATATTCACATATTTTCTTCATTCCACTTCTCTCCTTTCCCTCCGACACCTGTAGGTAGCAATCATGCCTCTTTGATAGTTAAACTAAATGGCTAAAAAGGTTGAATGGGTTTCTGTAAGCCAACTGCATACCGAAGCCAGTTGAGCTCTTATAAAAGATAAAATCAGATCAATGCTGAAAATGGCAATAATGTTCACAGAGAATAAAATTTAGTAAGGAATTAACTGTATATACTACTTGACACAGAGACTACTCCAAAGTGACACAATGTGCATGAAAGAACGTAAGAAATAAGTGCTTAGGATACTTTCCGAGTATACTTCCAGGAGATTGCAGCTTGAATTTTAGCACCTTTTATTCTCACCCTGCTCCCTACCCTCAGCCTTGCTATCTAAACACCCAGGGCCCAGTTTAACACACTTGCATAGGCGTTAACAGGCAAACTAGCTCTTGCCCTGAGCTGAGAGACTCCTGTGTGCATCTTGTTGTTCAGACAAGACTACAAACGGTTGGAAGCCATGACTTCATGGACCCCAAATATTAAATAATGCCATTGATGTTCCACACTTCCCAAATCTGCAGCCTATCCCAGTATGGCTATATTGTATTCTCCTTCTACAAGCTTCTATTTGTAGCACAGTCACCTGCTCCATTTCAATGCAGTACAAGTGCAGACACAAAGGCTTAGTGTCTTGAAAATACTGTCATTTCACAATGAGCTATACTTTTATATGGCTTTACGTGCTATCTCCTTTATCTCCCTGGCCTCGGACAATCAGTCACAGTGCCAAAATTTGAAACAAGTTTACAGGGTGGCCTCTAAAACTTTATGACTGCTCACTTCATTTGCAGTCGTTTCCAATAGGCACAGGCCATCCTTCCCAAAGCTAACAGGTGGCACAGGTTTCTCTTGTTTTCCTGATCAAGGCAAGAGGTGAACTTATTACAGCAGGTTAAAGGGTAGGGAGGGTTGAATTTTTTTAGATAGGTATATAGAGGGGCAAGTTAATTTAAACAGCTGGCAAAAAGCCTAGTGTAGTTTTAGCCATGATGAATTCTCAGATTATTATAGGACCAGACAGGCTTTGTCCTGTAAGAAATTGTATATTCTCTGGAGTGGATAGGGGGCCATTGAACCATCTGTCTTGTTGTTGCTCCACAGAGTGTCTCATTGCTGTCCGTGTCTGCTGTTTCCCTACTCAACTCCCCTAGGCCTACTTTACATCAACTTGCTCATACACAAGATGCCTTCCTGTTTTAAGCAAGAAAGAATTGTATTTGCCATCCCATCCTGCCATGCTATGTCAATAGTTTTCCTGTCTTCACAGTTTGCTGCTTCTGCTTGCTTGTTTTAGCTTCTGAAAATGTATTGGAATGGACAATATATTTACAGGTCTTTTAGCATTCTGGTGGTACCACTCAATGCTGCCTGGAGTTAAAAGTGTAATAATGCTTTGCTCTCACAAGGCGTTTTTCAATAGAACACAAAGCTTTTTACACAGAGCTAAGCATCAATAGAGTTATCCCACAGATGATGAAATTCAGGGACATGAGAAAGCTGTCAAGAATCATAGCCTAAAACCAGGAAATTCAGAGATACTCAGAATAGGATCAAATGAGACAGAAGAGATAAGGTACACACAAATCTATATAGGCATTCCCTATCAGAATATGCATGAATGAAAGAAATACAGGAAATAAGCAGGACCTGAAGTTCCTTGCATGTGGCCAAAATTGGAATTTAGTTGCTGTAAAAGTCAGTGGTATAATTTGTATGCCTGACCTATAAATAGTTTTTATCAATATAAAAAGATATATGTTTGCCAGAAAGGACAAACTGATAAACAAAAGACAACAATGTTAACCATACACTTGAGAGACTTGCTCAACTCTCTGGGTTGTGTTTAAATGCTCAAGTCTGTCACCAAAGCCTTTCAACACTGATTCAGTACACAGTTATCTAATGGCATCTCTTTCAGCACTGTGTGAATATTATATTCCACAGGGTCCCCTCATATCCTTTATGTATTTCCTTAAATATCTGTAAATAACTGCAAACAGGACCTAATCCAGAAGAAAAACTGCAACCATGATTCTATAAATGACCCTGTATCATCCTCATAAGTATAGGACCAATTCCAATAGATCAAATAAAAATCAGCCGCTCAATTCACATTGAGATACTCCAGCTGGGTGAAAGATCCTGTATGATCCGGTGGGGTTTGTCTATTTTTAGCATATACTGTTATCCCTGAACAGGTATGCAAATCATTTCTGAACCTAGCTACTCTTCATCCTGAAAAAACAATTTTGGACCTTTTGGACCGCTTCAGTTAATGAAAGATGAAGATCTTTTTCATTATCTGGAGAATTATACCCTTCATTGCCCTCATCATTGTTGAGATACCCCACCACTGATCTTTATATCATTATGAGCAAGCTACATATTTCTGAAAGACTCAGAAATGCAGAGTCAATTTTTTGTTATTAAAATTTGTGAAATTAACTAATTTAAATTCCACATAGGACACTGATTCAGATAACACAAATAGAGGGGTTTTTAAATATTTAAATACCTTTGTTGAGCATCAGCTCAATTAGAAACAAGCTCTATGTTAAAAGTTTTAAAGTATATGGGGCTTGAATTTTTTATGTCTTTTTGAAACTAACTTGAGATTTGTGATTAATTTTCATTTTTATCATAAAACCATTTAATAGAAATCTTAGGGAAACACAGTGCTATTTCACAGCTTTTCCTTAAGTCTTGGTGTCTTTAAATGTTCTTTATATATGTATAAATGTTCTTTATTATGTTACTCTACAGTCTATTCATTTTCCTCAGAGAAAATAAAATCAAGCAGCCAGTTGGCTCACACCACTCACCACAATGTCCCCAGAACAGCAGAGGCACATCCATGACAGCAGATGAGGACCCTAAGCTGGTTATCAGAGCTGTACATAAGTCCCAGGCCATAACCAACATGAGCCTTCTGTTCACTATGATCTCATCCACAATCATTTGGCATGTAATTTACTATCCTGTTCATTACCCTGTCTCAATGTATGGGGAACAGGAGTCATTAGTACATATCTCAAAGGCTCAAATTTTAAATTAAATCTCAGCATCTTTAAGGGAAACAGCTTTTAATTTTGTGACTCTTTTGAGAACTCTTGTAAATCCTTTTTCCAAAGTACCCTCAAGAGGCTTTTCTCACTCACTAACAGTAATCAACTTGTCAGAACTTAGAAATTTCACAGATACCTTATGAAATTCTAAATTGCTATAAGGTCATCTTTTCATTTTACTAACCTTATGAAAAGTTGCATCTCTCTTCTTTCCTCATATATCAAGTACGTTTATATTGATAGTGGTTTACACTTTATTCAGGTAGAGTGTGCTTCAGCTTTTCAAATATTACAGAATAAATTGATACACTAAAAGCATGAGAGAAAGAGCTAAACACAAAAAAATCCCCAAAATTCTTCACACTTGTCTTGCTGGTACAATTCGGGAATACCCTTTACTTTTTCCAGCTGTGTTAGACATATGCTAATGTAAATACACTGCAGGAAATTATCCAAACTACCTTTTTCTTAAAATTATACCTGTTTTAAGATTGCTAGGGTTTTAATTTTATCCATCTTACTCAGTTCACTTTTCTTTCCAGCTATGCTTAGGACAACAGAACTCGCTTCAAGATTGCCACTTTCCTGAATATATGCAACAGACAGTAGATTGCAATGGACTGAAAAACTGATTTTACACAAGCCTGGAAAATATTAGGTCCAAGTACCATTGGGAATTGGCTTTGTTGATGCATGGCAAAACTGCAGCAAATTCTTCAAAGATGTGATTGCTATGAGATGTGATAAGAAATAAGTCATCAGCTAGCAGGAGACAATCAGGTGACAATAAACCAGTGGATAACACTTCTTTTTTGGCAGGTGGGCCAAAGAAATAAGAAAGGAAGACCTAACAACACAGTTCTCAACATGGCGCATCCCCTAATATTGACCAGAAGAGGAATGAACATGTACCCTCAGTGCATGGCATTCATCCAGCTACTGACCAGCAAGCATCAAGGCCTGAGACAAATTCCCTATAGCTCCAGAAACAGTTCTGGAAGTAAAGGTGAGCTGTGGGTGCTCTCCATTGCAGGCTAGGCAGACTGTGTTACCAGCAGTGTGGCCCACAGAGGCCATCAGACCGTGTGTTATGCACATTTTACCTCATGCAACATTCTCAGGAAAAGGATAACCGTGGGGAAACTGCACACACATTTCTCATCCACAGTACAAGAATGTTTCCCAAGAAAGGACACAAAAACAGACCTAACCCAGAAGCAGTGTCACATCTCAGTTACATACAAGATAAAATTACCTCAGGACACACTGACATAGCAGGCAGCATTGCCTCATATTATCAGCTGTAGCCAGGTCAGTTTGAACACAGCACTAGACTCAAACCAACAGCATCCCAAGAAATCGGAAAGGTGTAACATCACCTTCTTTCTGAAGGCTGAACACTGGTGCTGGTTTCTGGCAGTGATGCTTCATCTATTCCTTAACATCTCATGCTGTAAGGTGATGAATGCAGGTGAAACCTAAGCAAGGGAACAGAAGTTATCCCTAGAATCAGCTTGGACAGAGGTCTGAGTGAATTGATCTAATTAAAATATTCCTGCTCATTGTAGGATGGTTAGACTGCACGGCCTTTAAGGGTCCCTTCCAACCCAACTATTCTATGACTTCCAGTATGCTTACAAATCCTATCATGTATTCCCATAGGCTGAGGCAACTGACACAGTGAGACATCGTTCCATCATAGATACAGGAGGTGATATCTAGGAAAACTAGGACTTTGTTGCTTACATCTCCAGCATAACATACTCTGTGACTGACAAGAAAACAAAAAACCTCATCCTATGCATCTACACAGCACAAATGCACATGTAGACTGTTTTCTTAAATAGGTGAATACTCCTTTACTAAGGTTTTGCAGAGGTATCACAGAATTTGTGATACAGGTTATCTGTTCTGTCAGGTTATGAGATAGAAAAAAAGATTTACATTCTGAAAACTGAACACAGTTTAGGCTGTATTTTTCATGCACATATATTAACTATAGATTTTTTTGTCTGAATGACTATTATTTATAGCAAATAGAAATAATATACATGTTTCTGTGTAGGCATATAAGGAGGCAGAAAAGCACAAGAGAATAGAAGAAAGAATACTGACAATAATAGCGATGAATTGCATACAGAAAGCATTAAAAATGGTGGATCATGAAGTGAGTGTGGGACATGCATAGTTAACAAATTTCCTAAATATTTTCCAAATGTGAGAACTGTTCTAACACACATCAGCCTTCCTTCCCTAACTGTTTAATGCCAGATAACTGTTTTTCCCTCTCATCATAACTTATAATGCCTATTAATTTATTGCCATCTCTAATTCCAAATGACATCAGTAGATATCTTAGCAGTCTTAAGAAATAAACTGCTGGTCAGTCTGGGGAGAACTTCTAATAATCCCCTCATCATACATTTACAAAGAGCTTTCTTTGTTAATTTGATGTCACAAAAGATAGTGTCAATATGTATCCCTTCATCAGTTAAACAACAATCCAAAAATTATATTGTAGGGAAACAGAAGAAAAAAAGAACAGTGGTAAAAAAACTAACTAGGATTTCAATACTACCTAAAATTGTTTGAGGGCTAAACAATATAATATGCAGACTTTTGAAACACTAACAAACAAGAATAGTGTGGTTTGGGAAAGAGTCACTTACTTTAAAAATCTTCTGTTTTATACAATAATACAACACATAGTAGATAAAAGGGGAAAAATATTTGGGGGTCATTTTATTTTATAATAAAAATAACTTTAAGTATACAAGTAATTTGACTGAATTATGGGTTTGTGCATGTTTGATTGTTTCTTTTCTGGGCTTTTGATTTAATTAAAACTAGTGGCAGATGGAATATTTTCTCTGAATCTCTCTGCCAATTTTTTGTAGTTATGTAATAACATTTTCACAATTTAAATAATGCTTTCCCTTGTCTTGTTTCAAAATATCCACATTAAAAACACAGAATTCACTATAGAGAAGCAACAAAAAAAAATCCAAGATGCACTAAAGGCTGGCAAAGAAAGAAATAAAGCACAGTTACATACAGAAAAGAAAATTTCCCCCAGTTCTTCTTACTTAGAAGTTTTAGTAGTTACTTGAAGTAAAAGTAAGTAGAATGCTATCTAAAATTATTATTTTCAAGTATTTTTAAGAAAAATTTCCATTACTTAAGATCTGTTTTAATCCTACATACTGTTTACTGTGTATCTTATTAGTAATAACATTTCAATAAATCAGAGAACAAGCTGCTGAGGATACAGGTATACTTTCAATTTCATGCTGTTGGCAAACAAAATCTTGTTGCTGGAAGATACTCTGTGCAGTTACCAGCTAGGGCTCAACACACAACTGACTCCATGAAATCCCATGGCCTCTATTAGGCAGTCCAGCTATGCTACTTGGTTATCTGTTTTTGCCTTAAACCTAATTCCATGAAGCATTTCTGTCACCTCCAACACCTCCCAGCACATCTGAATTTTGAAAGTGACCTAAAAGATAATAAAGTAACTCAGATTCGGGTGTTATTCAAAAAGGGTGAATACACTGGTTTATAAAGGATGGCAGCCACCAGCCTGTGCAGCTGCCTTGGGAAACATCTGAAGCAAACTTTCTTCTTGAGCTCTCAAACACTTAACTTCTAAATATGATGAAAAAACATCAAGAAATATTTAATGAACAGTTGAAATGCTAAATGCAATTCATCTTCTTTTTAATCGATGAAAAGATTTTTATCTGCATGCTAACATCTCCTTAGTCTGCCACATCACACCTCTAGTTATCTTGACTTATATTAGCGCTCTTTCCTTTCCAACATTATGTTCCAGACCTTGTCCATTCATAACTTTGACAAGGTCTGAACTTTCACTAATATCTTGTAGTTCATAACTGAAGCAGTTTGACAATAAAACATAAGTGTTTAAAAGTTTTGCTTTTTAAGAGTGGCTCAAAGATATTATTTTCCTGAAGCAACCATCTCTCCTGACTTTGGGTTGTCAAGAGGCTAGATATCTGCAGCAAAATCTGCACTGCACAGTCAGTGAAGAGAATGGGGTATCTCCAGAGGACAATCAGCCCCTCTGTTGGTGATGGTGAATCTCTCTCAGCTGTCTTGGGTGCAACCTATGGCCATTGCTCTGACTTGCACATATTGTAACTTTCAGGAACCTTGACTGGGACAGACAAATCCTCTCTAAATATGTGGTCCTCTAAAGAAAATGACATCATTTGAAGAAGATGGTAGCTAAAATATTTCTGAGTTACTTAGCAAGTGACAAGGTTGTTTTGAAGGGCTTGACTTCACCAATGAATCATCATCAGTATACTTCATCTTGTTCCCTAACACATTTTGCTTGTGACAAAGTCCCAATCTGATCTGATGTGTTAACATAGGGATTTCAAATTGAGATTTCATCTCATCCTCAACTTCCAAGATGTCTTGCTGATGATGATACTGTGGTTTTTAACCCAATTTAAAGAGCTCATTTCAGTACCTTTATTGAAAATCTGTCACTTACATGCTGCATAGCCTTGTAGACATAGCTACACAGTGACTCAGTTTCACCAGCCATAACAAGAAAGATATCCACCAGTTTCCTTGTTTTTATCTTTTCTTTAAAAAGTCATTTACTAAAGGAATATGAAGGAAAAAGCAAAGATTAGACTATATAATAGATTATTTACCTTTGCCACAAAGTTTTTTATAGCCCACATACAATAGACAAAACAGTATGCTGACTTCAGAAAAACTGTGAATTGCAATCTACAATATGAAATGCAATAAACCATGCAAACCTCATTACCTTTGTTGCTTTCTTCCTTAAATAATCTTTAACAGCTCTCAGTTGGCATTTTATAGCACCTATCTCTATGAATTTTTAATCCACTTTAAGTATCAGTTATATTCATTTTTGAACCATAGATAAAATGCTTACTGCTAATTTACAGGTGGCTTAAGCTATGATTACCATGTTATTCAGATCAAACTGTGATTTTCTTGAATACTGAGCAGCGTCAGCTCCATACTGGCCTTATTCATCTTTCAAGAGTGACACAATGATGTCACCAAAGTTCCTGGTATTTTTCCTGAAATTGCTCACAGCAACATGCTCACTATTGGACTCAACTAAACCTGGGCCACACTGCTTTGGGCAGGCAGGTGAGGAGTGGTAAACTCATCTACTACCTGTGAATTTCAGGCTATATATTCTAATTATTCCAATTTTCTCTCAAGATTACAGACTTTCATTCTGATATAAAAACGTTTCTCAGTGGTTTGGAGCAGTGACACAGTATCCTTGTCTCTGCAGCAAAAATGCACACAGTTCTGCTTGAAAGAATTATCAAAAAATCTATAACTTAATGTGGAACATTTTTTCCCAGAAGGTAAAAATATTCTAGAATGCTTTCTGGTTTGTCATAATAGATGAATTAGACATGGTGTTTCCCTTTTCTTCTAAACTGTACCCTTTAAAATATTTATCTGAACAATATTAATCAAGATGTATCTATTTTAAGTTGCTTAGCACTGCTGAAGCATAATTAATTAAAATAACTCTTAAAAAAATCTGCATCTACCCAGAGGAGGAGTAAATAATAATAATAATAATAGTAAACAAGCCACCAAATCACTGACTTTGAAAGCATTTGTTGGTGTAAGGTACTTGTAACTTTACACGGACATTAGATATAGACAATTTTGTGTTTACAAATATATGTCTATTATATATCTCTTTGAGGTGATGTTGGGGGTTACATGTATTTTTTTTTTTTTTTT